>JAPPVO010000013.1:42821122-43339230 GCA_030407325.1 Camellia japonica | reverse complement strand
AGTACTCCCGTGCGGATCAGTATAAGTCTAGCATGTGTGCAAGTTTTCAGATGCCGGTACCGGTATGTCTTAGTGGATTACCAACGTATGATGCGTCAGCAGGCTTTGTGTGGTTCAGTTTAAATACAGCATACAGTGCGTTTTCAGATTCAAGAAGTTACCGGGTGTCGGTGAATTTGCAGTGAAGTAGTGTGTGCCGCGTGTTTGAGTGCTTGAGGCTAGCGCAGTGTGTGTACATGTGTTCGTCTCAAACAGATATTAGTTGTAAGTTTGTCTACGATCAACTACAGTACAGTGTATCAGAGCTAAGGGTTGTAATCAGCTATGGCAGTTGACAGCTTATAGTTCTACATTGCAAAAAAAAGAAAGAGTAAAAAAGTAAAACAGAGAAGAGTGTTACCTCGACAGTGCCGAAGGACAGGTGAGAGGTCGGCTCGCGCAGTAGAAGCTCCGGGTCCAGAACCCTGTCAAAACCGCGGAAGTGGCGGAGTCCATCTGGCGGTAGCACATGGATGGCCGGGCGATAGGTCGCCGGATCGAATGGGCGCTCGCTCAGTGGCAGGAGCTCAACCCCGGGATCCATCTCGTGGTCCGGGGGAGTCCCGACATGTGGAACATCATCGGCCATAGTGATGGAGAGGAGAAAATAGCCGAAAAAGGAAAAACGGGCCGGAATGCGAAAAGTCAACCGGCAAAGTCAACCCCGAGAGGGTCGGAAATGGCCGGGAAGGCCGGAAGAGGAAAATGCACGGAAATGAAGACAAAATCAAGGGAACAAGTCCCGAAAAAGCAAAACTAGCAAAAAGTGCACCGAAACGAAGATTTGTTCGGGTGAAAATGTCCGAAACGCGGAGAATATCGCGAATCCGACGAAAAACGGGTGTAAAACGCAAAGAAATCGATGAGAAATCAAGAAAAACAAACTCTAGAGAGAGAGAATAGAGTTTTCGGCGGTATAGAAGTGTTTAGAATAGGGTTTAAAACCCTATTTTATAAAGCCCGAAGTGAAATGGCAGTTCTGCCCCCGATCAGCAACTTTTGGCCGGTCGGCACTATTTTGTGCCGGTCGGCACAATATTGTGCCGATGGATTGTTTTGGCAGCCGGTGGCCACCCCACCCAGCCGGTGCTGTTCCCAAGGATGTGTTTAGGCTAGATGAGGGGTTTTGGGTCTTCATATCTCAAGAAAGTGCAAGAAAGTGCATCCCGCGCGTCAACCGGCCTCCGTTTTGACCTCGGACCGTTTCTTCTGTGCGTGGCACTCGAATTCAAGCAAGAATGTATCCTTTTTGTATCCTTTTGTCTTTCGTAAAATTCAAAAGTTGCCCCGTGCGCATTGCACGCATCCATTACATTGTCCGGCGCGTCGCGTCGCGCCATCTTACACGTCCTTTGTGACTTGCATCATTTTCCATTCAAACGAGGTACGTGTGCCTCGTTTTGCATCTCATTTTCAAATGAGGTACGTGTGCCTCATTTCGCATTCCATTGCATCTCGAGGTACGCGTGCCTCGTCTTGCATCTTCTTCATTTGCATTTCATCTTGAGTCACGTGCGGTGTACTACCTCGCGTGCTTCGTCTTGCATTTTGTTTTGCATTTTCGTAGCGGTCTGACGAGACCTTAAACACATACCGGTCCGACGGGACCCTAAACACGCCCGGTCTAGGAGACCTTAAATCCTTGGAAGGTGCGAAACCCTCGTCTGATGAGGTACGCGTGCCCCATCTTGCATTTCATTACATCTCGAGGCATGTAGGCCTCGTTTTGCGCTTCATTTTCCATCCAATGAGGTATGCGTGCCTCATGTTTCATTTCATCCTCACTTGCATTGTTTTGCATCCCGTGTGGCACGTGTGTCACATTATGCAAATTGCCCCAACGAGGGTCCGGCGGGACCGAAAACACGCACGGTCCGGCGAGACCTTAAACCCGTTCATTTGCATTTAGCATGCATCTCAAAGCCGCGCGTTGGCGCGCATTTCAACATCATGCATTGTGCATTTCAATGCATACGCTGTGCATCCCGGTCTAGGAGACCTTAAATCCTCTGAAGGTGCAATTCCTTTGGTGTTCGTCGTGCCCGAACGACTTTCGGTGGTCTGGTAAAGCCACCTGTCTGTGCTCGCGGTGAGTTCCTAAAAGACCAACTGGGACGGTGAAACTAGAGTTTGAATGGCTTATGCCTAGAACGCAAAGGTTCGGAATTTCCGAGACTAAAGTCTGGTTTAAATACCCAGGGGCTGTACCCCCCTCGGCTTGAAATCTGTATGGAAGCCCCATAGGTTGAGGCGGCATGTTTACGCCTCGATTCTGGATACTGAACCAACCTAGTATATCGCCCTGTTGGTAAGATAGGGAAAGCTGCGATCATAGCCATGCATCATAGTGCATTGTCATGCATCATTAGCGCATATGTCATGCATATCAAAAAAAAAAAAAAAAAAACACACATGCATTTGTCATGCATCATTGTAGTATAGTGCATATGTCATGCATTTTCTGTAAATATCCATCCCATTGCATGCATCCATTGCATCATCTTCCATCTATGGCCTGCGCCCTTCCTTGTTGAGCTTGGTCTGGTATGTGCCCATATTTTTCGTGTCAAAACACAGTTGTCGAGCTTTTGTGTCCGAGCCTTGAGGGTAGCGGCACCGTTTCTGTGTTAGACATGGTTTGTATGTGTACATGCCTTTCCTAGGCAAGATTCGGTTTGGCCCGCGTGCCATATCCCTTGTATCCATCCCATTGCATGCATCCATTGCATCATCTTCATCTATGGCCTGCGCCCTTCCTTTTGAGCTTGGTCTGGTATGTGCCCATATTTTTCGTGTCAAAACACAGTTGTCGAGCTTTTGTGTCCGAGCCTTGAGGGTAGCGGCACCGTTTCTGTGTTAGACATGGTTTGTATGTGTACATGCCTTTCCTAGGCAAGATTCGGTTTGGCCCGCGTGCCATATCCCTTGTATCCATCCCATTGCATGCATCCATTGCATCATCTTCCATCTATGGCCTGCGCCCTTCCTTGTTGAGCTTGGTCTGGTATTGCCCATATTTTTCGTGTCAAAACACAGTTGTCGAGCTTTTGTGTCCGAGCCTTGAGGGTAGCGGCAACCGTTTCTGTGTTAGACATGGTTTGTATGTGTACATGCCTTTCCTAGGCAAGATTCGGTTGGCCTCGTGCATATCCCTTGTATCCATCCCATTGCATGCATGCATCCTTGCATCATCTTCCATCTATGGCCTGCGCCCTTCCTTGTTGAGCTTGGTCTGGTATGTGCCCATATTTTTTTCGTGTCAAAACACAGTTGTCGAGCTTTTGTGTCCGAGCCTTGAGGGTAGCGGCACCGTTTCTATGTTAGACATGGTTTGTATGTGTACATGCCTTTCCTAGGCAAGATTCGGTTTGGCCCGCGTGCCATATCCCTTGTATCCATCCCATTGCATGCATCCATTGCATCATCTTCCATCTATGGCCTGCGCCCTTCCTTGTTGAGCTTGGTCTGGTATGTGCCCATATTTTTCGTGTCAAAACACAGTTGTCGAGCTTTTGTGTCCGAGCCTTGAGGGTAGCGGCACCGTTTCTGTGTTAGACATGGTTTGTATGTGTACATGCCTTTCCTAGGCAAGATTCGGTTTGGCCCGCGTGCCATATCCCTTGTATCCATCCCATTGCATGCATTCCATTGCATCACCTCCATCTATGGCCTGCGCCTTCCTTGTTGAGCTTGGTCTGGTATGTGCCCATATTTCTCGTATCGAAACACAGTTGTCGAGCTTTTGTGTCCGAGCCTTGAGGGTAGCGGCACCGTTTCTGTGTTAGGTACAGTTTGTATGCGTACATGCCTTTCCTAGGCAAGATTTGGTTTGGCCCGCGTGCCATATCCATTACATTACATTGTAGTGTAATTGTTGCATCCTGCATTAGGATCATTATTCCCTCATCAGCGGGTCGTTTCCCCACTTATGTCATTCCACCCAATACTTGTTCTTATGTCTGTCTACATTACTCATAGTTCTGTGTGCGCTCGCGCCTTGAGGGCTTCGACACCTTTTCTATGGTAGACAGACTTGTTACCTCCATCAATCTATTTGACATTCGCGTGGATTCGAACCGCTCATGATTGAATCATGCTTCAATTGCCCTGCACGTAGTTTGCATCGCATATAGTTTCAATCGCATTGCATTATTAGTTGCATTATTCATACATAGCTTTGTATATATTGCATATTATTTAGCATTCACATCGCATATGTCATGCATGTTGCTAACAATATTGTACCTGTTAAGTTTGCTTTCTTTGCAGGCACGATATTGTATGTACGGTTCATTTACCGCTGGTGGAACCAGGCGAGCCGCACAGGTATTGTATCTCCCGAGTGAGACGTTTTGAGAATTGCATAATTCTCTTACATCCTTTCTGCATTGTGATGTAGACTGTTGCATGTTAGCTTATAACTGTCGCATGTGTGCTTCATTACAGCTTTCTTTGCATGATCATAAGTTATGCTCGGCTTCTTGCATTTTCAGTTGCATTTTGCCCCCGCCTACGGGCGCATATCTTATCTTCGCTTGTATGCCTGTGCTTGAACTACGCTGGTTTGATTCCCAAAGGATACGTAGGCAGCTTGCGAGTTCAACCATTTGCGCTTTGTGTGTTTGTCTAAGTCTTCGGCCTTGTCAAAAATGGGTCGTCTCTGGGCTTTGACATTCACTCCCGTCATTGTTATGACTTTCGAGTTCTGTCAAAGAGGGGCAACTGTAGACACCCCATTTTTGACCGTCCTCAAGACTTGGACGTCACCGCTTGAACACTTGGTGATTATCCATGTTTGTGTTCGTTTGGGAGTTCCCGGAGTTCTCGGCTGCGCGCGCCTTGCCTCGGACCTCCAAACTCGACCGTTTTGTGTTTGGTTTTGCACCAAACACTTGTGTTTTGCCTTGGGAAGGCAGGGAATGCTTTGTGAGGCATTCCCACACACCACCGGCAGTGGCTAGAGGCCACCGGCTGTTTGGTGTTGCCACCGGCACTATATTGTGCCGGTCGGCACTATTTTGTGCCGGTCGGCACTCTTTTTGGCAAAATGACTATTTTGCCCTGCCGACCACTTTACAGCTGTTTTTGGAGATATTTTCAGACAGCTTTCTGGTGTTTGTTTCCCCTCCATACACGTGTATGGAGGGATGAGCCCTTTTGATGCCTTAACTTGTAAGTTTTCATGCCTATACAAGAGAAGGCTCTTCTCTTGGCTAAAAGGGTTAGAAAATTTTGGAGAGTTAGAGAGAAAAGAGAGAGAGAAGCTCTGGTTTTGCTAGGGTTTGAGTTGCATACACCTTCTATCTCTATCTTCCTTTTGTGTGTCTAGGTGTTTTGTGCCTTACTATTGCACACAAACACCTAGTGTCTCACCTTCCTCTTGCAACTGAGGTTCTTGAGGCTTGTTCTTGAAGTTCTTGACTGGATTGAAGCTCAAGGGACCAACTACTCCAACCTTTGTGAAGAAAAGCTTCAAGGGTAAGAAACTTACTTTATTTACCCCATTTTTGCACTCCATTTTTACCTAGTTTAAAACAGTTTTTGTGCTTAGTTTATAACACATAAAAGTTCTGTTTTTTTAGCCTCTTTGTTGTATATTAAGGGTGCTAGGTGATTTGGGTAGGTTTGACCATCCTTAGGCCTTGAAAAGGCCACTTTTGTGTGCTTTTTGTGGGAGATCCGAGACTTTGGTGTTAGGATCTCTTCACCACTGAAATCTTGAGGGATTTCAGTGGTGAGGACCATGCCTTAGAGTCTCAAGAAGGAGAGGGCCACCCCCTCTCCTTGATGTCCTTGAAAAGGGCAAATTTTGCTTCCTTATGGAGCTTCATGCTTGAGTGTGTGTTGAGCATGTTTGACTTGTTTTCCATGCTTATATTGCCATGTCATAACATGATTTCAAGTTGGTTTTGGTCTCCTATGCATGCTTAGTATAGTTGCCTTGCAATGCCTCTTTATGCCTTAACATGCCTAGGTTGTGTGCCTTCATTTCTAGCATATTTTAGGCTTGTGTTTGTGAAGAATATGTGCTTATATTCCCATGTTTTAGGTCTGTCTATAAGTATTTTGGTCAATCTTAGCATGCATTACATAGCCCCTTTGTATTTGGCTTGTTGGCCTTAGGAGTATGCATGTGTAGTATGCCATGCTTGCACTATTTTCAATGATTTGAAACCATCTAACATGCCATTTCAGACCTTGTGATGTGCTTGTTTGGCTGCCTTGCATGCCTCTTTAATGCTTTAAGAGCATGTGTTAAATGCTCCATGTTTTGGCTTTAATGCATGCCTTTGGATTCATGTCATCTAGATGCCATCTAGGTGGTCCTTTAGGCTTAGTTTTATGTGTTAAAACTCTGTTCTTAAGTGTTTAAGTATTGCCATGTGTGGTTGTGTTAAGTGTGGTTTAAAGCCTCATTGGTTTGCTTTGAACCTTAGACCATTTGCATGCTTTATTTGGCTTGTTTTGTTGCATGATTTGGCCTCCTGTTTTACGTGAATTTCAGAGCTTTCCACGCATGCTTTTAGCCCATGTATGGCCTCTTTAAGTATGCTTGAATGTTACTTATTTATGCCTTGGGTTTGGGACCTCAACATGTGCATTTGTGTGTGTGTGTTTAATCCCCGTTCTAGGCACTTTGGCTACTGATTTTTGGGCCTTTTAGAGTTGCCTCATTCATGTATAAGTCCATCCCCCATTGGTTTGCATGCTTGTCTTGTATGCTTGCTTGTATGCTTGCATAAGTGCGTCACATTGTTCACTTTGCATGATAGATAACATGCTTAGGGTTGCATCACATTCGCATGCATGTTAGGCCTCTTGAAGTGAAGTATGATAGAGGTTTGGCACCCTTGTTTGCTTGATTGCATTGCATGCATTTGAAATTAAAATTGCACTCTCGGTTCTTTGGGCCATCATGCATAGAAATGCGTGATTGGTGGTCCGAGAACCGAGGCACATCCCCCTTTGAGTCCAAAATATGATAAGGATTGTGTTTGGTGCATACATGCTTTGAATCACATTGCCATGCATTTTGTTGCCCTCTGCTGCTGTGAGTTGCAGGTTTTGCAGGCATTTTGTGCCGACCGGCACTGTTTAGTGCCGACCGGCAGTGAATTGGCAGCCGATAGCTTCACTCAGTGCCGGTGGCCACATCCTTCAGCCGGTGGTGTTGTACCCCAGCCGGTGGTACTCCCCAGTACCCTGAGAGGCACTCCTGGGACTTTGGCAATTTTCAGAGAAGGATAGCAGGGAAAACAGAGGCACACTTGCATGACAGTGCGATTCTGAGCGAATCCCGGGCGCGTGACGCATTTGGGCCCCTCCTCCCGAGGCATTTACTGTTTTAATTAGATTAATTATTTGTTTAATTAATTTAGTTAATTTGTAATAATTAATTTGCTTGCGTAGTTAATTATTTGTATTATTCTTTTGGTCCCTCCGAGCGAGGGCAAAAATGTAATAAGTGTGGGTGTGTGGGCATGTATGTCTTCCAACCCCCACTTCTTTCTTCCCTTTTATTTACCCGCTTACGATGGTAGATTAGGGCACATTTAAATTAGCATACCTTATGCAATGCATGCGTGCATCCATGCATTTGTTGACATGCACCGGGCTCGGTACATCATACAAACCGCATTGCAATTTTCAATTCCAAATTGAATACGTGCTATTCGCACATTCATATGCCATGTTTAGGGTTAGCCGAGCCTACTCTAGATTGCATCTATGCTTGTGTCGCATTAGCCACTTAACATGAACTAGGTCATGCATGTTTGCTAACGGTTATTGTTTTGGCACGGAGTACGATGTAAGTATTTACGCTTTAGCATATCGCATGCGTGTGAATGTTTGCCATGACAGCATGCTTGCCATGCGGCTAAATGCTTATGTGATATTACTGTTTGAATGCCTGTGGGTGGAGGTTGGATTGCTTGAGTTGGGAAAACTCATTGAAATCCGTATTTTAGCCTACTTGCGGGTAGCAAAAACCAACACGTTTTTCGAGACAAAACGGATATGCAATGTTTATTTCCAAGTTAGGCAATCTAGTCTATACTTTTGTGTTGTGCGCATCACATAGTAATTCTAGGTCAATAACCGGAATAAGAACGCATAATGTTTTCAAAAACGGATATCACGGTTAGTAGAGGCCGGTCTTCGGACCGGGCGAAAGGGGGTGCTCATAGCTGACCTTCCCCGATCGTACCCAAGCTCCCGAGCCAAGACCACTTTGGTGATGACGGACATGTGGCCTTCGGCACCGAGTCAGGGTTTCCTAAATTTCCCATTTTAAAATATTTAGGTGGCGACTCTGTAATCTGGCAAAGCAGTCCATGTTTGGCACTACTTTTTCAAAAATCTGTTTTTCTTCAAAACGATTTGCCGGATTTGGACTCTTTGGTTCAGATTTAGAACCGCGACACAAATCGAGTCCGAGCTGTAGCCGAGGTCCCCCGCGGACGCGCTACAACACTCATCAGACAAAATACAACCGAAAGTGGGAACGGGGGCCAAGAGCTCTCTAGTCCTCCATGCTGTGGCATACCAAGCAAGCTGTGCGCCTCGAACTGGGAATGCAGCAGGGTACTCTATCCCCTCTGGCGGGCAAGTCTGATCATGTCTGAACTGGCGCTGGAACCAGAACGGGAAATAGAAAACACAGTGTGTCATGCCAATCAATTGAATCCCAGGTTGACGGGTCATGCTGTAGCTCATTGCCGGCAGATTGAGCCAAGGGCACCGCCAAGCGATGCGGTCTGCGGACAAACTGCACATCCAGCTGTACCACCAACCCTCATCAAGGGCATCGACCAGGCGTTGCCTGAAGAAGTAGCCACGAGCTGAATATGCGGGGCAAGACTCCACAATCTGTAATTTGTCCATCAACCACACCTGGGGAGGGATGAAAAACGAGAGAATAAAGAATAGAGAGATGTACGATGAGAGAAAAGTAAGGAAAAGGGTTTTGTGAGAAAAACCGAGCCTGAGGGCCGAGTGATGTGAGCAATACACATATGAGATTGGGGTGGGAAGCATTACCTGCAATAGTAGTGGGCTCCCTGCAAGCCCAGCCATCTCCCGACGATGAAAAGCATCCAAGCCCATTAATGTCTCAGCCAATGTCATGGCGATGCAACTCTTACCCTCCTTCAAACCTTGGGCGACCTCGATCAATCGGACACTGAATCCACCAGAGCCCGGGGCAAGTAAAAAATGAGATAGCAAGCATAGGCAAAGCGCGTGTCGCCGATAGCCCTGCCAATGATGGTCGCCGCGATCGCCAGCATCAGAAAATTGGCAAACCAAGCTTGGGATGTCTAGCTCCCCATCATGAATCAATGATCGAGTATCATGTAAAGTGAGGCCACACATTTGTCCTAGGGCTTGGATGTGGCCGAATTGGAGTTGAGGCAAGATTTCCTCGTTACGCTCGGACTCCATTAAAGCTTGGAAATCCTCAAAGGTAGGACACATCTCTTGCCCGCTAAAGCTAAAGACGTGTGTTACCAGATTCCAAAACCTTACCGCGGCATGGAGGAAAGGAAGGTGCAGCGGAGTACGGCCCAGTGTGAATAGTGCATTCAAGCTAAAGCCCCAGAAGTTCAACTTTTCTGAGCCGTCTAGAGAAGCAATCCAATTTGTGAGCTTTTGGGCAGAGAATGCTTCTATTTGGTGCAAATTTGAGCTGAAATGAAGAGAATCCCGAAGCTGAAACTCATATAGAAGATAAGGTAGTGAGTGGAGGACAGATGTCATCATTTTGGAGAGTCTGCCATCGATGGCCGGCAGTGGCTCATCAGTGGCCGGCAGTGGCACACTAATGGCCGGCAGGCATCCACTGGTGGCCGGCAGTACTCCCCTCTTGCTTATTAGCTCCCTCATTGAAGACCTAGTTGTCCGTTGCAGTGGAGCCCTGTTCTTTGTGTCTTTCAAGGTCTTGTTTTGTCCTGTTGGACTTTGTCGTGTCTTGTTTAAGACGTATTATTTTCTTTTTCGGTGTCAGGTTGTAATTATCTTCCTTTCAGTCATCAAATTGTTGCAATTTACTTGTCGAGTTGTAAATTTGCCAGACTTTGTTTATCGAGTTGTTTTGTTATTAGTCAGTTCACTACCTGATTAGTGCAATTTGAGCGTTTGATTTTCAAAACAAGATTTCAATTTCATTTACATCGTTGTGTAAAGTAATGCGATGCGATGCGATGCACAGAATGTACAAACGAAACACTTTTCCAACAAAAAGGTTGTTTTCATTCCATCATAGTTTCTTTTTACAAAAGAGTTTGGTTTCGAAACAAACCCGCCTAACGTAGTACAATGTGCAAAAACTACTAGTAAAAAGGAAAATAAAAAAAAAAATAGGATCAACGTCTGATGTAGCAAAATGTCTGGATCAGTGTTGGTGGTCTCAAGTGCGGGAATCCGTCCTGGTCCTCTTCCTGGACGAAGGTCCAGGGTCTCCACCATCAGCATCTGACTCTGACTCTGACTGCGGACTGATCATCATCAGAGACAGGTCCCTGTGAACTAGTCCCTCGTCCTGCTCCCTCTGCTGCTCGAGGAGGTACTGAAGGGCCCGTCCCTACTCCTGCTGGAACACCCGATGGGCCTGGCGGCAAGAAAGGAATCTGAAAGAGGGACAATCCACCTAAAATGCATTAGTAACCAAGGTATATCTGATGTAGCAAAGTGTTGTACTGTGAATAATGAATCATTCGCAGTGAATGCATGTCGTGAACAATGTATCAGACGAAGGCAGTGTGCAAGCTGTATAAATGATGGTGTGTTAAGAAAAGACTTCAGGGCACGAAGTGCAGTTTGAACGAACTTACCGGAATGCTATAGATACTGAGTAGGTCCATGCTCATTTGCAACATCCCTATCACTGAAGCCGTCATCGCCAGAGACTGACGAGTGTACTCAATGGGAGCCTACAAAAATGGTTGAAATCATTAGTACTCTGTACAATATCGAGGGAGATCAAATGACTGTACAAGGGATGACAGTGTAGCACATACCGGAGTCGAGCCGTAACCTCCGACAAGCTCGTGACCACCTGGAGGAGGAGCAAAGGGAACCTGATAAATCTCTCCAGCACGCCTCGAAGTGTCATAGTAGCAGGCAACACTGGCCATCCAGACCCCTGTCTCTCCTCAGAACCTCTCATCCTACGAGACCTGCCCGCTCCGCCTCTACCTCTCATAGCTAGAGCCCTCACTCCCTCTCCTCCTCGGACACCAGTCAAAGGCGGCATCAGATGTATCTGAATGAAGGTCGCGTAGTCGCCCTCAACACGGAAGTAATCTGTCTCCAACCCTACCATGAACTGGATCACCTGGTCAGCAGATAACATGTGTGTCTCCCTCATCGACGGTGGAGGCGCCATCGGGACAAATGGGGCAGGCAACCCCAAGGTCTGACGCACAAAGCGCTCACTCAGAAACCAGGCCCGACAGATCGGCCCCTCGAAGAGGATACGGTACTGAGACATGATCTGGGCAGTGTAATACTGATCTCGGAGCCCTGATGGAATCACCTCCCATGGTCGCCATGTAATCTGAGAAAGAGAACCAACAAGATGATTAGTCGTCAAATAACTAAGGCAGTTGCATCGGTTTACTCAAAATAACCTTATTGCAGACTTACCTCACGTGCTGCGATTATGTCAAAATACTGTCGGAAGAACATGAAGTCCTCCCGGGTCCTACGACGAAGCGGACTGTCATATACATCAGAAAATGGGACCGTCACTGCAGTCTCCTCCACTGGATCTGGAGCAAGCGTCAGGAAGTATGCATATACCCAAAGCTGTTGAACAAGAGGTGATCAGTACAGCGCAAGAATCCAGAAAACGGAATGCAGAATGCAGTACAATATATAACAAAGGCAGATGCTAGATCCTGTGCGTGCAGTGTATGGTGCACAATGTGTAGTAGGCATGATATGCAGAAAATGCAAAGCAGAAAGCATACAGTATGACAGTGAGTACGGAGAGTACAAATGTTGAACAAAGCAAAACATACAAATGCTAAGCAAAGTAATGAAAAGGGGAAACTAGGTTGCGTACCTCCCAAGCTCGCCAGTAACCTCCAATCACTCTCCCGCACATCCGAGAAGTGGAACTCATGTATCCATAAAGAGTGGTGAGGCCGGCTGTGCCCCAGTTATAGGAGCGAACCCGCGGGAGCACCACCAGAGCGCTCAAGAAGTACAAACCCACAGTATTCCACCTGTTTGAAAACAAGGTGGTACCAAAAAGGAACAGGAGGAAGCCCCTAGCATACTGCTCCACTCCCTCATCAGTCTGAGGATCCTCCCCGCGGAACTGCTCCTCGAACCAGGAGTATCTAACCATACCCGCTCGAGCAAGGGGTGGACGTGCTCCAAGCAACACATCCCATGCAGCCACCCACTCCCCCATGTCAGGATCTAGGGGAATCGGATCACCTCCCACTCCCAGACCGGTGATCATAGCAAAATCTAAAGGAGTCATGGTCATCTCCCCTGCTGTGGAAAAATGGAAGGAATTGGTGGTGTCCCACCACCTCTCTACAAGAGCCCCCAGGAGAGGGCGACTCGCTGTAACTCGTGTCAGCCCGCAGCAAAATATACCGAAGCCGGTCTCGTTGACAATCCGGCGGACCCCCGTGGGGAGTACATCGTACCAGTCGTGAGCGGTCGTAGCGCCGTAGCCTCGAAAGGAGCGAGATCCCTCCTGTTGAAAATACAATTTCAAATCAAATCAGTGGTATATTGAGAACACATGTTCAAATCAAATGAGTAGTGTATTGAAGATGCAGTTCAAGTCAAATCAGTACAGTTCGAATCAGATCAGCAGTGTGTTGAAAATGCAGTTCAGATCAGATTAGTGATGTATTGAAAATACAGTTGCATCCAGGGCAGTAATGTGTCGAAGATGCATTCGAATTCAGAATATTGACGCATGAGATGCGGTTATGTGCAGTGTATACAGGGTAATAATGTGTAAGGTGCATTCAAGAACAGATCAGCAATGTATGAAAGGCAGTCAGACCAAAGTATGCGATGCAATCAGATCGAAACAGCGCAAAAGATGTAGGTATTCGAAAATGATACTACACAAAAGACAAAGGTGGTACCTCTACGGCAATGGCCGACAAGTGAGACATCGGCTCTCTCAATAACAGGTCGTCTGGTACATCCTCATCAAAATCGGTGAAGGTATGGATGCCTCCCGCCACTGGAATGATGTGAGTCTCCGGATGGTACACCGCAGGGTCGAAGGGACGTACATCTAATGGTAATGGCTGAGGCTCAACCTCTGGCTCGGCTGCAAACTCTGCCGCTAACTCTACTGGAGGGAGTGCCGGGAAACCCTCATCATGAGGCACATCGTCTGCCATCTGAGACGAGTGCAAAGGGAGAATGCGAAAATGGGCAAAAATGAGCAAAATGGTGAAGTTTAGAATGAACTTAAACCCTAAGAGAGAGAAAATTCAAGAAAAGTTGAAAAACCCGGGAAAGTGAACTAACCTCGAGAGAAGATCGGGGGAAATGATCCTTGAATTTGGGAAATGGTGAAAGAAGCCTCAGATGCAATTTCTGATCGGTTCAAATCGAAGAAAACCAAGAGTTCTTCGCGATGTAAAGTTGGATAGGGTGTTGGGAAACGCGTAGAATGCGCGAATCTAGAGAGAAGGCACTCCTAGAAAGGAAGAAAAGTGATTTCTATGGAAGGGTTTGTGAGGAAATGGGTTAGTTTTGAGCCAATTTAAGGGCCCACGGCTTGAAAGCCTCTTTTGCCCGAATCTGCCACCGATGGCCGGCAGGGGCACATCGGTGGCCGGCAGAGTGTCATCGATGGCCGGCAGTGGATACAGATGGCCGGAAGTGGCCGGCGGTTGCCCCTGGTGATCAGCAAGCCTTCTTCAGCTTTCCTGGCTTATTTGATCTTGGAATCTGTTCCCGGGTCCCAGCAATCCTGCGGAATGCTCAAAACTTAATGCGAAATGTCTCCGCGGGGGCTCGGCAGTCACGTCCTCAATATACGATGGTTTAAATCCATCAATGCGCACGAGGTGTATCCTTTTGACGCGCCTTAAACCCTTCGGGAGGTAAACCGGAGGTCTCCTTTTAAGACGTCTTTATCGAGCATCTTTCTCTTCTGTTGGTGTCAATTAGCATTCGTCTGTTACAATGAACACCCGTCTAGTTCACATTCTTTGTCTTCCTTATCCCTACTATGCATTGTCTTGCATTTTCTCTATTATGCATTGTAATGCATTCCTTGTCACGCATTGTTATGCACTTCCTTATCATGAGTTGTCATAATTTCCTGCTATACACATTGCTTGCGCTACTGCATGCTTTACTTACATGTGTATAACGTATTTTCAGGTGGTTACACATTGTGCACGTTTCGGCGTATGCTTTACTGATATGTGTTCATACTTTTGCTTGTTGTACACATTGCATGCGTTATTGCATGCTTTACTTGCATGTGTTCACGCATCTCACAGGAGGTTACACATTGCTTACGTTAACCCGCATGCTTTACTTACATGTGTTCATTCCTGCTATACACATTGCTTGCGTCACTGCACGCTTTACTTACATGTGTATAACGTATTTTCAGGTGGTTACACATTGTGCACGTTTCGGCGTGTGCTTTACTGATATGTGTTCATACCTTTGCTTGCTGTACACATTGCATACGTTATTGCATGCTTTACTTACATGTGTTCACACATCTCACAGGAGGTTACACATTGCTTGCGTTAACCCGCATGCTTTACTTACATGTGTTCATTCCTGCTATACACATTGCTTGCGTTACTGCATGCTTTACTTACATGTGTATAACGTATTTTCAGGTGGTTACACATTGTGCACGTTTCGGCGTGTGCTTTACTGATATGTGTTCATACCTTTGCTTGCTGTACACATTGCATGCGTTATTGCATGCTTTACTTACATGTGTTCACGCATCTCACAGGAGGTTACACATTGCTTGCGTTAACCCGCATGCTTTACTTACATGTGTTCATTCCTGCTATACACATTGCTTGCGTCACTGCATGCTTTACTTACATGTATATAACGTATTTTCAGGTGGTTACACATTGTGCACATTTCAGCGTGTGCTTTACTGATATGTGTTCATACCTTTGCTTGCTGTACACATTGCATGCGTTACTGCATGCTTTACTTACATGTGTATAACGCATCTCACAGGAGGTTACACATTGCTTGCGTTAACCCGCATGCTTTACTTACATGTGTTCATTCCTGCTATACACATTGCATGCGTTGTTGCGCACGCTTTACTTACATGTGTTCATTCCTGTTTCACACATTGCATGCGTTGTCGCGCACGCTTTACTTACATGTGTTCATTCCTGTTTCACACATTGCATGCGTTGTCGCGCACGCTTTACTTACATGTGTTCAATTCCTGTTTCACACATTGCATGCGTTGTCGCACATGCTTTTGTACACTTTGCATGCGTTGTCACGCACTTTTTAAATGCATTGTTATGCATATTCCTAACGATATTGTATCTGTTAAGTTCATTTCTTTTTCAGGCACGATATTGTATGTACGGTTCATTTGAGGCTGGTGCAACCAGACGAGCCGCATAGGTATTGTATGCACTCCGCGTGAAACGTGGTAAGAACTGCATGATTTTCTTACATCCTTCCTGTCGGAATATGTAGGACTGTTGTTCACCTGCTTAAAACTGTCGCATGTTTGCTTCGTTACAGCATTCTTTGCTAGGGATGGCAATGGGGGTTAATGGAGTGGATATTAATTCCCCATCCCCATTCCCCTATAATAAATTTTTCCCCATTCCCCATTCCCCATTCCCCATGGGTACACCCTCCCCATATCCTAATGGGTTTGGATTTTCCCCAACCCACTTTAATCCCCATTTTTATTTTATTTTATTTTTTATATTTAATGTTAACAATAACTTTTTTTTTTTTTTTTTTTTTTTAAAGTTCACAACAAAAGCTATATATACCTTCAATTTTTTTTTCTTTTTTTTAATATATTTAATGTTAACAATTTTTTTTTTTTTTAAGGTTCACAACAAAAGCTAAATATACCTTCAATCTTTTTTTTCTTTCTTTTTTAATATATTTAATGTTAACAACCTTTTTCTTTTTTTTTTTTTTTTTTTTTTTTTTTAAGGTTCACAATAAAAGCTAAATATACCTTCAAATTTTTTTTTTTATAATATATTTAATGTTAACAACTCCTTTTTTTTTCTTTTTTTTTTTTTTTTTTTTTTTTAAAGGTTCACAATAAAAGCTAAATATACCTTCAATTTTTTTTTTTTTTCTTTTTTTAATATATTTAATGTTAACAACTCCCTTTTTTTTTTTTTTTTTTAAAGGTTCACAACAAAAGCTATATATATCAATTTTTTTTTCTTTTTTTAATATATTTAACGTTAACAATTTTTTTTTTTTTTAAGGTTCACAACAAAAGCTAAATATACCTTCAATTTTTTTTCTTTCTTTTTTAAATATTTAATGTTGACAACCTTTTTTTTTTTTTTTTTTTTTAAGATTCACAACAAAAGCTAAATATACCTTCAAATTTTTTTCTTTTTTTTTAATATATTTAATGTTAACAACTTTTTTTTTTTTTTTTTTTATAAGGTTCACAATAAAAGCTAAATATACCTTCAAATTTTTTTCTTTTTTCTTTTTTTTAATATATTTAATGTTAACAACTCCTTTTTTTTTCTTTTTTTTTTTTTTAAGGTTCACAACAAAAGCTAAATATACCTTCAATATTTTTTCTTTCTTTTTTAATATATTTAATGTTAACAACTTTTTTTTTTTTTTAAGGTTTTAGCTAAATATACCTTCAACCTTTTTTCTTTCTTTTTTAATATATTTAATGTTAACAACTTATTTTTTTTATTTTTTTTAGGGTTCACAACAAAAGCTAAATGTACATTCAATCTTATTTTATTTTATTTGGTTCAACAACAAAATCAAATACACATTAATTAATTAATTAAAAAGTTTGTTTTATAATAATCAAATATGTAATTTTGAGACAATCAAATAAGTTTTAGTAATTAAAAAAAAATGTGGAAGAACGTGGAAGATTAAAAAAAAAATTACAACCATCTCTCTCTCTCACTCTTACTCTCACTCTCTCCCCTACATGTTATAAGAACCTGTTTACAATGTTATAAGAGCCTGTTTGAAGAAATAAAATGTGAAAGAACCTGTTTGCAGAAAGTGTTATAAGACCCATATTAAATTGCATCAGGGCATAAATAAGGAATTGTTTGTTGATCTCTTAGCCACGGACATTTTAGACATTAAACCATCTTTCTTTTAGCAAATTTGAGCCATTCATTTTAATTTATCCAAAATCTAATTATACCTTTTAACAAATCTGAACCATTCATTTTAAGATATCTATGCCTTACCACACCAAATCCATCCTCCATCTTCTTCCATTAGTCCCCCACGAATTTTGTTGTTTGTTACTTTTAAAAAACAAAAAATGTTTTTTCAATTAAATTTTTATTAATTTCACAACACCATCACCACTATTCTCACCTTCACTATCACACTACCATCACCATAGCCACTACCATCATCACTACCGCCATCAACCCACCACTATGTTACAATCTCTACTTTCACCTTCGTTCCATCACCACCACCACCAATATAAAAAAATATTTTTTTAATTTTTTTTATAAAAAATATTTTTCATTAAAAAATATTTTCTATCTAAATAAATGAAGCATAACATTGGGAAACAAACTGATTTCAGTTAAATCTGTCCATAACTAAGAAAAATTCTTTTATTTTAAAAAAAATTATTTAGTAAGACTTTGTATCCCCTTTTTGTTTTTCCAGCAAATAAATCTTTGTACCCATCATTTCTAACCAATCACGACTCATGCTTGTTTCGATTCTCTACAATTTCCTTATTTTCAAATACATTCATATATATATTATATATATATATATTGTATAAATTGTGTGATAACATGAAATAAATAGATTCATACTCGTTAATTGAAATTTCAGAACAAACAAACCATTCTGAAAATTACAATACATAACAAAATAAAATAACATAGAAAAGCAAACCGAAACCTGCACTAGACAGCGTCCTTAATTTTTTTAAATAAATTTAAAAAATTCTAGATATGCATAAAATTTGACAAGAATAATTGACAATGTTAATTAATGTGTATTTGATTTTATTATTGAGCCAAATAAAATAAAATAAGATTGAATGTATATTTAGCTTTGGTTGTGAATCTTAAAAAAAAAAAAAAATTGGTTGTGAACCTTAAAAAATAAAAAAAAGGAAAAAAGATTGAATGTATATTTAGCTTTGGTTGTGAATCTTAAAAATTATAAAAAAAAAAAATGGTTGTGAACCTTAAAAATAAAAATAATAATAATAAAAAAAAGATTGGAGGTATAAGCTTTGGTTGTGGATCTTTAAAAAAAAAAAAAAGAGTTTTTTGTGAACCTGAAAAAATAAATAAATAAATAAAAGAAAAAATATTGAATGTATATTTACTTTTGGTTGTGAATCTTAAAAAAAAAAAAAATGTTTTTTGTGAACCTGAAAAAATAAATAAATAAATAAAAGAAAAAAGATTGAATGTATATTTAGTTTTGGTTGTGAATCTTAAAAAAAAAAAAAAAAAAAAAAAAAAAAAAAAAAAAAAAAAATTGAACCTGAAAAAATAAATAAATAAAAGAAAAGAAAAAAGATTGAATGTATATTTAATTTTGGTTGTGAATCTTAAAAAAAAAATGTTTTTTGTGAACCTGAAAAAATAAATAAATAAATAAAAAAAGAAAAAAGATTGAATGTATATTTAGTTTTGGTTGTGAATCTTTAAAAATAAAAAAATAAAAAAATAAAAAATTGTGAACCTGAAAAAATAAATAAATAAATAAAAGAAAAAAGATTGAATGTATATTTAATTTTGGTTGTGAATCTTAAAAAAAAAAAAATGTTTTTTGTGAACCTGAAAAAATAAATAAATAAATAAAAGAAAAAAGATTGAATGTATATTTAGTTTTGGTTGTAAATCTTTAAAAAAAAAAAAAAAAATTTATGAACCTGAAAAAATAAATAAAAGAAAAAAGATTGAATGTATATTTAGTTTTGGTTATGAATCTTAAAAAAAAAAAAAAAAGTTTTTTGTGAACTTGAAAAAAAAATAAATAAATAAAAGAAAAAATATTGAATGTATATTTACTTTTGGTTGTGAATCTTAAAAAAAAAAAAAATGTTTTTTGTGAACCTGAAAAAATAAATAAATAAATAAAAGAAAAAAGATTGAATGTATATTTAGTTTTGGTTGTGAATCTTAAAAAAAAAAAAAAAAAAAAAAAAAAAAAAAAAAAAAAAAATTGAACCTGAAAAAATAAATAAATAAAAGAAAAGAAAAAAGATTGAATGTATATTTAATTTTGGTTGTGAATCTTAAAAAAAAAATGTTTTTTGTGAACCTGAAAAAATAAATAAATAAATAAAAGAAAAAAGATTGAATGTATATTTAGTTTTGGTTGTGAATCTTTAAAAATAAAAAAATAAAAAAATAAAAAAATAAAAAATTGTGAACCTGAAAAAATAATAAATAAATAAAAGAAAAAAGATTGAATGTATATTTAATTTTGGTTGTGAATCTTAAAAAAAAAAAAAATGTTTTTTGTGAACCTGAAAAAATAAATAAATAAATAAAAGAAAAAAGATTGAATGTATATTTAGTTTTGGTTGTAAATCTTTAAAAAAAAAAAAAAAAAAATTTATGAACCTGAAAAAATAAATAAAAGAAAAAAGATTGAATGTATATTTAGTTTTGGTTATGAATCTTAAAAAAAAAAAAAAAAGTTTTTTGTGAACTTGAAAAAAAAATAAATAAATAAAAGAAAAAAATTGAATGTATATTAGTTTTGGTTGTGAATCTTATAAAAAAAATTAAAAAAAAAAAAAAAAAAAAAACATATGGGGAAATTAGTGGGTACCCATCCCCAACCCATCCCCAGTGGATATTTAAAGAATATCACCTACTCTACCCAATGGATAAGAAAAAAGGGGAAAACTCATGTATTTGGGTTGGGTCTCCATGGATACCCACAGGGTAGGTTATCCATTGTCATCCCTATTCTTTGCATTATCATAAGTTATGCTCGGCTTTGTGCATTGTCTTGCATTTTGCCCCAGCCTTCGGGCGCATCTCTGCATGCTTACACTGATTGATTGTCTGAGTCTTCGACCTTGTAAAAAATGGGTCATCTCTGGGCTTTGACATTCACTCCCGTCACTTTATGACTGTTGAATTCTGTCAAAGAGGGGTAACTGTAGACACCCCATTTTTACCATCCTCAAGACTTGGTTGTGCTTGTAGGTACACCCGACAACTGGTTCAATTGCTTGTCGACCACTCAACTATCGCGGCGGAACGTCACCGGTTCGAGCTTCTCGGACCCTGTATCCTTTCTGCCTCATTTTTGGACCTTGACTAGGTCCGGTCAGAGTATACTCTGTGGTGCACTGCCGGCCATGGCCTTGACCCTGCCGGCCCTTGGTGATGCCCTGCCGGCCAATGGTGTGGCACTGCCGGCCATTGATGATGGCCGGCACCCCCCCTCTCTCAGCTGGTTTTCTTCCGGATCTTTTGAGCCAGCTGGATTTTTGTTATCTCCCCTCTATACACGTGTATGGAGGGATGGAACTCTTGCAAAGCTTCTTGAAGAAGCTTTGCATTGCCTTCTTCTATATAAGCAAGAGGACTCCCTTTGTATCAGAGGTTCTAGAGTTTTGAAGAGCAAAACCTCTCTTTCTCTCTATATTACTTGAGTTTTGTGCTTAGAAATTGGATTTCCTTGCACTTTTATACTACAACCCTTAGCACAACACCTCCACCATCCATTCCAGCATCTTGGAGGCCATTTGCAAAGGTTGAAAGCTCAGAATCTTGGACCAAAAGCTGCTGGAAAGCTGCTCTTCAAGGGTAAGTCTTCATTTCCCTTCAACTTGCATTTTTTTTGCTTCATCTATAAGCCATACTTGCAAACTCTTCTGGACTTTGTCATAAACGAAAAAGTGCCATATTTTGAGCTTCTCTTGAAGATTGTATAAGGACACTTTTCTATTTGAGGCCTCCTACACCCTTGTATGCTTTTTCCCTCTTTGTAGGCCTATTTTTGCATCATACCTTAGTCCTACTTGTGAGAATTTTCGAGATTGGTCATAAACTAGAAAAATTTTCCTTTTGAGCTTATAAACATGTTTGTTTAAGATACTTTTTCTGTTTGGGGTCATATTCCCCTCTTTCATGCTTTAATTCATCATGTTTTGAGCTATGCATTAGAGCACTTGGTTTGGCCTCTTAGCCACTGAAATCCAGCGGATTTTCAGTGGCTTAGACACTGTTTTGAGAGCCCAAATCAGAGGGGGGGTCCCCCCCTCTCTCCTTGTCTTGTTTGGTGGTCTTGTTGACCTTCCAAAGGACCTCTTATTTGCATGCTTCTAGGCCTTATTCCAGGCCCTTTTCAGTGGGTTTTAGGATCCTATAGGCTATTTCCAGAGTTGGTTTGGCCTTGTTGAATGTCCATCATGCATGTGCTTAATAACCTCTTGCATGACCCTCCAAAGGAGCCCCTCATTTTTGTATGCATTGGCTGCATTTCCATGATTATTTGGGCATATTTTGGCATGTTTTGTTCACTGATTTTGGCTGGTTTGGTGAGATTTCATATGCTTCATATACATGCCATACAACTCATGCTTACTAGCCAATCTTGCATGTTGTCTTAGCCTCTCATGTGAGCACCTTTGGGCCATGCTTTGAACTAGAAATGTTCATGTTTTGGGGTTGTCTTGGCTCTGTCTTTGTGCTTCATACTCAGATAACGCATGCTTTGTATAGCTGTAGTGTAATTGGCCTTGCAAGCCTTGTGTTTCGGTGATTCATGCATGCTATCTTTGGGACATTTAGATGATTTGGCATCACCTAATACTTCATTTCAGAGCATGTGCCATTGCCACATTCCTACTTCATTCATGCTTCAAGTGTCTTTGAATGTCGCGCATCATTGCCTAGTTTAAGGCTTAGCTTGTATGCATACATGTCTAGGTGTTTGAGCCTTCATTCCGGCATGTTTAAGTCCTTGTTTAGGCTTCATTAAGCTCTGTCCATGCTTAGTTCACGCGTTTATGTCACGTATTGCATGCCTCCTTTATATTGCTCTTTGCTAGCCTTCATGACTTCAGACCTTCGCATGTTTACTTGTGCTATTTAAATGATTTGGCATCATTTATCATCTCATTTTAGTGCATATAGTGTTGTTACACTTGCACATTCGCCACTTCTTAGGCACGTTTGAGAGTCGCCCCTTTTAGGCCCCTTTGACGAATCTTTCGCATTTGGCATGCTTGAGCGTATTGGGTGGCTTAATTCATTGCTATGGCTACTGATTTGGACCTAGTTGAGAGCCGTCCATCTTTGGTGTAAGCCCATCTTACCATGTTGTCACATGCTTGTTCCATTTGGTATGTTGTTGCATACTTGTTTAACTCCACATGCCTTGCATGTTCACACGTTCATGTTGCATTTTGTCATGATTGTCTAAGGTTGTCACCTAACATCATGCTTGTTGCATGCTTGAATTAGTTGCATGTTTGCACACTTAAGCCATATTGCATGTTTTCCATGCTTATGTGTTGCATTGTTTGGATTAAGTATTAATCCCAACACGAGGAACGAGGGGCGTTTCATACTCCGAGTGATGGAACGTGTCTCAATTCTCGGTCGCCGAAGCTCTTGATGATTCATGATAGAGTTCTAGGCTTTACTTGCTTTATTTGTGCATTCATTTTCATATTGATTTGCACAAGTTGGATCTTTGGCCATCATGCATCGGGATGCGTGATTGATGGTCGTGGATCCGACTATGCCTCTCCCTTGATGTTTTGAGGTGATTTGGGGTGCCATGGTGCGTACATGTCCTTGGGAAACCCTCCCTTTCCTCCATTTTGTGCTTCGTTGCGGTTTGGTGTCACAGCACACCAGTGGCTGGCAGCCTGCCATTGATGGCCGGCAGTGTGCCACTCTTGGCCGGCAATAGACCACCTTTGGCCGGCAATGCTCCCTTCATGGCCGGCAGGCCACTGGTGACTTCCCCTGCAGTGTTTTGGTAAGTTTCAGCAACAAGCACTGAAAGACACCCTGCAAACAGAGCCTCTAAAGAGCAACCGGAAGGTCTTCCAAAGCGAGGAACCGAAGCGAGCATGCATACCTCCCTTCTTCAAACAAAGCTGGAATAGCACCGTTTATTGCTTTCCCTACTTGCTAATTAGTTAGCATTCATTTATTTGTAATAATTAATTTGTTAATTAATTAAGTTGTGTAATAATTAGTTGTAGCTAGTTATTCAATTCGGATCTGTAATAATTAATTAGCTTGTTAGCTAGTTGATTAGGCGGCCTGTATTATTTATTCGGTCCCTCCGAGTGAGGGCAAATTTGTAATAAGTGTGCGTGCGTGTGTGCATGTCTTCCAACCCCATTTCTTTCTCCCTTTTATTTAACTGCTTTTGATGGTTAGATTTAAGGCATATTTCAATTAGCATACCTTATGCTATGCATGCGTGCATTCATTCATCTGTATTGCATGCACTGGGCTCGGCGCATCATACTAACTGCATAGTATTCCAAATCTAACTTGAATACATGTTACTCATCACATTCCACATGCCGTCTTAGATTAGCCGAGCCTATTCTAGATTGCATTTTGTATGCGTTGCATTAGCCACTTAACATGGACTAGGGTCACGCATGTTTGCTAATTAGTTTACTGTTTTGGCATGGAGTACACTGTAAGTATTTTATGCTTTAGCATCTCACATGAGTGTGAATGTTAACATGACAGCATGCTTACCATGTGACTATATGCTTATGTGATAAACTGCCTGAATGCCTGTGGGTGAAGGGTGGATTACTTGAATTGGGGTAATTCATTGAAATCCGTATTTTAGCCTACTTGCGAGTAGCAAATTTCAAAACATCTTCAAACAAACGGATATGCAATGCTTTGTTCCAAATTAGGCGATCTAGTCTATACTTGTTTTGTTGTGCGCATCACATAGTAATTCTAGCTAATTAATCGGAATAAGAACACATAACGTTTTCAAAATCAGATATCATGGTTAGTAGAGGCCGATCTTCGGATCGGGCGAGAGGGGGTGCTCATAGCTGACCTTCCCCGATCGTACCCAAGTTCCAGAGCCGAGGCAACTTTGGTGATGACGGACACGTGGCCTTAGGCAAACGAGTCAGGGTTTCCTAAATTTCCCCATTAAAAAATATTTAGGTGGCGACTCTGTATCTGGCAAAGCAGTCCATGTTTGGCACTTCTTTCAAAAATCTATTTCTCAAAACGATTTGCCGGATTTGGACTCTTTGGTTCAGATTAAGAATCGTGACAAATCGAGTCCGAACTGTAGCATGAGGCCCAAGGGCGCGTCTACACTCACCGATTCAGCAATCGCCAATTTAGCAGTTACTAACTACTTCACTTGTGCTCAGTCAAACCCAGTTTTCTGCTTCCACTTCAGAAAAAGAGTACACACCGGTTCTGATAGATCAGCAGCCCGTAGACAACATGGAGGATATGTTGCGTCAACTTCAACAGACCATTGAGGCAATGCAGCTGGACATTGCTCGCCAAGTGGAAATTGCAGCTCAGCAGGCTGAGTTGATAGCTAGGCTTTAACAGCAACAACAACCACAACAAGCAGCAGCTTCTGCTTCACATCTACCCCCAGTTAGGGTTCCAATACCCGGGTTTACTACTAATGTCTAGGAGAATGCGGACATTCCAGCAGAGCCAGTCCTACCCCAGAGTTCCAAAGCACCGATCTACCCAACAAAGGCACCCTTTGAGTTTGAGGTCGACCCTATTGCTCTGAAAGTGAGCAAGCTTCAGAAGCTTTTTAAATGAGCTCAAGGTGTTAATTCGATCCCGGATATAGAGGACGACTATACAGATTTGGCGGTGACATTGTCGGATAGATTTAAAATGCCACACATAGACCGCTTCGACGGCTCGGGTGATCACATGGTCCACTTGCGGCTATTCTCAGACATTTTGCAGCCGATGGGTCTAACTAGATTGCAAAAGTTATCCCTCTTCGGCCGGACCTTGTCAGGTATCACAGCCATTTGGTATGCTAAACTTGAGGATTTTGTGAAGAGGAGCTGGGAAGAGATGACTGAGGGCTTTATTGCTCAATACTCCTATAACACTCAAATCGAGGTCACAACTCATGATCTCGAGGTAACTTGTCCAGAGCCAAAGGTGGGCTTCTCTGATTTCGTCACTCGGTGGAGGGCCAAGGCCTCCATAATGACCACCCAGCCAACTAAAAAGGACCAGATCAGAATGGTCGTCCGCAATCTAGAACTGAGGCTGCTATAGAAGATGATAGTCTTACCTCTGCCTACATTTGCTGACCTCCATGAGATAGGGGTGCAAATAGAGGATGCAATGAAACAAGATCTGATAGACCATGAGAAAGAGCAGCCCAAAAGGGCTTTTACACGCAATTCAAATACGGCTATGAGTAGTAATGCAGCTGTAAGGACTTCTGATGTTGGTATGGTCACCACCACACTGAAAATAGTCACGTCCTTTGCTGGTACATCCGAAACTACCTCATAACTTGCATAGCACCAACCTCGAGGCCAGAGGGTTTTCACCCCACTCTACATGTGTCTATTTGCGGCCTTGAGGGTCCTGATCAGAAAGGGGCATCTGAAGCCCCTAGAGCCGCGTCCATTGCCTAATCCCCTCCCTCCTACACACAACCCAGCCAAATACTGCGCCTTCCACCAACAACATGGTCATGATACCGACCTATGCTTTAGATTACATCATGAGATTCAGGATCTCATTGACAACAAAGTGATAGCGCCTCCTCAAAAGCCTAATGTCACGACAAATCCCCTCCCACCACATAACCAACCCCCGCCACCCAGGCAAGTAAATCTTACCCAAACACTGGTCGTCCCATACGATCCCAGTATATACATCACCCCCTCCCACCTACCTAAGTCGGCACTGTTCATCCCAGAAAGTACAGACTTGTGCATGATGAGTGCGTCCATATCCTAACCCGAACCTGAGGTGGTGGCTGTGGTAAAAGAAAGCATGCATGAGGGCTCCGTAAGCTTAAGTGAAGAGGAATATAACCCGTGCCGCTACATTGTGCCAACTAGCCAGGCCAGACCAGGGGTGGAATTGCCAACGGGAATGGAGGTTAATGTAGTCCGGGAGGATGGACCAGACTAGGGACTAGATGACTTAGCTGAAGTTGATGAGGACATCAATAATCTGTAGTTCTTCGATGAACAAGATCTGGGAAGTGTACAGATTGGCTGGTTTGATATGAATGGATAAACGGATAATACGAGATGGCTCAACGATGAACCAGATGTTGATGAGGGGTCTCAACCAAAGCAAGAATAACTAGAAATAGGAACTGCTACAACGGCCAGAACGGTCGACGACAAGGGAAAGTTGCTAGAGAGCACCGGTACTAAGAATTTTGCTCAGGAATTGGGCAGCATTTGTACAACCAATACAGAACAGGAGGCCGTATTGAAGCGGTTCGAACATGAAAGAATTGAGAATGATTAGAAGGCTAGAAAAGCCAAAGGCCCTACGGGGATTAACCGTGTTGTGGATGCGGGAATACTTACAACGGAACCGAACAGTTGCTTGTCGGTTACCAGAGGAATGTGGTGGGAAGATGATGATTTGCATCTTGCCCACACGGATGAAGATTGGGGACAGAATCTGCCAGATGATACATGGTACTCCGAGAAAGTCGATCACATGACTCGGAGCAGGTGGTATTTTAAGCCCCCACACTTGGACCAACCAGAAGCATCTGGGAGGGATAAGGAGGCTGAGAAATAGAAAGACAAACTGTTAGAAGAAGAAGTTGTACTAAAGCAGCTAAAGAAAATTCAAGTAGACATATCCATTTGGGGATTGCTCATGGCTTCACGGGTGCATAGACAAGTCGTCCTATCAACAATGGATAAGGCTAAGCTCTCTATCGACACAACCCCCGAGCAGTTAGTGGGACTGGTCTTCCCGGGAGGCACTTCGTCGACTTTGACCTTTATAGATAAGGAATTGCTGCTTGAGGGCTCTGAGCATAACAAACCACTATACATCTCTATTGAATGTAAGGAGAAGTGGGTACCAGTTGTCCTGGTTGATACCGGGTCTGCAATTAATGCGTGTCCGTCGCGCACGGCCTATGCTATTGGCTTGAAGCTAGCAGACTTTGTACCAACGGACCAGGTGATTCGGGCTTATGACAATACAAGCCGGGAAGTGATGGGGACTGTTCAGATCAGAACCCAGGTTGGCCCGGCGCAACAGGACATTGAGTTTCACGTCCTAGATGTTCTGGCCACTTTTAACTTACTCCTTAGACGGCCGTGGTTGCACCAAGTGAAAGCTGTCTCTTCCACTTTGCATCAGATGTTGAAGTACCCCCATGAGAATGGGGTAGCTATTGTTTTTGGGAATTCAACATCCTCCGCCGGAAGTCACTACACTGGTACTGGAAATTTTACACGGCGAGGAGGATGTCTTTTTGTCTAGATTCACCTTGGCTGAGGCCCGGGTAGTGCAAGATATCCTGGCTATTGGTGAGGGGTTGTATGTCAATGCTCAGTCCGTCTACCTCATGAATAACCTGTAATATGTACCTGGAATGGGATTGGAAAGGAGCGGCTGGAAGGGTGTTACTGCATTGGCCGAAGTGCCGCATAATCCTCATACCTTTGGTCTAGGTTACACGCCTACCAAAGAGGACTAGGTAAGAAAAGGGAAGGAAATGGCTGAACAAACTGGGAAGCACTATGAGCTGGTGCATGGACCTATTCAAGGAACTCTGAACGGCTGCTTTGTCTGGGAGGAGGAAGATTTCCCATTCTACGACTTTCTTGAGCCATGGCTGAACTCTGAGAAGCGGTGTTTGCCCGGCTTTGAGATCTTCTTCGACCTACAGTTGCAAGGGGATAAAGTTGCAGAAGAACAGACTGACCTACCAGCTGAGGCTGAACATATTACAGAGGATGAGTCCCATGGCAGTGAACTTGAGCTTGGGACAGCATTGGCTTGTCTCCTCTCGGATCCTCAGATCAAACCGGAGAGCTTGGGGAATGACTTCACCGTTTCCAAGATTGGTGACCAATCGGCTATGGACCCTTCCGGTGGTATTCTGGATGCATCTATCGCACCCTCCCTCGTTTGGCAATTTGAGAAGGGCTTTTTGTCCAGCAGTTCTGAATCAGGTAGTGAACTGGAATCTGATTTCACAGAGTCTGTGCAATCGGAGTCCGGTATTCCTAGGGTTGATAACCTGAATGCCGTTGTTTTGTCCAGGTCGTCTTTTTCCTTTTCTTTTGAGTTAGTTGTAACCAAGGAATTGAACGAGCTAGAAGCTTTGAATGAGAATGGTACCACTGCTGTTTTTGAGTACTTTTCTGTGCCACTTGTATATTGCATGGATCATGGCTTTCAAAATTTTGATAAAAACGACGAGGAAAGAATTCCTCTGGTTTTAAAACATTTGATTGATTGACAGGAGGAAAGGTTTGTAAAACCTCTTGTTGATGAAATCATTGCAATTAATGTGGGTACTAAAAAGGATCCACGTCTGGTCCAAATCGGGTCCACGTTGTCTTCGGAGGAACGTGAGCGCTTGGTCGCTTTATTAAAAGATTGCAAAGATGTTTTCGTGTGGTCCTACGAAGACATGCCTGGAATCGATCCTGAGATTGTATAGCACCGGATCCCTCTTGACCCTGAGGCCCAACCCGTCAAGCAGAAGCTTCGGAGAATATGCCCGGACTAGGCTTTGAAAATCAAGGAAGCGGTCACCAAACAGATAGATGCAGGGTTCTTGCTAGTATCTGACTATCCTACTTGGTTGTCCAACATTGTTCCGGTGCCGAAGAAAGATGGCAGAATTCGGGTGTGTGTGGATTTCAGAGATCTGAACAAAGCTAGTCCGAAGGACGACTTTCCTCTACCGCACATCGACGAATTGGTAGACTTCATCGTAGGCCATGCGTTGCTCTCCTTTATGGATTGATTTTTCGGGTACAACCAGATCTTGATGGCACCCGAGGATAGGGAGAAGACTGCCTTCACCACGCCGTGGGGAACCTATTGCTACAGGGTGATGCCGGTCGGTCTGAAAAATGTTGGGGCTACTTATCAACGGGCTGCAACCACGATCTTGCATGATATGATCCACAAAGAGGTTGAGGTGTATGTGGACGACATGATTGTCAATTCCAAAGAAAGAGAGGGCCACTACGCCACCTTGAAGAAAATTTTCCAATGGATCAGAGAATATCGGTTGAGTCTGAATCCACAGAAATTCACTTTTGGTGTCACAGCAGGGAAAATGCTAGGGTTCTTGATCACACAATGGGGCATTGAGGTTGATCCTTCCAAAATCAACGCCATCCTAGAAATGCCACCACCAAGGACTGAAAAGGAGGTGTGAGGCTTTCTGGGAAAAGTGAAATTCATAAGACGGTTTATTGCCAAATTGACCTAGACTTGTGAACCACTATTTGGTCTCCTAAAGAAAGGAAAGAAAATTTCAATGGGATGACCGATGCGAGGTTACTTTTGAGCAAATCAAGCAATATTTACAGAACCCACCCGTGTTGTCACCGCCAGAGCCGGGGACGCTGTTAATTTTGTATTTGTCAGTAACCGACACGACTATGGGCTGCACGCTTGCGTAGGAATCTGAAAATAGAGTGGAGGAAGCCATCTATTACCTGAGCAAGAAGATGTTGGAATATGAGACCCGTTACACCCCGCTAGAGAAGGCTTACTTGGCCTTGGTATGGGCTACCAGGAAGTTGAGGCACTACCTATTAGCGCACTCCGTAATTTTGGTTTCGAGATTAGATCCTATCAAATATCTCTTCAAGAAACCAGCACTTATAGGTAGGCTAGCCCGTTGGTTGCTTCTTTTCTTCGAATTTGATTTGAAGTATATGACTCGCAAGTTTGTGAAAGGGATAGCGGTAGCGGAGTTCCTAGCCAATCACCTAGTGGAAGGAAACGAAGTAGTAGAGTATTTGTTCCTAGATGAGGGTATTTTGCAGGTTGAAGAAAAGATTTGGACCATGTACTTTGACGGAGCGTCTAATCAGTACGGTTATGGGATAGGGGTGTTGCTGATAGCACCCGACAATTCCCACATGCCTTTAGCTTTCAAACTCTGGTTCAAGGTATCAAACAATAAAGTAGAATACGAGGCATGTATCGCTAGCTTGGAAGCCGCCCTGGAACTATGGGCAAAATAGTTGGACGTCATTGGGGACTCGAACCTGGTTATGTCTCAAGCAAAAGGAAACTAGAAGGTTAAGGAAGATAGGATGAAAATCTATCACCAAACCCTGGATATTCTGATTCCCAGGTTTGAGAAGCTAACCTTTACGCATCTGTTAAGAGAGAACAACAGGTTCGCTGATGCTTTATCAACTTTATCTTCCATGATAGACATCCCTTTGGAGTCCAGATGCGTCCGATCATTATTGAACAGAGATATGTGCTAGCCTACGAACTAATTGCCGCAATAGATGAGGTACAAGATCAGCACCCCTGATATCATGATATCTAAGACTTCTTGGAAAAGAAGGCTTATCCACTAGGGGCAAATGCCAAAGATAAGAGGGTAATACGGTGAATGGCTGCTCAGTTTATCATTTGCGGGGGTAAAATGTACAAACGAGGCCATCTGGGAATGCATAAACTGTGTGTCAATGTAGAAGAGTCGAAGCGCCTAATGGACGCCATCCACAGAGGAGAGTCCGGATCGCACACGAGGGGAGTAATGCTAGCTTGGAAAATTCTCAGGCAGGGTTACTACTGGTCAACCATGGAGGAGGATTGTATCGATTTTGTTCGGCGATGCCACAAATGTCAAATTCATGCAAATCGCATGAACATCCCGCCGTTGATGCTATACAACATGACTTCACTATGGCCATTTTTCAGTCTGGGGAATTGATGTTATTGGGGCAGTTACTCCGAAGGGGTCAAATGGGCATCAACATATCCTGGTCGTAATAGACTATTTTACAAAGTGGGTCAAGGTCCAATCCTATGCAGTGCGGAAAACGTCGCACGTAGCCAAGTTCATTAGGAATAACATCATTTGTCATTATACGGTCCCAAATGAGATCATCTCGGACAATGGTTCCCACTTCAAGAAAGAAGTGATCGACTTGTTGAAAAAATACAACGTGACTTTTCATAAGTCGTCCATGTATCGGCCGCAAACCAATGGAGCTGTTGAGGCCGCCAACAAGAACATCAAACACATTCTCCAGAAGATGGTAGAGACCTATAGGGACTGGCCCGATAAGTTGCCGTTTGCTCTTTGGGGCTATAGGACTTCAATTCGAACATCTACTGGGCCAACTCCATATTCTCTGGTTTATGGGATGGAAGCTGTTCTGCCGATTGAAGTTGAAGTTCCGTCACTGCGGGTTATGGTTGAGTGCCAGATAGCGGAAGCAGAGCAGGTTCGAGGAACTAATGTTGTTCGACGAGAGAGGCTGAAAGCACTGTACCATGTCCAAGGATATCAACACAGGATTGCTAGGGCTTTTAACAAGAAAGTTAAGTCTAGAAATCTAAAAGAATGGGATCTGGTGCTCAAAGACAACCGAGCTCCCATCCATGACCCTAGGGGCAAGTTCAGACCTAATTGGACTGGTCCTTACATCATCAAATCTATTTGGTCGGATGGAGCTGTCATTCTTATGGATCTAGATGGCCTTGAATTCTCCCAACCAATCAACATGGACAAGTTGAAGAAATATTACCCTTGAAAGGCTCGCTAGGCCAAAAACCCGAAAGGGCGACCTAGGCAAAAGTTAGAGCACAAAAAATTAGAAAAAAGAAAAACTGAGCTCGCAAGGTTGAAAACCCAGAAAGGACGGCCTTCGCAAAAGTTAGAGCGCAAAAGGAGAGTGTTAATATCTGAGTGAACCCAAACCAAAATACGTAAGGCTTCATTCCCATCTTCGGGATATGTAGGCAACTTCATTCTGAAGTCCAGCCATAAACACTTCCAAATCAACTATGTCCATGAGATTGTTCTAGTCATCTTTGTCTTTTCTACATCCAAGAGTTCGGTTGTGGTCATCACTATGAGAGCTGGTTACAGTACAGTGCAGTGTAGTGCTATTCAGACTAGGGGCAACTTTCTGTTGTTGGATTCGGGGTTGTACATCTTGAGGATAGATTCCAGGTGTGTCCAATCGTGATCCTTATTGAAAATGGTTATGAAAAGTTTTAATAAAAGTTGATTTTGTTCAAATTAATCTTTTTACAACTTAGACCATTTTGGACCAAAATGGAAAATTTTCAGTGCCCACAATTCTAATTTCATTGATTTCAATGCAAAGTTCTCTAACTCTCGATACAAATCAAAGTTTCTTTTTATTACATTCAAAAGGAAAACTTGAAAGTTAGACTTGAAAGTTAGATCAAAGCAATAAACTTGGGGCACAGGTGAGTAAGGTGTTCCTGCATCCCCTCCTAGAGCTTGTGGAAGCTTCAGATGCTAAAGTAGGCCCGGTTCGTGCCTCATCTTCAAGCCAAGCTATGCATTCGCCGAAAAAGGCACAACTGAAATTGGGAACGAGAGCTAGAAGTTCTCTTGTCCTCCATGCAGTAGGATATCGAGCTAGTTGTGAACCGCGGATTGGAAATGGAGCCGGGTACTCTATCCCCTCTTCTGGATAGGTCTGGTCGTGCCCGAACTGACACTTGAACCGGAACGGAAAGTAGAAGACACAGTGTGTCAAGCCAATCAGTTGAATGCCAGGTTGGCGAGACATGCTGTAGCTCATCTCGGGCAAATCAAACCAAGAGCAACACCAAGTAATGTTGGTAACAGACCTATGGCACATTTAGTGGCACCACCATCCCTCGTTCGGGAAATCAACCAGCCGTGAGCGAAAGAAATAGCCTCGTGCTGAATAAGCAGGGCAAGAGTCCGCTACTTTCAACCTGTCCATGAGCCATATCTGGGAAGGGATAAAAAATAAGAGAGATTAAAGAATAGAGAGATGTATGTAGAGAGAAAAGTGAGAAAAAGGTTTTGAGAGAAAAACAGAGCTTGAGGGCCAAGTGATATGAGAAACACATGTGAGAAGGGTGGGAAACATTACCTGCAAGAGTAGTGGACTTCCTGCGAACTTGGTTGTCTCCCGGCGATAGAAAGCATCCAAGCCCATCAAAGTCTTGGCTAGTGTCAAGCAATGCAGCTCTTGCCCTCTTTCAAGCCTTGAGCTACTTCGATCAAGCGAACGCTAGACCCTCCAAAGCCTGGCGCAAGTAGGAAATGAGCCAACATACACAAGCAAAGGGCATGCTGCTGAAAACCTTGCCAAAGACGGTTCCCACGGTTGCCGACATCAGAAAATCGGTGAATGAGACTGGGAATATCCAGCTCTCCGTTGTGAACCAAAGATCAGGCATTGTGTAAATTGAGCCCACACATCCTTCCTAAAGCTTGGATGTGACTAAAACAGGACTGGGGCAAGATTTCTTCATCACGCCAAGATTCCATTAGAACTTGGAATTCTTCAATTGTAGGGCACACCTCTTGCCGCAACTTGAAAGAACGGAAAACACAACGGGGTACGACTCAGCGGGAATAGTGCTGTAGACGTCCCCGAACGTCCCGGGAGGATGGATCTCGTTCTGTTCTTTTGGGTTTACTACAGTTCGGACTCAATTTGTCACGGTTCTAAATCTGAACTAAAGAGTCCAAATCCGGCAAATCGTTTTGAGAAAAAACAGATATTTAGAAAAGAAGTGCCAAACATGGACTGCTTTGCCAGATACAGAGTCGCCACCTAAATATTTTTTAATGGGGGAATTTAGGAAGCCCTGACTCGGTGCCAAAGGCCACGTGTCCGTCATCACCAAAGTTGCCTCGGCTCGGGAACTTGGGTACGATTGGGGAAGGTCAGCTATGAGCACCCCCTCTCGCCCGATCCGAAGATCGGCCTCTACTAACCGTGATATCTGATTTTGAAAACGTTATGTGTTCTTATTCCGGTTTTTAGCTAGAATTACTATGTGATGCGCACAGCAAAACAAGTATAGACTAGATCGCCTAATTTGGAACAAAGCATTGCATATCCGTTTGTTTGTAAATGTTTTGAAATTTGCTACTCGCAAGTAGGCTAAAATACGGATTTCAATGAATTATCCCAATTCAAGTAATCCAACCTTCACCCACAGGCATTCAGTCAGTTAATCAAATAAGCATATAGCCACATGGTAAGCATGCTGTCATGTTAACATTCACACTCATGCGAAATGCTAAAGCATAAATACTTACAGTGTACTCCGTGCCAAAACAGAGAACTGGTTAGCAAAACATGCATGACCCTAGTCCATGTTAAGTGGCTAATGTATCACATACATAATGCAACTAAGTAGGCTCGGCTACTAATGGCATGGCATGGTACTTACTTCAAAACATGCTTTGAAACACGTATTCAAGAAAGTGTATTGAAAATTGCAATGCAGTTTGAATGATGAACCGAGCCTTCAGTGTATGCAAGACAAATGAATGCAAACATGCGAAGCATAAGAATGCTAATCGAGATATGCCCTAAATCTAACCATTGTAAGCGGTTAAATAAAAGGGAGAAAGAAAGGGGATTGGAAGCTATGCACACACACACGCACCCTTATTACAACATTGTGCCCTCACAGGGAGGGACCGAATGAATAATACAGGCCACCTAATTAACTAACTCACAAGCTAATTAATTATTACAGAGCCAAATGAATAACTAGCTACAACTAATTATTACACAACTTAATTAATTAACAAATGGATGCTAACTAGCTAGTAAGCAATAAAAGGGAGTTGCTCCAGCTCTATTTGAAGAAGAGGAAGGCATGCATGCTCGCTTCGGTTCTTTGCCTCGAAACACCTTCCGGTTGCTCTTTAGAGGCTCTGTTTGCAGGGTGTCTTCCAGTGCTTGTTGCTGAACCTTACCAAAACACTGCAGGGGAAGTCACCAGTGGCCTGCCGGCTAGGAGAGGAGTACTGCCGGCCAAGGGCAGAGCACTGCCGGCCAAGGGTGGCACACTGCCGGCCATCAATGGCAGGCTGCCAGCCACTGGTGTGCTGTGACACCAAACTGCAACGAAGCACAAAATAGAGAAAATGGAGGGTCTCCCAAGGACAAGTACGCACCATGGCACTCCAAATCACCACAAAACATCAAGGGAGAGGCCAAGTCGGATCCACGACCATCAATCACGCATCCCGATGCATGATGGCCAAAGATCCAACTTGTGCAAATCAATATGAAAATGAATGCACAGATAAAGCAAGTAAAGCCTAGAACTCTATCATGAATCATCAAGAGCTTCGTCGACCGAGAATTGAGACGCGTTCCACCACTTGAAGTATGAAACGCCCCTCGTTCCTCGTGCTCGGATTAATACTTAATCCGAACAATGCAACACATAAGCATGGCAAACATGCAACATGACCTAAGTATGCAAACGTGCAACTAAACCAAACATGCGACAAGCATATGAACATAATGTGTGGCAACAACCTATGACAAAATGCAATATGAACATATGAGCATGCAAGGCATGTAAAGCTAAGCAAGTATGCAACAACATACTAGATGTAACGAGCATGCGACAACATGCCAAAATGGGCTTACACCAAAGATGGACAACTCTCAACTAGGTCCAAATTAGTAGCCATAAGTGATGAATTGATGGCATGGAAAGCATGAAAAGCAAGGCAAACATGCATACCAAATGGCTCAAGTATTAAGGCATAAAGAAGACAACTCTTAAGCACACTTAAGGAGCAACAAACATGGATATATGACAATGAGGTAAGCTCTGAAATACGTGTAAAGTGATGCCAAATCAACTCAACAATGCAAGCATAGCATGTTATGATGCTCAAAGCTCAAAGTAAGCAAGGGGACTTAAGCCATGGCCATACAAGGCAAGCCCCAAAGGGCCAAGGGGACCTAAAACAGTCCTAGTGCAGGCCCAAACAAGACCAAAATCAAGCTCAAAGCTAGCCAACATAGGCTAGAGCACAAAGCTAAACACAAGGAGCATGCAAGGCATTAATGAGGCAATGCACTACACCTATTGAAACCAATTATGGCATGACTTGGAAAACATAAAACAGAGTTACATCATGGTATAATAGGACCCAAAATGCACTGAAATGATGAGCCAAAGGCTTAGGCTTAATGGCATGCACAAAAGTCCATCTTTAAGGCATAAAGCACAAGCTATACAAAGCATTCAAGGCATGTCAAATGCAAGTGTATGACAACATTTCAAGGACTGAAATAGCATGTGGAATGAGGGCAAGGCATGCAAACATCACATGTATGACATGATAGAGGCCTCAAAACCCAAGACTAGCCTAAGCATTTACACTATAGCTATACAAAGCATGAGTGATATGGCCATGGTAGCCTAAAACAGTCCTAGAACACTTCAAAATAAGCATAAAATCAAGTTTGAGCAAAGCCAAAATATGCTAGTATGATGAATCAAAACATCATGCACAAAAGGCTAGTAAACAAGATTTGTTCTACACCTATATGGAGCATGCAAAGGATGATCAAACCAACTATGGATAGGGTCATAACATGCCAAATGATGACCAAATACATGCTGAAATGTAAACCAAACAAGCTAAAATGACATGGCTAAGCATGGAGCATATGAAGCTAGTTTAGGAGAGTTACACTACAAGTGCATCATGCAAGCATGGAGTAACAAAACCAACCCAAAACAGATTCATGGCATGGTAAAACATCACCAAAAATGGACTGAAATGGACTCAACAAAGACCATGCACACATGCTACTTTGATGAGCTATAAATGGAGTTACACTATACATGCAAGATGCAAGCAAGACATGACCAAACCAGCCTTGGACAGGGCCAAGGTAGGTCCTAGAAGTCACAAAAAAGGCCTGAACCAAGCCTCAAAAATGCATAGAGGGATGGTCCTTTGGAAGGCCAAAAATGCAACTAAAGAGGAATACAAAGAGAGGGGACTACCCCCTCTGATTTAGGACCTCAAAACCACACCTCTACCACTAAAATCCCACTAGATTTCAGTGGTAGGAAGACCAAACCAAGGCTAGCTCGGAGGTCTCCAAATATGGCTTAAAACAAAGCCAAACAAAGCATGCAAGGGGGCTACACACCCCAAACAGCAAATGACCTTAACCAAACTTAAAAAGCACTCAAAAACAAGACTTTTTCAGTTATAAGCAAAGCCCAAATCAATATGCAAGGAGGGCTAAAGTGAGGTACAAGAAAGTGCAAAAATGGGGAAAATACTCACCCTTGAAGACCCTCTTCGAAACCAGCAACTTCAGGGGGTGGAAACCAGTTTTCAAACCTCAAGAATCCCTCCCAAGAAGCTTAGTCCAATGGTGGTGGTGTATATCTATGTGGTGTAGTGTAAAAGTGCAAGAAAAATCCAACTCTAAGGCACAAAATACACACAATATAGAGAGAGACAGCTTTTTTCCTCTTCAAAACTCAGAACCTCTGTATAAGGAAGAGGACTCTTCTTTATATAGAACAATGCCAAGCCAAAGCTTCTTGAACAAGCTTTTCAAGGCTTCCATCCCTCTATACACGTGTATAGAGGGGAGCAAATGAAAATCCAGCTGGCTCAAAAGATCTGCCTGAAAACCAGCTGAGATAGGGGGGGTGCCGGCCATCAGTAATGGCCGGCAGTGCCACACTGATGGCCGGCAGGGCTTTATCAGTGGCCGGCAGGGGCAAAGCCATGGCCAGCAGTGCCATGCCATGGCCGGCAATGCACTATGAGGGCCACTCTAACAGGACCAAAACAGGGTCCAAAAATGAGGCAGAAAGGATACAGGGTCCGAGAAACTCGAACTGGTGACATTCCGCCGCGATAGTTGAGTGCTCGACGAGCAATCGAACCAGTTGCTGGGTGTACCTACAAGCACAACCAAGTCTTGAGGACGGTCAAAAATGGGGTGTCTACAAGTGCATTTATCCTAAAACCCTGAAAGTTTACTTTTTTCAAGCCATCCATAATTGCAATCCAAATTGAGAGTTTTTTGGTGAAGAATGGCTCCATTTGTGGGGAAAATAGAGCTGAAATGAAGAAACTACGAAGTCCCAACTTTTGTAGAAGATAAGGTGCTGAGTGGAAGACAGGTGGTAGCAATCTAGAGGTTCCCAGCACTAGTGGCCGACTGACCAGTGTTGGTGGCCTACCGGCCAGTGCTAGTGGCCGACAGCCACTTTTGGTGGCCAACAACCTCTGCCTATAGCCGACATAATTCCTATGGCCTTCCTATGTGTTAGGAATGTTGAGAACCTGTGTTTTGTTCTACTCTTGGTGCATTTTGCCGCCTTGTTCGAAGAGTTTTGTTGAGTCGCTCTTTATGTAGTTTCTCTTTGCTTATCGAGTTGTTTTGTTGTTTTGCTTATCAAGTTGTTGTTTTGCTTATCGAGTAATTGTTTTGTTTATCAAGTTGTTGCATTCGTTGTTGATTAAGTTGTTTTATTCTGTTTGTTATGTGTTGGTTGGTTCATTACCTGATTAAGAAGTTGCCAATACAGTGTACAATGTTCAAAATTCCATCAAGTCCTGTTTTCGTGTAAAATGGTGTAATGCGATGTTCAGAATGCAAAACACAACATGCTTTCATCAAAAAGCCGATTTTTTATTCCAATCGTGGTTTCTTTTTACAAAAGAGTACAAGTTTTTAAGAAAATAAAATTGTACAATGTGCTAACACTACCAGCTAAAAGAAAAAAGAGCAAAAGAGATTAAGCAAAACATCTAAATCAGTGCCATCCACCTTAGGATCGAGAGGCCCTCTTCGTCCTCTTCCTCGGCATGGACTCAGAGCTATCGCCATCAGCGCCGTTGTTATAGGCCCCCAAGTCTAAGCTAGCTGCTGAACTGACCTCAGCATTACCTTCGCCCTCAGAACCTGAGTCAGCATCGCTCTCTCCATCCTTAGATGACTCTGACTATGGACTCGCTGCTTCCTCATCCTCACTCGTCTCATCATCATCATCGTCTGAAATGGGCTCTGAAGGGCCACTCTCATCACGGGTGCCCCTAGCTCTTCCTTGGCTGCAAGCCGGAGCCTCCCGTCTCTCTCTCCCTACTGCCGAAGGAGGTACAGATGGTCCCACTGCAGCTCCCGTTGGAATGTCCAATGTGCCTGGGATTTGAAAAGGGCAGTTTGTCAAATACATCAGTCATGGTGTATACCTGACACAAAAAGATGCAGTGCAAAATACAGTGTTTGAGTACAGTGTTTGAAAGTAGTGTTCGAATGCAGTGTTTGAGTACAATGTTTGGGTGTAGCGTTTGAATGCAGTGTTTTAGTGCAGTGTGCCAGAACAGTGCAGTCTAGAACAGATTATGTTTGAGATGCTGATGTATCGGTAGGAAGTCTCATGGCATGAAGTGCAAACTGAAGTAAATTACTGGAATCCTGTAGAGGCTGAGCAGGTTCATGCTCCTCCGCACCATCTCCGTCAAGGAAGCCACCAGCTCGAGGGCCTGCCCGGTGTACTCTATGGGTGCCTGCAAGTGTGTTGAGAAGATTAGTGTTCTATAGAGCATAACTGAAATCAAGTAAATATGCAAAACGAAAAGTATGGTACATACTGGAGTCGGAACTCGAACCCCTACAAGCTCATGCCCGGCTGGTGCGGGCTCAATGGGAATTTGCCAAGCCTCCCCGGAATGTCGCCGGTAGGTGAGTGTGGTTGGCAGCTCTGGCTAACCAGCCCTCTGTCTCGCCCCTGAACCTCTCCTGCCATAGGTCCTGGTCACCCCAGCCCCTCTGCCTCTCTCTCCCGCAGCTGGAGCCCTCGGTCTCTCATCTCCACGGGCCCCGATCAAAGGTGGCATAAGGTATGTCTGGATGAATGCTATGTAGTCACCATTGACTTGGAAGAAATCGGCGTCCCAGCCTTGGGCGAAATCAATCATCTCCTGGGAAGTGTACCTCTCTGCGATTCTCATGTATGTCGAAGGCGGCATTGGAACTACCAGCTCGGCAAGCCGATGGTTTGACGTAAGAATCGCTCCCCTAAGAACAACGCTCGACAAACTAGACCCTCGAGCAGGATCCAGAAGCGAGAAGCCTCTCGGGCACCAGCAAACTGATCTCTGACTCCCTTAGGCATCATCGCCTAGGGCTGCCAAGTGATCTGTAAATAGAAAAGGTACAAATTGTTAGCTATCATCAAGTATTGCAATATGAGTCAGAATCGAAGGAAAGCAGAAATAAATAGAGAAGCTTGAGTTACCTTAGCCGTGATCACAGTCTCAAAGTATCGACAGAAGAAGGGGAAGGACTCCCGAGACCTCCGCTGGCATCTCCCGTCGTACCAGTGAGAGTACGGCACGACAGGTGGCATCTCCACCTCTGGCTATGGGGCAAGTCTCAGAAAGTAGCCGTACACCCATAGCTACAGCAAGCGAAAAGGGCAATAGTGAGTATACAATAGACAAAGTATGCAAAGTAGAAGCAGATTGTGCGTGCGCGGTGTACAGTGTGTGCAGTGTACGGAGTATGCAAAGCAGAAAGCAGATTGTGTGTGTGTGGTGTACAATGTATGCAGTGTATAGAGTATGCAAAGCAGAAAGTAGACTGTGTGTGCGGTGTACAATGTGTGTGAAGTGTACAGAGAATGCTAGGCGAAAAGCGCAATAGAAAATACAAAACAGAGAAGTAAGGTGTACCTCCCAGGCCCTCCAGTAGCCTCCTATCAGATGCCCTCTCTTGCGAGAGGTCGAGCTCACGTACCCGTACAAGGTGGCTAAGCCAGCGCCGCCCCAATCATAGAGTCGAACTCGAGACAGATCCACCAGAGCACTCATAAGGTATAGCCCGACAGTGTTCGCCCAGTCGACGAACAGGGTAGTGTCACACAGGAACATCAGGAAACCTCGAGCATACTGCTCGGTCTCCTCTCGGGTCGCTGGCGCTGTTCCTCTGTAGTGGTCTACGAACCAGGAGTATCGAACCATCCCGGATCGGGGGATAGGTAGGCGAATCCCCAGTAGGTAAATCTGAGCGGCCTCCCACTCGCCCATGTTAGTGTCATAAGGAATCAGATGACCCCCCACCTCTATGCCGGTGAGCATAGAGAAGTCGAAGGGAGTCATCGTCATCTCCCCTGCGGTAGAGAAGTGAAAGGAATCAGTGGAATCCCACCACCTCTCTACCAAGGCGCCCAGTAAAGGCCGGCTCTCTATGAGGCGTGAGAGCCCATGTAGAATGAGCCGAAGCCGGCCTCATCAATGATGTGGCGAACGTCGTCAGGGAGCTCCATGTACCACTCCCTCATAGAGGTGATCCCGTATCCTCTGATGGCGCATGAATCTCCCTGTGATTAGGACAAGCAGTTAAAACGTAATGTGAGTAATACAGTGCAAAAGTGTGTTTGGGACAAGTAGGTGCAAGGCAGTGCATAAATGTGTTTGCGATGAACAGATGAAAGACAGTGTGAGCCATGCAAGAAATGCAACGTACGTTGCGGAAAATACAAGAATGCAATGTATACCTCAGAGGCGCCATGAGATAGATGTGACTCCAGCCAGTAAGAGGTCCTCCGGTGCACCTCATGCAAACCCCTTGAACTGACGGATGCCGTGAGGCAGTAGCACATGTATCTCGGGATGATATGTCGCTGGGTCAAAAGGTCAAATGTTGAATGGCAGTGGCTCGAACTCCGGATCCACCTCCATCTCTGGAGAAGCTCCACGGTGTGGAATGTCGTCCGCCATCTCAAGAGAAGATGAGAAAATGGTCGAAAATGTGGAAAAAGGGTGAAGAATACCAAAAGTCAACTCTTTGAAGGAGAAAATGGAAGAAAAGGATGGAGACTGGGAAAGGGCACTAAATCCAAGAGAAACTTGGGGAAAACAAACCCCGAGTGGTGGAAATCAAGAAGGAAACCCCGAAATCAACTTTCGATCGGTTCAAAACAAGGTAAACTACGAGGGTTTAGCGAAGAAAACATTTATGGAGCATTGGAAAATGCGTGTAGGGCTCGAATCTAAGGAAGATGAAGATCTAGAGAGAGTGGAGGATGATTTTCGGGCTTAGGGTTGTATGGAAATGAGGTGTGAGGGTGTAAATATAAAGACCCAAGGTGAATTCCCCATTTTGCCTCGAATCTTCTATTGGTGGCCGACAGCCATCATTTGTGGCCAACCGGCCACCTCTAGTGGCCAATAGCTTCTTCTTGTGGCTGATGGTACCTAGGAGTGGCCGGCACCCCTTCTTGGTGGTCTTTCAGTCCCCAATGTTCTTATTTTGTTGTTTTTCCACTGATTTGGTCCCTATTTCCTGAGAGATGCAAGGAAAAAGTTACTGTTGAGCTTGGGTTCTCTTCACGGAAACTTGAACTGTGTTCTTGGTGATCCTTGTTTTCCTCTTATTGGACGAAGCGTATCCTTTTCGTATCCTTTTGTATATCGCAAGATCGGAGAGTTGCTTTTTGAACATGTTGCATTAGAGTTTTTCCGTCGTATATGTAAGGCGTGCGTCACGCATTTTGTACTTTAGTACATTGAACATGTATTCACAAATGTTGCATTGAAGATGCATTGTTGTTATTTTGCATAGAATATGCATGTTGCATTGAAGATGCATCGTTGTTCTTTTGCATAGAGTATGCATGTTGCATTGAAGATGCATTGTTGTCATGTACGCATGTTGCATTAAAGATTCATCGTTGTTCTTTTGCATAGCATATGCATGTTGCGTTGAAGTATTGCTCTGTCTATTGTATAGAATATACTCTCGCTTCTGCTGCACAGAATATGCTTCTGTTTTGTTCCTTGCATGTCGTGCATGAAACATATCTCTAACATTGTGTCATGGTTATTCATCCTGCATAGAATATGCATTCTTATTGTATTGTACCTGTTAAGTTCCTTTCTTATGCAGGCATGATATTGTATGTAAGGTTCATTCAGAGGAACTCCAGGTGAGACTGCTCCTGTCTTTTGATCACCCCTTTGGGTTAGAAACACTCGGGTACGCCCGGTGTTTACACCACCCCTTGTTGGTTAGAAACACTCGGGTACGCTCGATGTTTACACCACCCCTTGTGGTTAGAAACATTCGGGTATGCCCGGTGTTTACACCACTCCCTTGTTGGTTAGAAACACTCAGGTATGCCCGGTGTTTACACCACCCCTTTGTGGTTAGAAACATTCGGGTATGCCCGGTGTTTACACCACTCCCTTGTTGGTTATAAACACTCGGGCACGCCCAGTATTTACACCACCCCTTGTGGTTAGAAACATTCGGGTATGCCCGATGTTTACACCACACCTTGTTTTGGTTAGAAACATTAGGGCATGTTCCCGATTTTTATACCACCCTCCTGGTTAGAAGCGTTTGGAACGTATTCCAATGCTTATACCACCTTGCTTTGGTTAGAAACATTAGGGCGTGTTCCCGATATTTATACCACCCTCCTGGTTAGAGGCGTTTGGAATGTATTTCGATGCTTATACCACCTTGCTTTGGTTAAAAATATTGGGGCATGTTCCCGATATTTCTACCACCCTCCTGGTTAGAAGCATTCGAAACGTGTTTCGACGCTTATACCACCCTGCTTTGGTTAGAAACATTGGGGGGTGTTCCCGATGTTTATACCACCCTCCTAGTTAGAAGCGTTTGGAACGTGTTCCGATGCTTATACCACCTTGCTTTGGTTAGAAACATTGGGGCGTGTTCCCGATGTTTATACCACCCTCCTAGTTAAAAGCATTTGGAACGTGTTTCAATGCTTATACCACCCTGTTTGGGTTAGAAACATTGGGACGTGTCTCGATATTTATATCGCCCTCCGATGTTCACACCACTCTCTTTCTCCTCTCGCGTGTGACGCATTAGGATGTTTTCAGTTAGAGACATTCGAGTACGCCCTCCGGTGTTTACAGCACTTTCTTTCTCCTCTCTCGTGCGATGTGTTAGGACGCTTTGGTTAAAAGCATTCGGACTGGTTCCGAAGCTTATACCACTCTTTGTTTTGGTTGAATAATATTTAGACGTGTTTCAATTATTTATCACTGGTCTCTTTGGTCCGGAACATTAGGGTGTGTCCTCATGTTCACACCATTTCTCTCCTCGTGTGTGCCATGTGTTGGGATCTTGTTTCACGCCTCGGATGCGTCCGAGGGTTATGTTGTTCTTTGCCTTTCCTGCGTGATGCGTAGTTAAGCCTGTATAATTTTTTTACATCCTTTCTGCATGAAATGTGGTTTAGTTCATGTTTACTTGCTTATGTATGAGTTTGCTGTAGCATTTCTTTGCATAGCATTGGCATCTAGATGTTTCATTACAGCCCTCATTGCATGATCATAAGTTATGTTCTACATCGTGCATGTCATTTGCATCTTGCCCCAGAACTACGCTGGTTTGATTCCTTACAAAGGGATACGTAGGCGGCCCCTGGGCGCAACAGTTCTTTGTTTTGTTTGCTTGTTTGTCCAAGTCTTCGGTCTTGTCAAAAATAGGTCGTTCTCGGCTTTGACATTCACTAACGTCATTTCATGACTTCTGAGTTTTGTCAAAGAGGGGCAACTGTAGACACCCCATTTTTGACCATCCTCGAGACTTGGACGTCATTGTTTGAACAGTCGATGATTTTGTATGCTCATGTTCGTTTTAAGCGCCTGAAGTTCTTGGCGGAGTGCCTTGCCATTGAGCCTCTCAACTTGTCGGTTTTGTGCTTGGTTGAGGACCAAGAGCTTGTTGTTTCAAATCTGGAGGAGAGGATGGCTTGTCGGCCATCCCCATAGTCCATCGGCTATGTCTTGTGCCTACCAACTATCAGTGGTGGCCGGTCGGCCACTGGTGATGGCCGACGGCCATTTTTCTCCTTTTTCAGATATTTGTTTGCCAGTTGTGCCAGCTGTTGTTCACTGAAGTGCATCTCCATACACATGTCTGGAGGGATGAATACAAGCTCTAAGCTTTTTTTTTCTATATATAGGGGGGTGTCTCCCCCATTTTGGAGGGTTAGACAACTTGGAACAAACTTTTCTCTCTCTCTCTCTCTCTAGAACTCTCTCTCTCCCTCTCTCTCTTCTTATTTTGTGCTTTGTAGTTAGCTTTCTCTACACCTTTGCACATAGACCCTTGATCAATCTTGACTACCTTAGAGCTGAGGTTCCAGGAGGTCTTCTTGGTGCCTTAGAAAGGGTTTTGAGCTTGAATTTGTGCCTGAAGTTGTCTTGTGCTTCAAGAGGCATAAGACTCATCTTTAAACTTGCCTTGCATAACTTGAGTTACTATTCTTTTGTACTGTTCTGACCTAGTTTTTCAACTACAAAAAACTCTTTTTTTTAGGCTTGAAAATGGTAGTTTAAGTCTTGGTGAGTTAGGGGGTTGTCTCCTCTTTTTTGTTCTTTGGCTTGTGAAGCCTTTTGTGCCATTTCTTACCACCCTTAAACCAAATTTTTGGCCATTTTCACCACTGAAAATTAGAGTTATTTCAGTGGTAAAAATCAACTTTTGAATTCAAAAATAAGAGGGGTTAACCTCTCCACCTTTTGTCTCACTTGCATGCCTAGTTAGCATCACATGGTAGCATGTTTTTGTAGCCTAACTTAGGTTATTTCCAGCATATGTTTGCCTCTGATTTGGAATGATTTAGCTCTGTTTTGGGCTGCTTTGGTCATGTGAGTTATTGTAACAAGCCCGCGGGGGGACCTCGCTACAATTCGGACTCCCTGTTGTGTTGCGGTTCTAAATCTGAACCAAAGAGTCCAACTCTGGCAAATCGTTTTGAAGAAAAACAGATTTTTTGAAAAGTAGTGCCAAACATGGACTGCTTTGCCAAATTACAGAGTCGCCACCTAAATATTTTTTTTTAATGGGGGAATTTAGGAAACCCTGACTCGGTGCCAAAGGCCACGTGTCCGTCATCACCAAATGTCTTGGCTCGGGAGCTTGGGTACGATCGGGGAAGGTCAGCTATGAGCACCCCCTTTCGCCCGGTCCAAAGACCGGCCTCTACTAACCGTGATATCCGATTTTGAAAACATTATGCGTTCTTATTCCGGTTATTAGCCTAGAATTACTATGTTATGCGCACAGCAATAACAAGTATAGACTAGATTGCCTAATTCGGAAATAATCATTGCATATCTGTTTGTTTTGAAAGCGTTTCGGGTTTTGCTACTCGCAAGTAGGCTAAAATACAGATTTCAATGAGTTTTCCAACTCAAGCAACCCAACCTCCACCCACAGGCATTCAAGCAGTTTATCTCATGTAAGCATTTAGCCGCATGGTAAGCATACTGTCATGTTAACATTCACACGCATGCGATATGCTAAAGCATAAATACTTAATCGTACTCCGTGCCAAAACAAAAACTAGTTAGCAAACATGCGTGCCCTAGTTCATGTTAAGATGACTAATGCATCGCAGGCAAGGGTGCAATCTAGAGTAGGCTCGGCTAACCCTGAAATGGCATGTGAAATGCAATCATTCGATGCACGTATTCAATTTGGAAATTGAGAGTACGATGCAGTTTGTATGATGTACCGAGCCCGGTGCATGTTTAGACAAATGCATGGATGCACGCATGCATTGCATAAGGTATGCTAAAATAGACGTGCCCTAATCTACCATCATAAGCAGGTAAATAAAAGGAGAAAAAGAAGTGGGGGTTGGAAGACATACAAACCACTCACCCACACTTATTACAATTATGCCCTCACACGAAGGGACCAAAAGAATAATACAAATAATTAACTACGCAAGCTAATTAAATATTACAAATTAATTAAATCAACAAATTAAATTTATCCAAGGAAAACAGTAAACCGCCTCGGGGCGAGGGCTCAATGCATGCGCACTCGGATTCCGCTCGGAATTGCACTGCCATGCCTAGCTTGCCTCTGTTTTCCCTGCTCTGCCTTTCTGAAAACTGCCAAAGTCTCAGAACTACCTCTCAAGGCACTGGGGGATACCACCAGCTGAGGGGAAACACCACCGGCTGAAGTATGTTGCCACCGGCACAAAATACATCCATCGTCCATAAATAGACTGCCGGTCGGCACTAAATACTGCCGGCCGGCACTGAATCTCTGCAGAACCTGCAACTCACAGCAGCAGAGGGCAAAAACTTGCATGGCAATGTAATTCCAACAATGTATGCACCAATCATGCCCCTTATCATATTTGTGATTCAAAGGGGCATGTGCCTCGATTCCCGGGCCACCAATCACGCATTTCCATGCATGATGGCCCACGGAACCAAGTATGCAACTTTTATCTCAAATGCATACAAATCAAACAAACATAAAAGGGCGCCAAACCTCTATCATGCTCATCTCAAGAGGCCAAGCATGTGCATTGATGTAATGCAATCCTAAACATGTTAGCTAGCATGCAATATGGCAATGTAATGTAAGGATGCAAGCAAACATGAGGCAAAGCAAACCAAGCAAATGATGGTTTTAGACGTGATCTAGGCAACTCTAAATAGACCTAAATCAGTGGCCAATAATGCCCAAAAATGAAGGCCAACACACACACACACACACACACACATGCGTATGTTAAGACTTAACACTTAGGCACTAAGTAAGCGACCCTCAAGCATACTTGAAAGGGGATATCATGGACACTTAGCATGTATCACAAACTTTGAAAATCATGTTATAGAAGGTTCCAAACCAACTAAATAAACCAAGTAAAGCATGCAAAAGGCCCAAGCATTCAAGGCTCACCAAAGAGGTAATGGACTACACTTGACACAACCATACATGGCATGCATTAGGCGACCAAAAACAGAGTTTTAACACATAAAACTAAGTCCAAAAGACCACTTAGATGGCACCTAAGTGACTCAAATTCAAAGGCATGCACAATGGCCAAAACAAAGGGCATACAACACATGCTTTCAAAGCAATAAAGAGGCGACTTAGGCAAGCATATGGACATGCCAAAGGGACTGATATAACACGGCAAATGGTCTCAAACCATTGAAATGATGCAAACCAAGGCATACTACACATTCATGCTCGAGGCTAGCAAGCCTAAAATGCAAAGAGGCTATACAATGCAAGCTAGGGTCGACCAAAATAACTATGGACAGACCTCATTCATGGCAAAATAAGCATACAAGCTTCACAAGACTAGGCTTAAAGCATGCTCAGATTATGGCTAATAACCTAAGGCATGTTAAGGCAATATTAAGGCATTACAAGGCAACTATGCTAAGCATACATGGAGTACCAAAACCAACTTAAAACCAAGTTAAAACATGGCATAATAAGCATGGAAAACAGCCTAGACATGATCAACAAGCATTCAAACATGAGGCTCCCTCAAGAGGCAAAATAGGTCCTTTTCAAGGACAACAAGGAGAGGGGGTGACCCTCTCCTTCTTGGGACTTCAAGGCATCATCTTCACCACTGAAATCCCTCAAGATTTCAGTGGTGAAGAGACCCAAACACCAAAATCCCGGAGCTCTCACAAAATAGCACAAAAATGAGGCCTTTCAAGGCCTAAGAGGGGCTAAACTTCCCCAAAGCACAAAGCACCCTTAATAAACTATCAAGAGGACTAAAAAAAAGAACTTTTTTGTATTAAACACTAAGCACAAAAACAGTTCAAAGATAGGTAAAAATGGAATGCAAGAATGGGGGAAATAAAGCAAGTTTCTCACCCTTGTTGACCTTCTTCACCAAAGATGATGTTGTTGCTTCCTTGGGCTCAAATCCAGCCAAAAACACCAAGATCAACCTCTTGGAACCTCAGTAGCCAAGGAAAGGTGAAACACTAGGTGTTGATGTGCAATAGTGAGACACAAACACCTAGTGTACAAACAAGAGAGCAAAAGAGAGATAGAATAGATATAGTATTGAAACCCTAAAACCAGAGCCTCTTCTCTGTCTTTTCTCTCTAAAATGTCTAACTCCTCTAACCTTTGAGCCAAGAGAAGAGAGCCTTCTCTTATAGGCAACAAAGCTTACAAGTTAAGCTAACCAAAGGCTCATCCCTCCATACACGTGTATGGAGGGGAAACAAATGCTATACAGCTGCTGAAAAATATCTCAAAAAGCAACTGCACAGTAGTCGGCAGGGCAAAATTGTCATTTTGACAAAATTGACTGCCGACCGGCACAAAAGAGTGCCGACCGGCACAATATAGTGCCGATGGCAACACCAACCAGCCGGTGGCCTCTAGCCACTGCCGGTGGTGTGTGGGGATGCCTCACAAGGCATTCCCTGCCCCTCCAAGGCAAAGCACAAGTGTTTGGTGCAAAACCAGACACAAAACGGTCAAGTTCGGAGGTCCTGAGGCAAGGCGCGTAGCCGAGAACTCCGGGAACTCCAAACGAACACGAACATGGATAATCACCGAGTGTTCAAGCAGTGACGTCCAGGTCTTGAGGACGGTCAAAAATGGGGTGTCTACATTTGCCCCTCTTTGACAGAACTCGAAAGTCATAACAATGACGGGAGTGAATGTCAAAGCCCAGAGACGACCCATTTTTGACAAGGCCGAAGACTTGGACAAACATACAAAGCGCAAATGGTCGAACTTGCAAGCTGCCTACGTATCCCTTTAGGAATCAAACCAGCGTAGTTCAGGCGCAGGCATACAAGCCGCAGATAAGGTATGCGCCCGTAGACGGGGGCAAGATGCAACTGACGATGCAAAAGGCCGAGCATAACTTATGATCATGCAAAGAAAGCTGTAACGAAGCACGCATGCGACAGTTATAAGCTAGCAGACGCCAATCTACACTACAATACAGAAAGGATATAAGAGAATTATACAATTCTCAATACGTCTCACTCGGAGGATACAATACCTATGCGGCTCGTCCGGTTGCACCGGCCTCAAATGAGCCGTACATACAATATCGTGCCTGCAAAGAAAGCAAACTTAACAGGTACAATATTGTTAGCAATATGCATGACAATGCAATGATGAATGCAAGATGATATGCAATATATACAAAACTATGTATAAATAATGCAAATGATATGCAATGCAATTGAAACCATGCAAACTACATGCAGGGCAATTGAATCATGATTCAATCATGAGCGGTTCGAAACCACACAAATGTCAAATAGGTTGATGGAAGTAACAAGTCCGTCTACCATAGAAAAGGTGCCGCAACCTCAAACCAACATACCAGCGTGGAATAGGCGCGATACACATGCAGAACTATGAGTGATGTAGACGACACAAGGACAAGTATTGGGTGGATTGACATAAGTGGGGTGACGACCCGCTGAGGGAAGAACAATGATCCTAATGCCGGATGCAACAATTACACTACAATGTAATATGCGATTATGGCGCGCGGGCCAAACCGTATCTCGCTTAGGAAAGGCATGCACACATACAAACCATGTCTAACACAGAAAAGGTGCCGCAACCTCAAACCAACATACCAGCGTGGAGTAGGCGCGATGCACATGCAGAACTGTGCTTTGACGTGAAAAGTACGGACACATACCAGACCAAGCTCAACAAGGAAAGGTGCAAGCCATAAATGGAAGATGATGCAGTGGATGCATGTGACTACAATGGATACGATGGATATGGCGCACAGGCCAAACCAAGTTTTGCTTAGGAAGGGCATGTACACGTACAAGCCATGTCTAGCACAGAAAAGGTGCCGCTACCCTCAAACCAACATACCAACGTGGAATAGGCGCGTACACATGCAGAACTGTGTTTTGACGTGAAAAGTATGAGCACATACCAGACCAAGCTCAACAAGGAAAGGTGCAAGCCATGGATATAGGATGATGCAGTGGATGCATGCAACTACAATGCAATGGAAATGGATATTTACAGCAAATGCATGACATATGCACTATATTACAATAATGATGCATGACATATGCATGGGTTTTTTTGTTTTTTGTTTTTTGAAATGCATGACATATGCACTATTTAGAATGATGCATGACATATGAATGTGTTTTTTTTTTTTTTGAATGATTTTTTTTTTAAATGCATGACATATGCAGTATTTACAAATGATGCATGACAATGCACTATGATGCAACGACTATGATTGCAGCTTTCCCTATCTTACCAACAGGGTGATATACTAGGTTGGTTCAGTATCCAGAATTGAGGCGTAAACATGCCGCCTTAACCTATGGGGCTTCCATACAGATTTCAAGCCGAGGGTACACCCCCTGGGTATTTAAACCAGACTTTAGTCTCGGAGATCCCGAACCTTTGCGTTCTAGGCATGAGCCGTTCAAACTCTAGTTTTCACCGTCCCAGTTGGTCTTCTAGGAACTCATCGCAAAAACAGGCAGGTGGCTTTACCAGACCACCGAAAGTTGTTCGGGCACGACAAACACCAAAGGAATTGCACCTTCAGAGGATTTAAGGTCTCCTAGACCGAAATGCGAAATGTATGCATGACAATGCATGTTTTCTCATTTGGATGCAGATGATGCATGATGTTTTTTTTTGTTTTTTTTTTTGAAATGCGCGCCAACGCGCGACTTTTGAGATGCATGCCAAATGCAATGAGGTGTGCGCCTTAATGCACTGAAGGTCTTGCACCTCCCAAGGATTTAAGGTCTCCTAGACTATGCGTGTTTAAGGTCTCGCCAGACCAGGTAGCGAACAAAACAATGTGATGTATGATGCAAGTGAGACACGCATGCCATGAAGGGATGGAAGATGATATGTAAATGAGACACGCATGCCTCAAGGAATTGAGGCACGCGTACCCCAAGATTTGAACTGAAATGTAGATCAAAAGATGCATGACAATGCGAATGAACTAAAGTGCGTAACAACGCACATCTTTTGAAATGCACTGAAGGTCTTGCACCTTCCGAGGATTTAAGGTCTCCTAGACCGTGCGTGTTTAAGGTCTCGCCAGACCGTGCGTGTTTAAGGTCTCGTCAGACCGTAGGCGAAAAACAATAAGGTGCGCAAAATAGCGCGATGAAATGCAAAATGAGGTGCAAGATGAGGCATGCATGCCTCATGGATGCAAGATGCAAAACGAAATGCAAATGAAATGCAAAGTGAGGCACGCATACCTCAAGATGCAAAATGCGAAATGAAATGCAAATGAAATGCAAATGAAATGCAAAGTGAGGCACGCATACCTTAAGATGCAAAACTGAAATGGAAATGAGGCACGCATACCTCATTGAATGGAAAATGAAATGCAAAACGAGGCACGCGTACCTCGAGATGCAATGAAATGCAAAATGAGGCACGCGTACCTCGAGATGCAATGAAATGCAAAATGAGGCACGCATACCTCATTGAATGGAAAATGAAATGCAAAACGAGGCACGCGTACCTTGAGATGCAATGAAATGCAAAATGAGGCACGCATACCTCATTGAATGGAAAATGAAATGTAAAACGAGGCACGCGTACCTCGAGATGCAATGAAATGCAAAATGAGGCACGCATACCTCATTGAATGGAAAATAAAATGCAAAACGAGGCACGCGTACCTCGAGATGCAATGAAATGCAAAATGAGGCACGCATACCTCCTTGAATGGAAAATGAAATGTAAAACGAGGCACGCGTACCTCGAGATGCAATGAAATGCAAAATGAGGCACGCATACCTCATTAAATGGAAAATGAAATGCAAAACGAGGCACGCGTACCTCGAGATGCAATGAAATGCAAAATGAGGCACGCATACCTCATTGCATGGAAAATGAAATGCAAAACGAGGCACGCGTACCTCGAGATGCAATGAAATGCAAGATGAGGCACGCATACCTCATTGAATGGAAAGTGAAATGCAAAACGATGCACGCGTACCTCGAGATGCAATGAAATGCAAGATGAGGCACGCATACCTCATTGAATGGAAAATGAAATGCAAAACGAGGCACGCGTACCTCGAGATGCAATGAAATGCAAGATGAGGCACGCATACCTCATTGAATGGAAAATGAAATGCAAAACGAGGCACGCATACCTCGAGATGCAATGAAATGCAAAATGAGGCACGCAAACCTCATTAATGGAAAATGAAATGCAAAACGACGCACGCGTACCTCGAGATGCAATGAAATGCAAAATGAGGCACGCATACCTCATTGAATGGAAAATGAAATGCAAAACGAGGCACGCGTACCTCGAGATGCAATGAAATGCAAAATGAGGCACGCATACCTCATTGAATGGAAAATGAAATGCAAAACGAGGCACGCATACCTCGAGATGCAATGAAATGCAAGATGAGGCACGCATACCTCATTGAATGGAAAATGAAATGCAAAACGAAGCACGCGTACCTCGAGATGCAATGAAATGCAAGATGAGGCACGCATACCTCATTGAATGGAAAATGAAATGCAAAACGAGGCACGCGTACCTCGAGATGCAATGAAATGCAAAATGAAATGCAAAACGAGGCACGCGTACCTCGAGATGCAATGAAATGCAAAATGAAATGCAAAATGAAATGCAAAACGAGGCACGCGCACCTCGAGATGCAATGAAATGCAAAATGAGGCACGCATACGTCATTGAATGGAAAATGAAATGCATAACGAGGCACGCGTAACTCAAGATGCAATGAAATGCAAGATGAGGCACGCATACCTCATTGAATGGAAAATGAAATGCAAAACGAGGCACGCGTACCTCGAGATGCAATGAAATGCAAGATGAGGCACGCATACCTCATTGAATGGAAAATGAAATGCAAAACGAGCACGCGTACCTCGAGATGCAATGAAATGCAAAATGAGGCACGCATACCTCATTGAATGGAAAATGAAATGCAAAACGAGGCACGCGTACCTCGAGATGCAATGAAATGCAAGATGAGGCACGCATACCTCATTGAATGGAAAATGAAATGCAAAACGAGGCACGCGTACCTCGAGATGCAATGAAATGCAAAATGAGGCACGCATACCTCATTGAATGGAAAATGAAATGCAAAACGAGGCACGCGTACCTCGAGATGCAATGAAATGCAAGATGAGGCACGCATACCTCATTGAATGGAAAATGAAATGCAAAACGAGGCACGCGTACCTCGAGATGCAATGAAATGCAAAATGAGGCACGCAATTCTCATTGAATGGAAAATGAAATGCAAAACGAGGCACGCGTACCTCGAGATGCAATGAAATGCAAAATGAGGCACGCATACCTCATTGAATGGAAAATGAAATGCAAAACGAGGCACGCGTAGGCACGCGTACCTCGAGATGCAATGAAATGCAAGATGAGGCACGTATACCTCATTAAATGGAAAATGAAATGCAAAACGAGGCACGCGTACCTCGAGATGCAATGAAATGCAAAATGAGGCACGCTTACCTCATTGAATGGAAAATGAAATGCAAAACGAGGCACGCGTACCTCGAGATGCAATGAAATGCAAGATAAGGCACGCATACCTCATTGAATGGAAAATGAAATGCAAAACGAGGCACGCGTACCTCGAGATGCAATGAAATGCAAGATGAGGCACGCATACCTCATTGAATGGAAAATGAAATGCAAAACGAGGCACGCGTACCTCGAGATGCAATGAAATGCAAAATGAGGCACGCATACCTCATTGAATGGAAAATGAAATGCAAAACGAGGCATGCGTACCTCGAGATGCAATGAAATGCAATATGAGGCACGCATACCTCATTGAATGGAAAATGAAATGCAAAACGAGGCACGCATACCTCGAGATGCAATGAAATGCAAGATGAGGCACGCATACCTCATTGAATGGAAAATGAAATGCAAAACGAGGCACGCGTACCTCGAGATGCAATGAAATGCAAGATGAGGCACGCATACCTCATTGAATGGAAAATGAAATGCAAAACGAGGCACGCGTACCTCGAGATGCAATGAAATGCAAAATGAGGCACGCATACCTCATTGAATGGAAAATGAAATGCAAAACGAGGCATGCGTACCTCGAGATGCAATGAAATGCAATATGAGGCACGCATACCTCATTGAATGGAAAATGAAATGCAAAACGAGGCACGCGTACCTCGAGATGCAATGAAATGCAAGATGAGGCACGCATACCTCATTGAATGGAAAATGAAATGTAAAACGAGGCACGCGTACCTCGAGATGCAATGAAATGCAAGATGAGGCACGCATACCTCATTGAATGGAAAATGAAATGCAAAACGAGGCACGCGTACCTCGAGATGCAATGAAATGCAAAATGAGGCACGCATACCTCATTGAATGGAAAATGAAATGCAAGTATGACACGCATGCCACACGAAAATGCAAAACGGTGCAAGTCGCAAGGGACGTGCAAGACGGCGCGATGCGACGCACCGGACAATGTGATGGATGCGTGCGTGCAACGCACACGGGGCAACATTTGAATCTTGTAAAAGACAAAAGGATACAAAAGGATACAATCTTTGCTTGAATCTGAGTGCCACGCACAGAAGACGCGGTCCGAGGTCAAAACGGGGGCCGGTTGAGCATCGGGGATTCACTTTCTCGCACTTTCTTGAGCTATGAAGACCAGAAACTACCCACATAGCCTAAACAAGGCTGTGGGAACATCACCGGCTGGGAGAGGAAGCCACCGGCTGGCCACCGGCTGCAGAAAATTTCCACCGGCACAATATTGTGCCGGCCGGCACAAAATAGTGCCGACCGGCCAAAAGTTGCTGAATCGGGGCAGTTTTGACATTTCCCCTCGGGTCTTTTAAAAAATAGGGTTTCTAACCCTATTTCTTTACTTCCCACCGCCGAAAACTATTCCTCTCTCTCTCTAGAGCTTTTCCTCTCCTCATTTCCTTGTTTTCTTCGCGTTCTAAGCCCATTTCGTCGTCGGATTCGCGATTTTCTTCGCGTTTCGGGCATTTTCCACCGATTGAAATTCCGTTTCGGAGCATCCTTTGCTATTTCCACTTTTTCGGGACTTGTTCCCCTCGACTTCCTCTTCATTTCCGTACCTTTCCATCTTCTGACCTTTCCGGCCATTTTCGGCCTGCTCGGGGTTGACTTTTTCGGTTGACTTTTCACATTCCGGCTTTTTCGGCCATTTTCTCACTACCATTGCCATGGCTGACGATGTTCCACACGTCGGGACTCCCCCGGATCACGAGATGGATCCCGGGGTCAAGCTACTCCCGTTGAGCGAGCGCCCATTCGACCCGGCGACCTACCGGCCAGCGATCCATGTTCTACCACCTGACGGACTACGCCAGTTTCGCAGCTTCGACATGGCACTGGACCCGGAGCTCCTCCTACGCGAGCCGACCTCACACCTATCCTTCGGCGCTTCCGAGGTAACACTCTTCTCTGTTTTAATTTTCTGCAATGTAGAACTGTTAACTGTCAAAGTTGTTTTCGTTCTTTAACTGCCTAGTTCCAATATACTGATACACTGTATATCGTAGTTGATTGCAAATGCACTCGTAACTGATTATCTGTTTAAGACTCACACGTGCACACACACTGCGCTAGCCTCGAACCACTCAAATCACGGCACACACCGTATTTCACTGCAAACACCATTGCCCGGTATCTGTTTGAATCTGAAAAACTTGCACGCATGCCACATTTGCACCGAGCCACTCAAACACACTGACGCATCATATGTTGTAGTTCACTGTAAACATACCGGCACCAGGTATCTGTTTGAATCTGAAAAACTCGCACGCATGCCAAATTTGCACTGAACCACTCAAACACGCTGACGCATCACACGTTGTAGTTCACTGTAAGCACACCGGCACCCGATATCTGTTTGAATCTGAAAAACTCGCACGCATGCCAAATTTGCACTGAACCACTCAAACACACTGACGCATCACACGTTGTAGTTCACTGTAAGCACACCGGCACCCGATATCTGTTTGAATCTGATAAGCTTGCACTCATGCCATATTTGTGCCGATTTTTGACTGTTTCTTCAAAACTGTACATTTCATACTGCTTTGCAACTATTTGTTTGAAAACAGGGAGATTTCCATACCATCCGCGGGTATGGGAATGTCGCGGCTCGAGATTGGTACGCGGAGCTTCCCGAGGCGGTTCGCCACATTGTAGACGAGGCGGGCTTCGGTTCCTTTTGCAGGGGACTCTCCAGGCCTACTGCTTGCAGGCCTCTTCTAGCTGCGCTGGCAGAGAGGTGGTGGGACACCACCGATTCATTCCACTTGCCTGCGACCGGGGACATGACGATGACCCCTTACGATTTCTCGGTGCTCACTGGCATCGGGGTAGGGGGTGATCCGATCCCTTTTGATATTGCTATGGATGAGTGGACCGCCGCTCAAGTCTACTTACTTGGCGCGGCTCCACCTCTCGCCCGTCCTGGCTTCGTCCGGTATTCCTGGTTCGAGGTGCAGTTCCGGGTGCAGCCCCTCCTCGTTGACGCAGCTCCGATGACCCCAGAGGCCGTGGAGAGATATGCACGCGGCTTCCTGATGTTTTTGTTCGGGATGACTCTCTTCGCCGACCGGGCGAACACTGTGCCCCTCTGCCTTCTCAGCGCACTGGTGGATGTCCGGGACATCTTGCGTTTCGATTGGGGTGGCGCGGCTCTGGCCACCCTCTACGGCTATATGAGCTCAGTCTCCCGCGGCAGCAGACAGTTGCTCGGGGGCTATTGGCGTGCTTGGGAGGTACATTTCCTTTTCCGCTTTTCGTTTCAGTTCTTACTTTCTGTACTCTGTACACTGCACACACTGTAGTCTGTTTCACACGGACTGTATACTGTACACACGGCACACACATACTCTGCTTTACACTGACTGTACACTACTCACACTGTACACTCTGCACAATACACGGCACAACGCTACTCATACTGTACACTCTGCATAATACACTGCACAACACTGCTCTGCTATTTCTGCTTTCTATTCTGTATTCTGCTTTATCTGATAAATGCACTGGTATTTATCTTGCAGTTGTGGGTTTATGCCTACTTTCCTAGGCTCGCTCCTGTACCCAATGCAGAGACCCCTCTGGTCGTCCCTTTTTCACACCGCTTCGACGGGAGATGCGTGCGGAGGCCCCGGGAGACCTTCAGCTTCTTCCGCCGCTACTTTGACACCATCACCCCCGCCGAGGTATCTTTTACTTGCAGTTCATTTAAGCTTCGTCTTTCTACTATATATTGGCCATAACAGTAGGTAACAACTTGTATTTCATTTTCAGATCACCTGGCGGCCTTGGGCTCCACTGCCAGCCGTGGCGCGGGATCGGTTTGCCGGCGCAGATGAGACCTCACATTACCGGATTCTGCTGGAGGGCCCGGTCTGTCGGGCTTGGTACCTAGGTGAGCGTTTCTTGCGTCAGACCCTAGGCCTACCTGAGAAGATAGTCCCGATGCACCCTCCCGAGCACATGCGGGATACTGAGCGCTTCACTGCCGAGCAGATGACAGATATACTATCGGCTGGAGGCAGACGGCTTCCGAGGCGGGGGCGATTACTTGGAGTATGTCCGGCCCTTCATTATGCGACCTCTGAGTGGCGGCCGCCGAGTAGAAAGAGGGGACCAGCAGCGCCAGTGGCTGGAGCAGGAGCGGGGACTGGAGGGGGAGCGCCGAGGAGGGCTCGAGTTCGTGGCAGAGGTGGAGTCCAGCGAGGGCGAGGGACCGGTTGGCCTGCTCTGCCCGCTGCATTGACTTTCAGGGGGCAGGGTGGGGCGACCTATCAGATCCCCTTTGCTCCTCCACCAGCTGACCATGAGTTTGTCGGTGTCCCGACTTGCCTCCGGTATGTGTTACTGCATTCTTCGTCTTGCACTGTTATTTCATTTCAGTTTATTTGATATTCCACAGAATATTGATGCACCTGATACTTTTGCAGGCGTCTTCTGAGTACACCCGGTAGTCATTGGAGATGAATGCCTCCATGATGGGGATGCTACAGCGGACATTCGACCTCCTAGCCCTCTACAGTATTCCGGTATGTTGTTTCTGACCACGGCCTCAAACCATACACAAACTGCTTTACATAATCTGATGCATAACACAATATCTGATAAACTGCTCACAGCATCTGATACACTGTACTCATACATTGCATTCTGCACTGATTTACTGTTCACGGCATTCTGTACTGTACTCATACGCTGCATTCTACACTGATTCACTGCTCACGGCATTCACATACACTGTACTCATACACTGCATTCTGCATTGATTCACTGCTCACGGCATTCACATACACTGTACTCATACACTGCATTCTGCATTGATTCACTGCTCACGGCATTCACATACTGTACTCATACACTGCATTCTGCACTGATTCACTGCTCACGGCATTCACATACACTGTACTCATACACTGCATTCTGCATTGATTCACTGCTCACGGCATTCACATACACTGTACTCATACACTACATTCTGCATTGATTCACTGCTCACGGCATTCACATACTGTACTCATACACTGCATTCTGCATTGATTCACTGCTCACGGCATTCACATACACTGTACTCATACACTGCATTCTACACTGATACACTGCTCCATATATACTGATGCATTTGCCTTTTATGCTTTTCCAGCCTCCCTTCCAGATTCCTCCGGTGGGCGGCGCTCCAGCTGGACCTCCCATTTCTACTCGGGATGGCAGAGCATATCCCCGCACCAGAGGGGGGCACACTCATGTCGGGAGTAGCTCGCAGGCTCCGGTCCCGGATGATGAGTCTGAGGCAGAGACAGAGGCGGAGGAGACTGATGATGGCTCGGACTCGAGCTCAGACGGTGATGCCCCTAGTGGTGCCCCTGTTGATGACGCTCCTGGACCTTTGTCCAGGAAGAGGACCAGGACAGATTGACGGCTACAGAGCCATTTTGGACATTTGATACAGATTTTGCTATTTTTCTTCCTTTTTTACATTTTCCCCTTTTGTCAGTAGTTAGGGTACTTTGTACTGCCACAGGCAGATTTTGTTTCCAGAACTTATGTACTTGAAAAGATGATATGAAATGAAACAAACTTTTTGTCTTGCCCCTCTTTGACAGAACTCGAAAGTCATAACAATGACGTGAGCGAATGTCAAAGCCCAAGACGACCCATTTGACAAGGCCAAGACTTGGATCAAAATCAAATGGAAATGGTTGAACTTGCAAGTGCCTACTATCCCTTTGTAAGGAATCAAACCAGGTAGTTCAAGGGAGATACAAGAATAAGGCTATGCACTGTAGACGAAGATGGACATACACGTCAAAACCGAATAACTTATGATCATGCAAAGAAAGCTGTAACGAAGCACGCATGCGACAGTTATAAGCTAGCAGACGCCAATCTACACTACAATACAGAAAGGATATAAGAGAATTATACAATTCTCAATACGTCTCACTCGGAGGATACAATACCTATGCGGCTCGTCCGGTTGCACCGGCCTCAAATGAGCCGTACATACAATATCGTGCCTGCAAAGAAAGCAAACTTAACAGGTACATATTGTTAGCAATATGCATGACAATGCAATGATGAATGCAAGATGATATGCAATATATACAAAACTATGTATAAATAATGCAAATGATATGCAATGCAATTGAAACCATGCAAACTACATGCAGGGCAATTGAATCATGATTCAATCATGAGCGGTTCGAAACCACACAAATGTCAAATAGGTTGATGGAAGTAACAAGTCCGTCTACCATAGAAAAGGTGCCGCAACCTCAAACCAACATACCAGCGTGGATAGGCGCGATACACATGCAGAACTATGAGTGATGTAGACGAACACAAGGACAAGTATTGGGTGGATTGACATAAGTGGGGTGACGACCCGCTGAGGGAAGAACAATGATCCTAATGCCGGATGCAACAATTACACTACAATGTAATATGCGATTATGGCGCGCGGGCCAAACCGTATCTCGCTTAGGAAAGGCATGCACACATACAAACCATGTCTAACACAGAAAAGGTGCCGCAACCTCAAACCAACATACCAGCGTGGAGTAGGCGCGATGCACATGCAGAACTGTGCTTTGACGTGAAAAGTACGGACACATACCAGACCAAGCTCAACAAGGAAAGGTGCAAGCCATAAATGGAAGATGATGCAGTGGATGCATGTGACTACAATGGATACGATGGATATGGGCACAGGCCAAACCAAGTTTTGCTTAGGAAGGGCATGTACACGTACAAGCCATGTCTAGCACAGAAAAGGTGCCGCTACCCTCAAACCAACATACCAACGTGGAATAGGCGCGTACACATGCAGAACTGTGTTTTGACGTGAAAAGTATGAGCACATACCAGACCAAGCTCAACAAGGAAAGGTGCAAGCCATGGATATAGGATGATGCAGTGGATGCATGCAACTACAATGCAATGGAAATGGATATTTACAGCAAATGCATGACATATGCACTATATTACAATAATGATGCATGACATATGCATGGGTTTTTTTGTTTTTGTTTTTTGAAATGCATGACATATGCACTATTTAGAATGATGCATGACATGATGTGTGTTTTTTTTTTTTTTTGAATGATTTTTTTTTTAAATGCTATGACATAGGCAGTATACACTGCACTGCAGTGACGAATGCCATCTATTCACTGACATGATTCACACTTTCCTTACTTACCAACAGGGTGACAGACTAGGTTGGTTCAGTATCCAGAATTGAGGCGACAACATGCTACCTCAACCTATGGAGCTATCCATAAGATTTCAAGCCAAGGGTACACCCCCGAGGTATTAAACCAACTTTAGTCTCAGGAGATCCCGAACCTTCGTTTAGGCATGGCCTTCAAACTCTAGTTTCACCGTCGCAGTTGGTCTCTCTAGGAACTCATCGCAAAAAACAGGCAGGTGGCTTTACCAGACCACCGAAAGTTGTTCGGGCACGACAAACACCAAAGGAATTGCACCTTCAGAGGATTTAAGGTCTCCTAGACCGAAATGCGAAATGTATGCATGACAATGCATGTTTTCTCATTTGGATGCAGATGATGCATGATGTTTTTTTTTGTTTTTTTTTTTGAAATGCGCGCCAACGCGCGACTTTTGAGATGCATGCCAAATGCAATGAGGTGTGCCTTAATGCACTGAAGGTCTTGCACCTCCCAAGGATTTAAGGTCTCCTAGACTATGCGTGTTTAAGGTCTCGCCAGACCAGGTAGCGAACAAAACAATGTGATGTATGATGCAAGTGAGACACGCATGCCATGAAGGGATGGAAGATGATATGTAAATGAGACACGCATGCCTCAAGGAATTGAGGCACGCGTACCCCAAGATTTGAACTGAAATGTAGATCAAAAGATGCATGACAATGCGAATGAACTAAAGTGCGTAACAACGCACATCTTTTGAAATGCACTGAAGGTCTTGCACCTTCCGAGGATTTAAGGTCTCCTAGACCGTGCGTGTTTAAGGTCTCGCCAGACCGTGCGTGTTTAAGGTCTCGTCAGACCGTAGGCGAAAAACAATAAGGTGCGAATAGCGCGATGAAATGCAAAATGAGGTGCAAGATGAGGCATGCATGCCTCATGGATGCAAGATGCAAAACGAAATGCAAATGAAATGCAAAGTGAGGCACGCATACCTCAAGATGCAAAATGCGAAATGAAATGCAAATGAAATGCAAATGAAATGCAAAGTGAGGCACGCATACCTTAAGATGCAAAACTGAAATGGAAATGAGGCACGCATACCTCATTGAATGGAAAATGAAATGCAAAACGAGGCACGCGTACCTCGAGATGCAATGAAATGCAAAATGAGGCACGCGTACCTCGAGATGCAATGAAATGCAAAATGAGGCACGCATACCTCATTGAATGGAAAATGAAATGCAAAACGAGGCACGCGTACCTTGAGATGCAATGAAATGCAAAATGAGGCACGCATACCTCATTGAATGGAAAATGAAATGTAAAACGAGGCACGCGTACCTCGAGATGCAATGAAATGCAAAATGAGGCACGCATACCTCATTGAATGGAAAATAAAATGCAAAACGAGGCACGCGTACCTCGAGATGCAATGAAATGCAAAATGAGGCACGCATACCTCCTTGAATGGAAAATGAAATGTAAAACGAGGCACGCGTACCTCGAGATGCAATGAAATGCAAAATGAGGCACGCATACCTCATTAAATGGAAAATGAAATGCAAAACGAGGCACGCGTACCTCGAGATGCAATGAAATGCAAAATGAGGCACGCATACCTCATTGCATGGAAAATGAAATGCAAAACGAGGCACGCGTACCTCGAGATGCAATGAAATGCAAGATGAGGCACGCATACCTCATTGAATGGAAAGTGAAATGCAAAACGATGCACGCGTACCTCGAGATGCAATGAAATGCAAGATGAGGCACGCATACCTCATTGAATGGAAAATGAAATGCAAAACGAGGCACGCGTACCTCGAGATGCAATGAAATGCAAGATGAGGCACGCATACCTCATTGAATGGAAAATGAAATGCAAAACGAGGCACGCATACCTCGAGATGCAATGAAATGCAAAATGAGGCACGCAAACCTCATTAAATGGAAAATGAAATGCAAAACGACGCACGCGTACCTCGAGATGCAATGAAATGCAAAATGAGGCACGCATACCTCATTGAATGGAAAATGAAATGCAAAACGAGGCACGCGTACCTCGAGATGCAATGAAATGCAAAATGAGGCACGCATACCTCATTGAATGGAAAATGAAATGCAAAACGAGGCACGCATACCTCGAGATGCAATGAAATGCAAGATGAGGCACGCATACCTCATTGAATGGAAAATGAAATGCAAAACGAAGCACGCGTACCTCGAGATGCAATGAAATGCAAGATGAGGCACGCATACCTCATTGAATGGAAAATGAAATGCAAAACGAGGCACGCGTACCTCGAGATGCAATGAAATGCAAAATGAAATGCAAAACGAGGCACGCGTACCTCGAGATGCAATGAAATGCAAAATGAAATGCAAAATGAAATGCAAAACGAGGCACGCGTACCTCGAGATGCAATGAAATGCAAAATGAGGCACGCATACGTCATTGAATGGAAAATGAAATGCATAACGAGGCACGCGACTCAAGATGCAATGAAATGCAAGATGAGGCACGCATACCTCATTGAATGGAAAATGAAATGCAAAACGAGGCACGCGTACCTCGAGATGCAATGAAATGCAAGATGAGGCACGCATACCTCATTGAATGGAAAATGAAATGCAAAACGAGGCACGCGTACCTCGAGATGCAATGAAATGCAAAATGAGGCACGCATACCTCATTGAATGGAAAATGAAATGCAAAACGAGGCACGCGTACCTCGAGATGCAATGAAATGCAAGATGAGGCACGCATACCTCATTGAATGGAAAATGAAATGCAAAACGAGGCACGCGTACCTCGAGATGCAATGAAATGCAAAATGAGGCACGCATACCTCATTGAATGGAAAATGAAATGCAAAACGAGGCACGCGTACCTCGAGATGCAATGAAATGCAAGATGAGGCACGCATACCTCATTGAATGGAAAATGAAATGCAAAACGAGGCACGCGTACCTCGAGATGCAATGAAATGCAAAATGAGGCACGCAATCTCATTGAATGGAAAATGAAATGCAAAACGAGGCACGCGTACCTCGAGATGCAATGAAATGCAAAATGAGGCACGCATACCTCATTGAATGGAAAATGAAATGCAAAACGAGGCACGCGTAGGCACGCGTACCTCGAGATGCAATGAAATGCAAGATGAGGCACGTATACCTCATTAAATGGAAAATGAAATGCAAAACGAGGCACGCGTACCTCGAGATGCAATGAAATGCAAAATGAGGCACGCTTACCTCATTGAATGGAAAATGAAATGCAAAACGAGGCACGCGTACCTCGAGATGCAATGAAATGCAAGATAGGGCACGCATACCTCATTGAATGGAAAATGAAATGCAAAACGAGGCACGCGTACCTCGAGATGCAATGAAATGCAAGATGAGGCACGCATACCTCATTGAATGGAAAATGAAATGCAAAACGAGGCACGCGTACCTCGAGATGCAATGAAATGCAAAATGAGGCACGCATACCTCATTGAATGGAAAATGAAATGCAAAACGAGGCATGCGTACCTCGAGATGCAATGAAATGCAATATGAGGCACGCATACCTCATTGAATGGAAAATGAAATGCAAAACGAGGCACGCATACCTCGAGATGCAATGAAATGCAAGATGAGGCACGCATACCTCATTGAATGGAAAATGAAATGCAAAACGAGGCACGCGTACCTCGAGATGCAATGAAATGCAAGATGAGCACGCATACCTCATTGAATGGAAAATGAAATGCAAAACGAGGCACGCGTACCTCGAGATGCAATGAAATGCAAAATGAGGCACGCATACCTCATTGAATGGAAAATGAAATGCAAAACGAGGCACGCGTACTCGAGATGCAATGAAATGCAATATGAGGCACGCATACCTCATTGAATGGAAAATGAAATGCAAAACGAGGCACGCATACCTCGAGATGCAATGAAATGCAAGATGAGGCACGCATACCTCATTGAATGGAAAATGAAATGCAAAACGAGGCACGCGTACCTCGAGATGCAATGAAATGCAAGATGAGGCACGCATACCTCATTGAATGGAAAATGAAATGCAAAACGAGGCACGCGTACCTCGAGATGCAATGAAATGCAAAATGAGGCACGCATACCTCATTGAATGGAAAATGAAATGCAAGTATGACACGCATGCCACACGAAAATGCAAAACGGTGCAAGTCGCAAGGGACGTGCAAGACGGCGCGATGCGACGCACCGGACAATGTGATGGATGCGTGCGTGCAACGCACACGGGGCAACATTTGAATCTTGTAAAAGACAAAAGGATACAAAAGGATACAATCTTTGCTTGAATCTGAGTGCCACGCACAGAAGACGCGGTCCGAGGTCAAAACGGGGGCCGGTTGAGCATCGGGGATTCACTTTCTCGCACTTTCTTGAGCTATGAAGACCAGAAACTACCCACATAGCCTAAACAAGGGTTGGGGAACATCACCGGCTGGGAGAGGAAGCCACCGGCTGGCCACCGGCTGCAGAAAATTTCCACCGGCACAATATTGTGCCGGCCGGCACAAATAGTGCCGACCGGCCAAAGTTGCTGAATCGGGGCAGTTTTGACATTTCCTCGGGGTCTTTTAAAAAATAGGGTTTCTAACCCTATTTCTTTACTTCCACCGCCGAAAAAAACTATTCTCTCTCTCTCTAGAGCTTTTCTCTCCTCATTTCCTGTTTTCTTCGCGTTCAAGCCCATTCGTCGTCGGATTCGCGATTTCTTCGCGTTTCGGCATTTCCACCGATTGAAATTCCGTTTCGGAGCATCCTTTGCTATTTTCCACTTTTTCGGGACTTGTTCCCCTCGACTTCCTCTTCATTTCCATACCTTTCCATCTTCTGACCTTCGGCCATTTCCGGCCATTTTCGGCCTGCTCGGGGTTGACTTTTTCGGTTGACTTTTCACATTCCGGCTTTTCGGCCATTTTCTCACTACCATTGCCATGGCTGACGATGTTCCACACGTCGGGACTCCCCGGATCACGAGATGGATCCCGGGGTCAAGCTACTCCCGTTGAGCGAGCGCCCATTCGACCCGGCGACCTACCGGCCAGCGATCCATGTTCTACCACCTGACGGACTACGCCAGTTTCGCAGCTTCGACATGGCACTGGACCCGGAGCTCCTCCTACGCGAGCCGACCTCACACTATCCTTCGGCGCTTCCGAGGTAACACTCTTCTCTGTTTTAATTTTCTGCAATGTAGAACTGTTAACTGTCAAAGTTGTTTTCGTTCTTAACTGCCTAGTTCCAATATACTGATACACTGTATATCGTAGTTGATTGCAAATGCACTCATAACTGATTATCTGTTTAAGACTCACACGTGCACACACACTGCGCTAGCCTCGAACCACTCAAATCACGGCACACGCCGTATTTCACTACAAACACCATTGCCCGGTATCTGTTTGAATCTGAAAAACTTGCACGCATGCCACATTTGCACCGAGCCACTCAAACACACTGACGCATCATATGTTGTAGTTCACTGTAAACATACCGGCACCAGGTATCTGTTTGAATCTGAAAAAACTCGCACGCATGCCAAATTTGCACTGAACCACTCAAACACGCTGACGCATCACACGTTGTAGTTCACTGTAAGCACACCGGCACCCGATATCTGTTTGAATCTGAAAAACTCGCACGCATGCCAAATTTGCACTGAACCACTCAAACACCTGACGCATCACACGTTGTAGTTCACTGTAAGCACACCGGCACCCGATATCTGTTTGAATCTGATAAGCTTGCACTCATGCCATATTGTGCCGATTTTGACTGTTTCTTCAAAACTGTACATTTCATACTGCTTTGCAACTATTTGTTTGAAAACAAGGGAGATTCCATACCATCCGCGGGTATGGGAATGTCGCGGCTCGAGATTGGTACGCGGAGCTTCCCGAGGCGGTTCGCCACATTGTAGACGAGGCGGGCTTCGGTTCCTTTTGCAGGGGACTCTCCAGGCCTACTGCTTGCAGGCCTCTTCTAGCTGCGCTGGCAGAGGAGGTGGTGGGACACCACCGATTCATTCCACTTGCCTGCGACCGGGGACATGATGATGACCCCTTACGATTTCTCGGTGCTCACTGGCATCGGGGTAGGGGGTGATCGATCCCTTTTGATATTGCTATGGATGAGTGGACCGCCGCTCAAGTCTACTTACTTGGCGCGGCTCCACCTCTCGCCCGTCCTGGCTTCGTCGGTATTCCTGGTTCGAGGTGCAGTTCCGGGTGCAGCCCCTCCTCGTTGACGCAGCTCCGATGACCCCAGAGGCCGTGGAGAGATATGCACGCGGCTTCCTGATGTTTTTGTTCGGGATGACTCTCTTCGCCGACCGGGCGAACACTTACCTCTCAAGGCACTGGGGGATACCACCGGCTGAGGGGAAACACCACCGGCTGAAGTATGTTGCCACCGGCACAAAATACATCCATCGGCCATAAATAGACTGCCGGTCGGCACTAAATACTGTCGGCCGGCACTGAATCTCTGCAGAACCTGCAACTCACAGCAGCAGAGGGAAAAATTGCATGGCAATGTAATTCCAACAATGTATGCACCAATCATGCCCCTTATCATATTTGTGATTCAAAGGGGCATGTGCCTCGATTCCCGGGCCACCAATCACGCATTTCCATGCATGATGGCCCACGGAACCAAGTATGCAACTTTTATCTCAAATGCATACAAATCAAACAAACATAAAAGGGCGCCAAACCTCTATCATGCTCATCTCAAGAGGCCAAGCATGTGCATTGATGTAATGCAATCCTAAACATGTTAGCTAGCATGCAACATGGGCAATGTAATGTAAGGATGCAAGCAAACATGAGGCAAAGCAAACCAAGCAAATGATGGTTTTAGACGTGATCTAGGCAACTCTAAATAGACCTAAAATCAGTGGCCAATAATGCCCAAAAATGAAGGCCAACACACACACACACACACACACACACACACACATGCGTATGTTAAGACTTAACACTTAGGCACTAAGTAAGCGACCCTCAAGCATACTTGAAAGGGGATATCATGGACACTTAGCATGTATCACAAACTTTGAAAATCATGTTATAGAAGGTTCCAAACCAACTAAATAAACCAAGTAAAGCATGCAAAAGGCCCAAGCATTCAAGGCTCACACAAAGAGGTAATGGACTACACTTGACACAACCATACATGGCATGCATTAGGCGACAAACAGAGTTTTAACACATAAAACTAAGTCCAAAAGACCATTAGATGGCACCTAAGTGACTCAAATTCAAAGGCATGCACAATGGCCAAAACAAAGGGCATACAACACATGCTTTCAAAGTAATAAAGAGGCGACTTAGGCAAGCATATGGACATGCCAAAGGGACTGATATAACACGGCAAATGGTCTCAAACCATTGAAATGATGCAAACCAAGGCATACTACACATTCATGCTCGAGGCTAGCAAGCCTAAAATGCAAAGAGGCTATACAATGCAAGCTAGGGTCGACCAAAATAACTATGGACAGACTCATTCATGGCAAAATAAGCATACAAGCTTCACAAGACTAGGCTTAAAGCATGCTCAGATTATGGCTAATAACCTAAGGCATGTTAAGGCAATATTAAGGCATTACAAGGCAACTATGCTAAGCATACATGGAGTACCAAAACCAACTTAAAACCAAGTTAAAACATGGCATAATAAGCATGGAAAACAGCCTAGACATGATCAACAAGCATTCAAACATGAGGCTCCTCAAGAGGCAAAATAGGTCCTTTTCAAGGACAACAAGGAGAGGGGGTGACCCTCTCTTCTTGGGACTTCAAGGCATCATCTTCACCACTGAAATCCCTCAAGATTTCAGTGGTGAAGAGACCCAAACACCAAAATCCCAGAGCTCTCACAAAATAGCACAAAAATGAGGCCTTTCAAGGCCTAAGAGGGGCTAAACTTCCCCAAAGCACAAAGCACCCTTAATAAACTATCAAGAGGACTAAAAAACAGAACTTTTTTGTATTAAACACTAAGCACAAAAACAATTCAAAGATAGGTAAAAATGGAATGCAAGAATGGGGGAAATAAAGCAAGTTTCTCACCCTTGTTGACCTTCTTCACCAAAGATGATGTTGTTGCTTCCTTGGGCTCAAATCCAGCCAAAAACACCAAGATCAACCTCTTGGAACCTCAGTAGCCAAGGAAAGGTGAAACACTAGGTGTTGATGTGTAATAGTGAGACACAAACACCTAGTGTACAAACAAGAGAGCAAAGAGAGATAGAATAGATATAGTATTGAAACCCTAAAACCAGAGCCTCTTCTCTGTCTTTTCTCTCTAAAATGTCTAACTCCTCTAACCTTTGAGCCAAGAAAAGAGAGCCTTCTCTTATAGGCAACAAAGCCTACAAGGTAAGCTAACCAAAGGCTCATCCCTCCATACACGTGTATGGAGGGGAAACAAATGCCATACAGCTGCTGAAAAATATCTCAAAAAGCAACTGCACACAGTAGTCGGCAGGCAAAATTGTCATTTTGACAAAATTGACTGCCAACCGGCACAAAAGAGTGCCGACCGGCACAATATAGTGCCGATGGCAACACCAACCAGCCGGTGGCCTCTAGCCACTGCCGGTGGTGTGTGGGGATGCCTCACAAGGCATTCCCTGCCCCTCCAAGGCAAAGCACAAGTGTTTGGTGCAAAACCAGACACAAAACGGTCAAGTTCGAGGTCCTGAGGCAAGGCGCGTAGCCGAGAACTCCGGGAACTCCAAACGAACACGAACATGGATAATCACCGAGTGTTCAAGCAGTGACGTCCAGGTCTTGAGGACGGTCAAAAATGGGGTGTCTACAGTTATGTTTTGCTTGGTTGCAGTGCAAATGGCTTCACTAGCTTAATGTTTTAGGCCTTTACACATGATTTGCTTGAGTTGGTAGCAAGTTGTAGTGTCTTTTTACATGTAATTTCAGCATATATACCTCTGCCACTTGCTCATTTGTTTCATTCTTTCATTGCTTTTGAGAGCTGCTCTTGTGTCTTGTTTGCAAACCTAGATAGCTTAACATGTGAGCATGTTTTTCTAGCATTTTGTACCTAAATATCAACATGACTTAGTCACTATTTTGACTAGTCTTAGCCCTATTTTGAGCTAGTTTGGCCCTTTGAGGCTTGTATTGTGTGGTTGTAGTGCAATCTCCTTCACTAGCTTAATGTTTTAGGCTTTGTAACAAGAATTGCATGAGTTGCTTGCATGTTCTAGTGTTATTTTGCACTCCATATCAGCACTAAAATCTCTGTAATCTCCCTCTATTTTTCTCTTTCATTTCTTTTGAAAGTGACTTCGAACCCCTTGTTGGCTTGAGTGTGGAATTGAGACCCTCATGCCTAATGGTTTAATTCTTTCGGGAGTTCATTACCAACAGCATGAGGCCTCTTTCATGCTCAAGGTACTTGTGGTTTAAGCCCTCTTTCATTAGAGGACACTCACCTTTTTGACTAACCAATTAAAGAATGGATTGGTAATCTAAAATTGGTAAACAAAAACGACAAAGTAAAAGAGGCAAGATAAGCATCTTGTGTTGCATTGCATGTGTTCAATCATAAGTTATATTGAACACAAGGAAGATTGGAGTATTTCATACTCAAAGTGATGAAATGAGCCAATCTCCTTGGTCTCCATTACCTTTGATCACACATGATAAGGTGATGGTCTTAAGTCTTGTATTGCATACAATGAAGTTGCACTTCTTAGTTCTTTGGCCAGCATGCATTGAAAATGCTTGGTTGGTGGTTTTGGAGCCAAGAATTACACTCCTTTGACCTCGTGTAATGATAAGGAGGGTAATAGTATACATATTCCTTGAAAATACACAGCTTTGCCTTTGTTTGCTCTCTGTTGCAGCAAAAAAGAGAAGTCCAAGGATGTGGTGGCCGACCGGCCACAAGTAATGGTCGACAGCCACCAATAGTGGCTGACCGGCCACAAGAAGTGGCCGACAGCCACCAATTGTAGCTGACCGGCCATCAATGAAAAGTTGGTTCAGTATGTTCCTGAGGTGGAGTAGAGGTGTGCTGGAAGTTGGTGTAATTTTCAGTGGTCAAAGCAAGTGCAAACAGAGGCATCTAATGGCAAGGCGGTGGATTTTTGGAAGGAAGTCAACCGGGCATGCATTCCTCCCTTGCCTTCGAGGCCATTTAATTACTTTAATTAGTTAGTGTAAGTAGTTAAGCAATTCCAGTTTGTAATATTTAATTAGCTTAGAATAAGTTAGTTAATTTGTTTCAATTGTTGTAATAATTAGTTAACTAGAATAGTTAATTAGTTTTGGTTTGTAATAATTAGCGTAGCTAGTTAATGCTTATTCATTCGGACCCTCCTTCATGAGGGCATAATGTTGTAATAAGTGTGCGTGCGTGTGTGCATGTCTTCCAAACCCGCGTCTTTTTCCCTTTTATTTAATCGCTTTCGATGGTTAGATTTGCATGATTGCATTCATTCATTTGTCTTGCATGCACCGAGGCTCGGCGCATCATTCAAACTGCATTGTCAATTCAATACTTATTTGAATACGTGTTTCAAAGCATGCTATCAAAGTGTTGCAAATGACATATTAGTAGCCGAGCCTATTAATTGCATTCTTTACATGTGTTACATTAGGCATCTTGTATAGTTAGGATCATGCATTCTTTCTAACTAGCTTTTATTTTGGCTCGGAGTACTCGGTGAGCTTTTACTCTTTAGCATGCTTGCATGAGTGTGATTGCCATATTGCCATGATGCGCATGCTTGCCATGAGGCTATCTGCTTATTTGCTAAACCACATGAATGCCTGTGGATGAAGGCTTTGTTGCTTGGATTGGAATAGTTCAACGAATGCACGTTTTAAGCCCACTTTCCGAAGTAGCAAATCATGTTTTAAGCCCATCATATTTGATGGCAAATCCGCGTTTTAACCCACTTGAGGGTTGCAAATTCAAACCATTTTCACAAACAAACATGAGTTGAATCTGTTCCAAATCTCGCGACTTAGTCTATACTTGCTTGTGTGCATCACATAGTAAAGTTAGCTAAATAATCGGAATAAGAACACATAAAGTTTTTAAAATCTCATATCGTGATTAGTAGAGGCCGATCTTTGATCGGGCGAGCGGAGGTGCTCATTTCAAGACTTTCCCCTCTCATACCCAAGTTCCCAAGCCGAGATAACTTTGGTGATAACGGACACGTGGCCTTTGGCATGAGTCAGGGTTTCCTAAATTTTTCAAAAATAAAATATTTAGGTGGTGACTCTGTAATCTAGCAAAGCAGTCTAATTTTGGCATTATTTGATCTAAAATTGATTTTCCAAAAAGATTTGCCGGATTGGACTCTTTGGTGTTTATGAGTTTCACATTGCACTTTGTGAGATTAGATTCAGAACCGTAACAGGAGTCTGAATGGTATGACCAATTCAAGCTCTCCGAAAGGGGGCGCGAAAAAGTCGAGCTATACTTGTTCATTCATATGCTGTCATCTATTTATTGCTCATTGCATTGTCTTGCATGATCATGGATTTTCAAAATAATTGGTTTTGGGAAGCGTGTATGTCCAACTTTCAAGTGTAGTCCTGTGCATATCATTTGTATCTTACCCTTGAACTACACTGGTTTGATTCCTTACAAAGGGATATGTAGGCAACTTTCGAGTTCAACCAATTCCATTTACATTTTGATTACTTGCCCAAGTCTTATGGCCTTGTCAAATGGGTCGTCTTTGGGCTTTGACATTCGCTCACGTCATTTCATGATTCTGAGCTCTGTTAAAGAAGGGCAACTGTAGACATCCCATTTTGACCACCTTTAAGACTTGGGCGCCTCACTCTGAACACTCGATGATGAAATGTTACGCTGTGCAATTGTTTGATTTCTTAAGCAAAATGATTTGGTTTCAAGCTCTAAAACCTAAACCTTGCATCCCATTTGAACCAAAACCTTATTTTTTTCTAACCTAAACACTCAGAGAAGAGCTGGCCAACAACTGGCCGGCAGGCCATTTTTAGGTGGCCGGCCATACCTCTTCATGGCCAGCCAACCATGTTTAGTGCAGACAGATATTTTACAACAGCCAGTTGTCCCCATATGCATGCCTTGTACCAGCTGTTTCTTTACAAATATTTCCAACGTGAGAACCTGTTTTTCTATAAATACAAGGCCCTCCTTATGGTTTGGGGTTAGAAAATTTTGCTAAGAACCATAACTTGTCCAACACACTTCTCTCTTCTCTTGCAATATACATACACTATACATACTCCTTCAAAGCTTAGATTTGAGGATTTTGTTGAGGTTCTTGAAGATAATTTTAGCCCTTGAGAGTGCTCAACTTGTGGTTTGTGAACTAGGAAGCTCTCCCTCTCTTTCAAGGGGTAATCTTTGAGCTCTTTCTCCATCTTTTCTCTCTCTTTTCCTTGTGTTTACTTGTTTTTAGAACTATTTTAAGCTTTAAAATGTGATTTAAAATCACAAAAAGATGAGGGGTGAGCCACCATTCCTCAGGCCTTATTCCATAGCTTTTTGCTTTACTTTTTTCTACTTTGTTTCTTTTGGTTTTGGCCACTGTTTTTTTGGAGTTTAGGGGTTGTTTAATGTGTTTATTTAATTTGTGCTTTGAATATTACACTTGTGTTGTTGTAAGTTCTCATGGGTTTGGTGTATAAGCCATAACTTCCAATCCATTTGAGTTGTGTCTTTTTTTTGTCTTTTTCTTTTTCTTGTCTCTTTTTATTGCTTGCATATACATATTTCATGCTATTGTAATCACCCACTTTTCATTCATAGTCTGTAACCTCCCTCATTTCTTTGTTGTTTTTTTTTTTTTTTGTGATTAAGAGTTGTATTAAACAATGGATCACCGCTCAAGGTATAAGAAAGAGACCCCTCATGCTAAATGGTTTAATCTCTTAAGAGGTTCATTACTAGGGCATTACATCTCTTTTATGCTAAGTATGATCTTTTGTTTAACACCCCCTTTTATCGCCGGTGCATTACGTCTAAGGGACTACTTTTCTAGTTAGACCCTTGGAAATCATAAAAAAAAGATTCATTATAGTTCCTTATCGAGTTTGGTTTTGGAGTCATTATCACTCATTTCAGGTTTGACTCTGAATTCATTATCGCTTGTGAATGAGTTTGAATCCTTCTTTGTAATTTTCCCCGTAGAAAAGGGCTTGAAAAGTTCATTTCTCAGGTCAAGTCGTGCTAAATATTCTTTATTGCTTTGAACTTAGTGGACGTAATCATCACCTTTGGACAAAAAGGAAGATAAGATAAAGAAAATGGAGAGGTAAAGTAAAAAAGGCTAATAAAATTGGTGTAAAAATAAGTAAAAAGATAATAAAATTTGGTTAGGTTCAGTTGGACGTTATAATGAACCTATTGCTTTTTGAATCATCGCATATTATTTCAATGATGTTCGATGATTCATAAAGCAAGTCTACCCCCTCTCTTGAGGTAACTCCATGATAGAGAGGAGGTATTGTCTATCTTTTATTTCATTTATTAAGCTCTTGTCCTATCATTTCTAAGACCATCACGTAACAAATTTGCGATGATTGATGATTTGAGAATCAAATCTACTCTTCCCTTGATCATCTTCATGATAGGGAAGGGCAGAGAGAACAAATATCTCCTGGAAACACTCTATTTTGTTCTGTTTCAGCTCTGTTGTAGCAGGGTGTTCCCCAGAAACAGTGGCCGACTGGCCATCATTCTGTACAGCCAACCACTCTCTTAGGCCGGCCGGCCGGCAATTTTGTACAAGCAGTCGTATTTTTACAACAGAACATAGTAGATCCTAAAGCCAAAACAGAACAATTTTCTGACTACAAACAGAGCTGATCCTGGCAGCAAACAAAGAGGTTTCCAAAGGGTGTTTTTAATTGTGCGTATGCGGTTCTTCACCTCCCATTCAAGTCCATTAGATTAGTAGCTTTTGGATTTGTATGTTATAGTTAATTAGTTGCTTTGGTTCCGTTTGAATTTGTAATAGTTAATTAATTAGTTTGTTTAATTATGTTGTAATAATTAGTTAAAGTAGGACATTCATTTGGATCCTCTTGTATGAGGGCCACCTTGAAATATTTGTATGTCTTCCAACGCCTATTTCTTTCTCCCTTTTATTTATATGCTGACCGTGGTTGTATATAGCATCATGTTTTTGTTTCATATCATTATCATGCTTTATATCCATTTTTGCATACATACTTGAATATGTGCGTTACCGTATGCTTTGAGTTAATCCATAAGACATGTTAATAAGTCGAACCTAGTAGTTGCATTGTTGGATGTTTTGCATTAGCCATTTTACACATAGGATCATTCATTTTTCTAATTATTTTCTTTTCTTTGGCTTGTCTCGATTGAGTACTAGGTGAGCATTTTTACTTTAGCATATTATATGTGTGTTTGTGTTGCCATGTCAAGCATACCACCCTGAGGCTACGTGCTTATTTAAAATACCTCTTTGAATGCTTGTGGATAAAGGCTGTTTCGCTTAAGTTGGAATGACTTTGATTAGTGTACATGTGAGCTCACTTTTCCTTAAAGTAGCACATATTCAAACCTCTTTTCAAATAAACATGAAATCAAAGCATTCCAAAGTGGCTGACGTAGTCTCTACTTGCGTGTCTCACATAGTAAGTTAGCATAATAATTAGAACATGAACATATACTGTCCATAAAAATCACATCATGATTAGTAGAGGCCAATCTTTGATCGAGTAAGTAGGGTGCTCAATTCATAACCTTCCCCTCTCATACCTAAATTCCCGAGCCAAGACACTTTGGTTATGACAGACAAGTGGCCTTCGGCACGACTCTGAAATCTGGCAATGCAGTCCACTTTTGACATCTCTGATGATTAATGAATTTTCTAAGATTTGTCGGACTTGGACTCTCATTCATTTTTCTATTTCACATTGCACTTGTGAAACTAGATTCAGAACCTTAGGAGTCCGAACTATAAGGCTCTCGTATTCAAGGAGACTAAACCCTCCGAGGAGTGCGAAAAACCAGCCACAAGGGGTGTCTTTTAAAAATAGCGGTGCCTACACCTAAGCGGGTGAGGATAGGCCCGAAATCCATGAATTGTATATTCATTGATTATGCATAGAATAGTGTGCATATTGATTTCTTGTGTACAAGTTTGAAATATCAGATATGCACAAGAATACCATCATGGAGTCAAAAAATGCGTCTTCCTTTGAGGACGTATTTCCTTGTCGTACCTAAGAAGGGGATTCGAGTTACTTGAAGTGAACTGATGAAGTTGCTAGTGATAGTGATCAAGTTGAGGAAGTAAATGAGCTAAAAAGGAATAAAAGGGCAAAGACTTCAAAATATTTTGGTCCAAACTTCTTGACTTACATATTAGAGAAAGCACCTCAGAATTTCCACGAAGATATAACTTCTCTAGAAAGTCCTTTGTGGAAAAATGTAACGCCCCCAATTTTATTATGCGGATACATTACAAAATTCCTTATTAAAGTCCAACTTGTGGAAAGATGTAATGCCCCCAATTTTATTTATGGATACATTACAAAATTCCTTATTAAAGACCAACTTCATAACACAAGTATGGAAATAAAGGTATAAATGAATAAATAGAAAGTGATCTTTCTCAAATAATATAAATGGCGGAACTTATAATATCACAAATTATAATCCATGACCTTAGAGTTACATCAAATATTACAAAATAAATAATTACAAGGCAAGAACAACAACATTAATATAACAAATATTCTTTACCCACAATCAACAAGAATTAGTCCTCAATTGAAAACATTACTTGATCCTTGAAGGAAGCAACCCACTCCGCACCTAAAAATCGTTTAGCAATGAGGGATGAACACAAAGGTCTAGTAGGGATTCACAATGATTCTAAACAATAACACTTCATAAATAAAAATGATCACGATGCTCAATGTTATAGATGTATACATAGGGTGTCATTGGATACACAAAATATACATATATATATTCTTCAAAAATGTTCCGTTTTTAATAACCAAGAAATATCATTTCTTTTTCCTTATCCTTACGAGTCGTTTATCATATTTTCAAAAGAGACCAGTTCCTTAATTTCCATTTAGTTTCACAAAACAATGTTATTATCATTGACAATTTATAACATACAATTATACCTATCGAGTAATCTTCAAATAACCATCATTATTCCATTAGTCATACAATAATAAACATCATCAATTACTTCCACATTTGTTAGCGTCGACACGAAAGGGCAATTGGGTACCTATCAATCCAATGCCACAACATTGAATATACGAGTCATCAAAACCACAACATGATTTACTGAGCACTAACTGGAAGGTATTGTAACCTATCACAAGGCGCAACACTTTATCAATGGTTAGCCGGAAGGAAATCAGAACCTCATATAGTCCCAACAATTTCCATGCTTTACCGGGCGCAAGTCGGAATGCAAGCGAACCTTATCTCTATACACCATGCTTTACTGGTCATTTTCCGGAAGGAATATGGAACCTCCAACCACGCTTTACTAGGCATAAACTGAAAGGAATGTGAAACCTCTGTCAATGCGCTATGCTTTACTGGTCACAAGCCAGAAGGAAACGGACCTTTCGTATCTCTCATATGTCATCACAACATTCTAAATTTCACAACTAAATCAATAACAAGGAAAATACACGTATAGTCTATTCAACAACAATCAACAACATCCTCCATCGATAGCTAAGGATAAGACTCTAACAATATCTAATATCATGAAATGAAACAAATGAAGTCTCATAAAATTCCCACAACTACAATATCATCACATGACTTAAACCTTCAACAACACATCATCACATAGTATAATTGTCCACCCATGATCACATTTATACTGTGACGCCCCAAATTTTGATAACATAAAACAACGATACACCGGGGTTTAACTAGCGGATACACATCATTTTTAAGAACAAAATACAAATAATTATACAAAAATAAAATATTAATAATAATTACAAATAAAATTCTTCAAGTCTTTAAATAAAAATCAGTTCCTTGATACAAAAAGATTATCCAAAATACAGAAAATATAAAATATAATCTCTATGGCAGCCATGGTTCCGCAAAGCTTTTAGGGATTTCGTTCTCGGTGTAAAACTCGCCTTCACCTGGCATAAAACGCCATTTCTTGATTAATACACATTTATAAAAGAGTGTAGGCCTAGACTACAACATATGTATAAAAAGAACATGTATTAGGAGGGGAAAAACAAGTGGTAAAAGAACTTGAGAGAAGAGGTGATGTAGGTTTACCTTTGTTGTACAATACTCAACACAATTCTTGTTTTTCTTCTTCTCTCTTTTTTTCCAAGATCACTCTCTCTCACTCCTCTAGTGCATGGCTGAAAATGTGTAAAATGAGGGGGAGAAGTGTGCATATATATAGAGAAATGATTGGAAGGTTTCTTAGGGGCCAAGCTCCATAGGTGTAATTGGTCAAAGTTGTCCATCAATGTCATCAAGGCTATTTCAACCCTCATATGACTAGCTACTTAGGCTCCAAGAAATATATATACATATATATATATATAAATGAGATATTTGTATGAGATATTTGTATTTATAAACATAATATAATAGGCACAAGTACATTAATTAATAAAATATTACAATTAAGGGTTGGAATGAAATAAAATAAAAGTATATAGGAACCAAGTCTAAATTTATGAAACCTTAATATATGTTATTAATATACCAACATTAGAAAATAGTTAAAATAATAAATTTGGATCCCGTTAAATTAAAGCACAAACAAAGGCGAGAAACCGAGCAAAAACGACATTATCGGGAATTAAGATTTTAAAGTGATTAATCTATAATTATAGGGTCTAATAATTAATAATAGGGTTTTAAAGGAGATTATTATTCTATCGGGATCGATTAGGGTTTACTCGAATTAATCTGTCATGCTTCCCAATTCGAGGGTTTAAAACACAATTAAGCAAAAATTCAAGGGTTTTATTGAAATAAACTTAAGGTTTGGGATTTAATGGACTTTCAAAAATTAGGGTCTCTACAACCTATCCCCCTTAAACAAATTTCATCCTCAAAATTTTAAGCCATCGAAAAGTTGTGGATAATTTACCAGCATTGCATCATTGTGCTTCTAAGTAGATTCTGTCAACGTATTTTAGTCTTTTTTTTTTTTTTTTTTTTTGCAAAAAATTATAAACTACTCGTTGTATAGGTAATGATGTCGTTGCTTCCTTGTGAAAACCTCTGTTGCCAATTTCTAATGTGTATCCACCAGTTAAACCCGGTGTATCATTGTATTATATTGTCAAAATTTGGGGCGTCACATATATTTTACCCAATCTCATAACCATTACTGAATTACTTAACAAATATATACATTAACCACCATCATGTTAATTCCATAACAAAATTCATTTCTATTTTCTCTTTTTATATCACATTTGTGGGTGTTGATTTCCGACCACACAACCAAAAGGGGGAACTCAGCAGGAGAGCACTGGCAGAATAGATTAAGCCCAAACGACCTACAACAGAAAGAAGAGATTCCGGCGGTGGCTCGTCCACCCGGGGGCACTCCGACGATCAAGTCAGTAAAATATCTCTCAAAGATAACCAATAGTGCTTAACTCAGTAGACAGAGCGTAAAAAGCATAAAAGACATACCTTAGACCCATGGGGGTGCCTCTCTTTTATGGCCAACACAATCCTAGTCCCAAATAAAAGCCTAGCTCTAATGGACTTAGGATTACTGCTAATCTTGGACTCCTAGTAGGATTAGGATAAACTCTCTAAGAGTCTCATCTTTACCCAAACTGTAGTCTTTTCCCATTCTAGGACTCTTGTCCCTCATCCGCTTATCTCGGAATCCGGTATCCTCGCAGATAACCTCGGCCTAGCCGAGATGATCTCGGCGTCATGACCAGGACACGTGGCACCTCGACTAGCACTTCGGTGCCACCTCGGCCACGTGTTGTCATTCAGAAATTATGTCCCCACATAAATCATGATTAAGAAATAAGTTGAATAGCTAAAATTCATGGATTTGAACTATATTAATTATTATGGAAAGAATGTTGTGGGGACATAATTTCTGAATGACAACACGTGGCCGAGGTGGCACCGAAGTGTCAGTTGAGGTGCCACGTGTCCTGGTCATGACGCCGAGATCATCTCGGCTAGACCGAGGTTATCTGCGAGGATACTGGATTCCGAGATAAGCGGATGAGGGACAAGAGTCCTAGAATGGGAAAAGACTACAGTTTGGGTAAAGATGAGACTCTTAGAGAGTTTATCCTAATCCTACTAGGAGTCCAAGATTAGCAGTAATCCTAAGTCCATTAGAGCTAGGCTTTTATTTGGGACTAGGATTGTGTTGGCCATAAAAGAGAGGCACCCCCATGGGTCTAAGGTATGTCTTTTATGCTTTTTACGCTCTGTCTACTGAGTTAAGCACTGTTGGTTATCTTTGAGAGATATTTTATTGACTTGATCGTCAGAGTGCCCCTGGGTGGACGAGCCACCGCCGGAATCTCTTCTTTTTGTTGCTGGTCGTTTGGGCTTAATCTATTCTGCTAGTGCTCTCCAGCTGAGTTCCCCCTTTTGGTTGTGTGGTCGGAAATCAACACCCGCAATTTGGTGCCGTCTGTAGGAAAGAAAGAAGAATAGATGGCCAACGACGGACAGAAAGAAAATGTTGGGGACGACACTCCTACTGGGAGTGGGAAACATATTGACCTTGAAGTTGAAAAAGACGACTGCAACGAAGAGACTCGTGATAAGAATCACGGAGGAAATGACGTCGGCCAGGAGGGCGGCGTACTGAATAAATCAGACCGGAGCGGGTATTATAACGAGGACGACCTTCAGGTATGAAAAGATAGATGCCTGCGGAGGGACGACGAGATAAAGGGAATGGCGGACAAATTGGCGGACTTGCAAACGGTCGTCAATTTCATGATGCAGAACAACATCATGCAGCCACCGTTCCTGCTACAAGATACTCCGATTCCAGCGGCCAAGGAAGGTGCCTAGAAAGGGGGGCAGAAAACGATTCCTGCAGTCCCTTAGCATGGCGGGACCAAGGGACATTCTCACTGGCCTTCGCGGGAGGTCGGGCATGGAGAATCCCAGAAGGCACGTCGAACAAAAGAAACCTGCACCAAAGAACATCGGGATGTTCAGGGGAAGGAACTCTGTTTCGACACGACCAGTGGAGGGAGGTCCAAAAGGACTCACGATGACACTAGAAGTAGTGCACCAAAGAAGCTGAAATCCAGAGATAGCCGAGCTCTTGGACGAACCAAAGAGGATCTGGAAGATCACCCACAGAGGAAGCAACAAGATGCCGAGGTAACCTCTCCGATCAAGCCGAGAATGCCGTTCTCGAAAGAATTAGACAAAGTTGAGGTCCTGAAGAGATTTAGTATGCCGAGGTTCCAGATATACGATGGGAAGTCGGACCCCAACTTTCACATCGGATTATACCTGAACGCGATGGCGTTATACTCTGGGAACGAGCCGTTGCTCTGCAAAGTGTTCCCCTCATCATTCGGGGAAACTGCATCGGACTAGTTTCACAAGTTGTCGAAGGGAACTGTGAAACCTGGGAAGGCTTGGCCGAGATGTTTGTGGCCAGGTTTGTGACAAACAAGCTACAGCCATTGAGGGTGGACGCCCTAATGGCCCTGAAGATCAACGAGGATGAAAGTCGTAGGGCCTATGCCAAAAGGTATTATGAGGTATTCAACCGAATACCAGGATGCAACCAAGAGGTGGCGGTCATATCGTTTAAAAACGGCTTGAAGGATGACTGCCTGCTTCGAAAATCACTGGCAAAGGCATTGCCGAAAAGCATGGAGGAGCTGATGGCCATGATAGAAAAGTATGCCAGAGCCGAGGAAGACACGCTGGGGACAAAGGCGTCCAAACAAGAGAGGAGAAATGGTTCGCCGAAGCAAAGCTGAGATAATACTGGACACGAGAAGACAAGAGCTTAGCCCAAGTGAGCAGATCCCAGATTCCAGATCTGGAATCCCAGATCCCAGAAGACAAGATCTCGGCTTAGATGATTAAATCCTAGAAGAGAAGAACTTGGCCTAAGTTAAAGAATTTTTTCCACAAAGGAGTATGTGGAAGCCATGCAGGGGGCAGATCCCCTGCCCATAGAGCAATATCAAGGTCAAAGCCACGTACCTAATGAGAGCCCAAGTGGAACTTAAGTTCACATTAGGGGGCAAAGGGCTGAAGAATGATACTTGGGAGATGGAATTTCATAAGCTAAGATTGGTTTAACACTTGTTGAAACTTGAGAAAAGTTTACAAGTTGAAGTTAAACCGAGATGATGTTTAACACTTGTTGAAACTTGTGAAAAGTTTACAAGTTGAAGTTAAACCGAGATGATGTTTAACACTTGTTGAAACTTGTGAAACGTTTACAAGTTGAAGTTAAACCGAGGTTATGTTTAACACTTGTTGAAACTTGTGAAAAGTTTACAAGTTGAAGTTAAATCGAGATGATGTTTAACACTTGTTGAAACTTGTGAAAAGTTTACAAGTTGAAGTTAAACCGAGATCATGTTTAACACTTGTTAAAACTTGTGAAAAGTTTACAAGTTGAAGTTAAACCGAGATGATGTTTAACACTTGTTGAAACTTGAGAAAAGTTTATAAGTTGAAGTTAAACCGAGATGATGTTTAACACTTGTTGAAACTTGTGAAAAGTTTACAAGTTGAAGTTAAATCGAGATGATGTTTAACACTTGTTAAAACTTGTGAAAAGTTTACAAGTTGAAGTTAAACCGAGATGATGTTTAACACTTGTTGAAACTTGTGAAAAGTTTACAAGTTGAAGTTAAACCGAGATGATGTTTAACACTTGTTGAAACTTGTGAAAAGTTTACAAGTTGAAGTTAAACCGAGAACATGTTTAACACTTGTTAAAACTTGTGAAAAGTTTACAAGTTGAAGTTAAACCGAGATCATGTTTAACACTTGTTGAAACTTGTGAAAAGTTTACAAGTTGAAGTTAAACCGAGAACATGTTTAACACTTGTTGAAATTTTAAAAATTTACAAGCTGAAGTTAAACCGGGGTCATGATTAAAGGAAGGAATGATATAGGTTCCATCACCTCAGGATGCCGAGGTAATAGAACCTAGGGGGCAGTTGTGGGGACATAATTTCTGAATGACAACACGTGGCCGAGGTGGCACCGAAGTGTCAGCCGAGGTGCCACGTGTCCTGGTCATGACGCCGAGATCATCTTGGCTAGGCCGAGGTTATCTGCGAGGATACTGGATTCCGAGATAAGCGGATAAGGGACAAGAGTCCTAGAATGGGAAAAGACTACAGTTTGGGTAAAGATGAGACTCTTAGAGAGTTTATCCTAATCCTACTGGGAGTCCAAGATTAGCAGTAATCCTAAGTCCATTAGAGATAGGCTTCTATTTGGGACTAGGATTGTGTTGGCCATAAAAGGGAGGCACCCCCATGGGTCTAAGGTATGTCTTTTATGCTTTTTATGCTCTGTCTAGTGAGTTAAGCACTATTGGTTATCTTTGAGAGATATTTTACTGACTTGATCGTCGGAGTGCACCCGGGTGGACGAGCCACCACCGGAATCTCTTCTTTCTATTGCAGGTCGTTTGAGCTTAATCTATTCTGCCAGTGCTCTCCAGCTGAGTTCCCCCTTTTGGTTGTGTGGTCAGAAATCAACACCCACAATTTAAATAAAGGAAATTATGGGTTTTCATTTTAATCATCAAAATCATGCTCTATCATCATCATTTTATCAAAATCAATATCAAAACATAAGATTTATTCCTTAAATTCAAAACCCTAACCTAAATCTACATGTTTTTCACAAATCTCTTTTCAAACCATGATTTCATGCAATAGAAAATACCACAAGTTTATCTATACAAGGTATTGAAGAGAAGCAAAGGAAATCCCTATCTCTTGAAGAGAAGAGTGAAAACCCCCAAAATACACTAGTGGCAAAACGACAATCTGCTCAAATCAAAAGGAAGCTCTCACTGAGCTCTTCATTTCGGTGTATGGAACTAGGATCAAAGATGTTTAGAAATAGATAAAATCAAGGGTTAAAGAGCTTGGAAGCTCAAAAATGGCAGAAAGAGGAAGAGAAAAGAGAGAAAGATCTGAAAAAGTGGGCCAAAAGTGATTTTTATAGTGGCTAACCTCGAATGGACCGCTCGAGTAGTCAAAAGTTTGCTCGAGCGGTGAAATACAAATTTCAGAATCTCTAAATCTCGAACAGACTGCTCGAGCGATCAAAAGTTCGCTTGAGCAGACTATGCACACAACTCAAGTACACAAATTTCATATGAGTATAACTCTCTCGTCCTAACTCCCTTTTGGGTCATTCTTTTGTCTAAATCAAAGCCTCGAAAATAATCTTTCCAATGGTTCAAGCATCATATCAAGATTCAAAGTGTAGAGAGAGAAAATGATAAAAAAGTGAACAACTATTCAAATTTAGAATTTTTGATCCAATCTCGCTCAACCATTATGGTAATGCCTCAACCAATGCTCAAATATCAACTAAGATGGTTCTCAATTATGATAATCAAAGAGTCAAATATAATTCCTTTATACCAAGAAGTACGGAGTGCTACAAAAGAAGCTATTAAGGGTGAGATAGATTCCATCATTCAAAACCATACTTAGGAGTTGGTTGATCTATCCCTAGGTAGTAAGCCTTTGGGCTGTAAATGGATGTTTAGCAGAAAAATGAAGGCTAATGGGTCGGTTGATAAATATAAAGCTGGGCTAGTTATCAAAGGGTATAGGGAGTGAGAAGGCTTAGATTATTTTGATACGTACTCACCTGTGACTAGGATAATATCCATTCGCATGGTGATTGTGATAGTAGCTTTGCGTAATCCGGAGATATATCAAATGGATGTGAAAAAAGTTTTCTTAAATGGAGATTTGAACGAAAAAATCAACATGGAGCAATTTGAAGGGTTTTAAGCTCCAGGACAAGGGAAGAAAGTCTGTAAGCTTGTCAAATCCTTATACGATTTGCAGCAAGCTCTTAAACAATGGCATGAGAAGTTTGACAGCGCAATGTTGTCAAGTGGGTTTAAAATCAACGAGTGTAACAAATGTGTTAATGTCAAAGACACTGATAGAGGTTACATCATTTTGTGTCTATATGTTGATAACATGCTTATTGTTGGTAGTAATGATAAAATGATAAGAATTATTAAGAAGTTGTTAAACTTTAAGTTTGACATGAAGGATACAGGCATTACAGATGTTATTCTGGGTATTAAGATTACTAGAACATCTGGTGGTATTATGCTTTCTCAATCTCATTATGTAGATAAGATACTTGAGAAGTTTAGTGGATCAGATACAAATGTGTCAATGACATCTGTAGATGTGAATCTATATTTGACCAAAAATAATGGTGTGGGTGTCTTTCAACTAGAATATTCTCGAGCCATTGAGAATTTGATGTATTTGATGAGTTGTACAAGGCCGGATATAGCCTACGCGGTTAGCAGGCTTAGTAGATACACGAGTAATCCTGATGCTACTCATTTAAAGGACATTGTGCGGGTGTTGAGGTATTTACGCTACACCTGGGATTATGGGCTACATTACACCAGATATCCAATAGTACTAGAAGGTTACAGTGATGTGAATTGGATATCTGATAGAGAGGACTTGAAATCCACTAGTGGATATGTGTTCAATTTTGGAGAGGCAACTGTGTCTTGAAAATGTTTGAAGCAGACGCGTATATTGAGATCAACAATGGAATCTGAGTTTATTTCTTTGGACAAAGCAATAGAATAGGCTAAATGGCTCTGTCATTTCATTGAAGATATTCTACGTCAACTGAAACTTGTGCCAACTATCTGTATTCATTGTGATAGCCAATTAGTTATTAAACGGGCATAGAGTAATATGTATAATGAAAAGTCTAAACATATCCGTCGTAGCATAATTCCATATGATAGCTACTCTCAAATGAGGTTGTCTCTATAGACTATGTAAATTCTATGGACAATTTTACAGATTCGTTAACCAAAGGGTAAAATCGAAGTCTAGTACATAAGTCATCAAAAGGAATGGGTTTATGGCCTTTAGTGAAGGGTGTTACTAGAATGAAAACCTAACTTAATTGACTGGAGATCCCAAGATCTAAATTCAATGTGACAACCTAATTGCATATAACAATTGTATACCACTGAGGAGGTGCAACCTCTTGCCATTCCTTTAAACAGTGATGCCTGCGAGTGTTAAGCTTAAGCTAAGCTTTTAATGACTTTGGTGTATTGAGCAATTGAATTGAGTATAGCAAGATACTCAAGAAGAGTCACCTATGTGAGTGTGAAGTGGGGCCACTTTTTTAAGAATTAACAAGGCTGAATTCTTTAAACCACTTGCTAAACCAGACAAGTGTTTCAAGGCCAAACAAAACACAACAGTGAGAATAGAATAATAGTTGCGTAATATCTATGTGAGGTTTGTTGTCTTTGTTTACACGAACGACAGAATAGTTCAAGACTTCTTCTACACTGATCAGCCAGTAAATCTGATAGACTTTCACTAGGAGAGGTTCAAAGCCAAAAATTACCTTCTCTGATATAGGTGTTATTCCATAGTACTCTATCTCTGAGTCTTTGGTGTTAAGCATTGTCCGTTTTTCTTTATTCGTTCAATTTTTATTCATGTACGGGATTCTTGGAAAATAATAGTTTTTCGGTGACTTTAATGTGAAATTAAAGTGGATCCCGACCATGGGTTGAGCTGGGTCCAAGTGGGTCTAGTTTTTTTGCAATAAGATCTTTACACCACAAAAACAATGACAAAAAACCATTAAGATTTGAATGAGAAATTGTCTCATAAAGTTGGTCTCATGAATAAGGTATTAGGTTAGTGTGTAAACCAGCTATCCCACATTATAAAGGAAAGCATTTATGAGTATTTAAATTCCTAATTTTGTCTAATGGTGTAAGCCCTTCGAGGCATCTAAATTTTTTTAAGGAAGGGTTATGGGTGCTTCAAGGATGGGCTTGGGCCAAGACTATGGTCCAAGTTGGTTATGCGAAAAGGCAACAGGCACGCGCGCTGCCTGCCGAGACTAAACGAGGCAGGGTCCAGGTTCAGGTCCTAGTCTGTTGTCTGTGGTCCTTGGATCATGGGGTTGAGGCTTGTTGGACTAGATAAGGTATGGGTTTGGACCGGGTTAGTGGCTCACCCATCTTAATCTTTTTCTAACTAGGTTAAATGGTGGTGGATGTTTCAGATATATACACGTGTGTATAAAGTTGATAACCTCTATATTGATGATGGAATAAATCCACCAGTTTTGTATAATTCAATTTTGCATTGGTTGCTAGTCTTCATGGCTGAAAACTCCTTCTCTCTCCTCTTGTGTATAAATAGAGACCACCCTCCTTTGGGTTTCTCCTTAAAAAAATACTCTTGTTATCCTATCAGTCTGCCTACAATATTCTTCCTAGTGTAAGTGAGTTTTACCAATTGTTCTGTTCATCGAAGCTATTCAAAAGATGTTTCTGCAATAGCTGGTTCTAGCTACTATATCTTGGGAGATAGACGTCGACTGTAGCTCGACTTTTCATGCCCCCTCTCGGAAGATGAATAAGCCCCATAGTATCGAACTTCCATAGTTCTGAATCTGATCTCACAAGTGAAATGTGAAATAGATAAACACCAAAGAGTCCAAATCCGGCAAATCTTTTGGAAAATTGATTTTGAATCAAATTACCAAAAATTGACTACTTTGCCAGATACAAAGTCGCCACCTAAATATTTTTGAGAAATTTAGGAAACCCATAACTCGTGCCAAAGGCCATGTGTCTATCATTACCAAGATTGTCTCGGCTCGGAAACTTAGGTACAAGAGGGGAAGGTCATGAATTGAGCACCTTCGCTCGCCCGATCAAATTAAAGATCGGTCTTTACTAATCATGATATGAATCTTATCTACATTATATGCTCTTATTCCAGTTTATTAGGCTAGCATTACTATGTGATGCGTACACACACAAGTATAGACTAAATTTGCGAGAATTGGAACATTTGGCTCATGTTCGTTTATAAAGTTGTTTCAAATATGTACTACTTGAAAAAAGTGATCGCATATAAACATTGCTCAAATTATTCCAATTCAAGAAATTAGCCTTTATCCACAGGTATTCAAACAGTTAATCACTTAAGCACTTAGCCTCATGGTGAATATGTTTTGACATGGCAACATTAACACATTCATGCAATATGCTAAAGCACAAAAAGAGCTCACCTAGTACTCCAAGCCAAAAAGAAAAAAAAGAAGAAGTCATAATAATGCATGATCCTAACTATACAATATGACTAATGTAACGCATGTGATATGCAATCTAAATGGGCTCAACTACTTAAGATAACATGTGAAACAATTTGATAGCATGCGGTCTAAGTACGTATTCAAAGAAACATTAAACTAACAATGCAAGTTAGCATGATGAACCGAGCCTAATGCACAAGACATGTGGATGCAAATATGAAGTATGCTAGACAAAACATGATACCTTAAACTAACCAACATAAGTAGGTAAATAAAATGGAGAAAGATGTGGGGTTGGAAGACATACACATTATTACAACATTTGCGCCCTCACAGGAGGATCCGAATAAATTAACTAGCTAAACTAATTAACTAGCTATTACAAAACAAAATGAATAAATTAGCTAAGCTACTTAAATAATTATTACAACAACAAATTAATTAACTATTCTACCTAACTAATTATTTACAACACTTTACAAAATTAACTAGCTACAACTAATTAATTACAACAAATATCTAACCTAAGTACTTAGACTAAGCAGCCTCGGGGAGCAAGGAATGCTCATGCATGCACGTGGATTTCCACCCAAAAAAGACCATTATTCTGCTGCTAGGTGCCTCTGTTGCACAGTAGAACACTTGCACTGTTTTTCCTCCTTCAAAACAACTTTGTTTCATTTCAAAAAGCTACTGCTGGATTTTGCAAAGGTGGCCGGCAGGCTAGAAGTGGTGGCTTGCCGGCCACAAATGATGGCATGCCGTCCCCAAATAGTGGCCTACCGACCACTGATGCTTGGTTCTTCCTACTGTAACAGAGAGCAAATAGAACAAGCACAGAGTATTCTCAAGGGTTGTTTGCACAACTTACCCCTCCTTATCATCAAACAGCTCAAAGGAGCAATAAACTTGATTCACAAACCATCAACAGATGCAATTTCATTACATGATGGCCTATGAACCAAACTGTGCAAGTTCAATAAATGCAACAAATAAAGACTCTCAAACTCCCTCCCTATCATGGATTAATCAAGGAAAGTGGTTGACAATGACTCTTGAACCCTTTTTAGTGGTAACAAGTTGGAAAAAAGGTGAGGAAGAGATGGGAAACACAAGTTTAAACGCTTAGAGAACAAGGTTCAAAGAAGGGTAGTTAACCCCTCTACCTTTAATAGCCTTAAACCATAAGCTTCAGCCCATAAAAACAATTGAAAAATAGTTCAAAATCAGCAAGAAAAGATAGAAAAGATGTAGTGCAAAGATGCTCAAAATTATACCTCTTGAAGAGGAATAACACTTTTGTTCACAAACCAACAAGTTCTCACTATCAAGTGCTGAAATTTGGACTCAATAATCTCAACAAGGAGAGCTCCAATATTGGTTTAGGAAGTGTAGAGAGAGAGTGTATAGGTTGCAAGATAGAGATAGAGAGAATTTCAAGAATTTTAGGTTTTGGAATTTTTGTAACCTTAAACCAAGAAGGATGGCCTGGTATATATAGAAAAACAGCCTCACAGGTCAAAAATATCCATATAGGAATAGCTGGAACTTTTGGGGGATAGTTAGCCAAAAATACCTATGTTTTTCACAAGTGGCCGGCAGGCCAGAAGTGTGAATTGCCGGCCACAAATGGTGTCTTGCCGTCTACAAGTAGTGGCCTGCGGGCCACAAAAATCTGCTTCTAGTCCCCGACTTCAAATGGGCATATCGACTTCATCTGAACTCGGTTTTAGGTCATTCTTGAGTCTAAATTGCAGCCCCGGAAGTCTACTTTCCAATGGTTGTGGCCTCACAACTAAAGTCCAAGTTTAAAAAGAGATTGGTCTGATTTAGTGAAGGTTGCTCATTTCTATCTTAACTGGATTGATGCCTAACTTCAAATGGCCATATCTCCCTTATCCGGACTCGGCTTTAGGTGATTCTTGAGTCTAAATTGAAGCTCCAAAAGTCTAATTTCCAATGGTGGTAGCCTCACAACTAAATTATAAGTGTACAAAGAGATAGACCTGATTTAGTGAAGGCTTCTTAGTTCTCTCTTAACGGTTTCATGCTCAACCATTTCCCCAACTTGTTTTCTTCCCTCCCCTCATATTTTCTTCGACTCCAAACCTATGAATAAGAGGTTTAAAATATTTTTTAAAGAGTTCACCTTTCTTCCATTTATTTCCACTTTGTCCTTGCTCGGTTTACTGAAAAGTGCAATATTTAAATGAAATGCGAGCCTCGAAACATCGTAGAAACATTTGGAAAAATATTTTGAAAGAAGAAGGTTTTAAGGTCTAAAAATAGTTTTGGTCAAAATGGGGTGTAAGGTTGGGATTTAGAAGCTCTTCTTACTGAAGAATTGAACATTTGTACAGCGTAACTTTCATCATCGAGTGATCAACCTGAGGTGCCCAAGTCTTAAGGGCGGCCAAAAATGGGGTGTCTACAGTTGCCCCTCTTTGACAGAGCTCGAAGTAATGAAATGACGTGAGTGAATGTCAAAGCCCGAAGACGATCCATTTTGACAAGGCCGTAAGACTTGGAAACAAACAAAATACAGATGCAGTTGGTTGAACCCGAGGGTTGCCTATGTATCCTTTTGCAAGGAATCAAACCAACGTAGTTTAGGGATAGGATGCAAATGATACACAATTATAATGAAATCATGCAAATGGTATACAATGTAAAAATCATGCAAATGATATACAATGTAACAAAATCATGCAAATGATATACAATGTAAAGAAATTATCAAACCACAAGCAGTGCAAAGCACACAAATACCATAAAGAATTGGCGATGCAAATCAAACTACGTTCTATATAGAAAAGAAGTGGGCACAGCCGAACGATACTTAACATAGGCTAAATGCCTACATCCTCAATACTGGCCTTAGCGCAACATGGATGCTTACACATAATAGAACCATGTTTCAATGTGAAAGGGGTGTGAGCACATGCAAAACTATGTTTTTCGTAGAAAGAGAACAAGTAATTGGGTGGGATGATATAAGTGAGGAATGATCTGCTGGGGAAAGATAATGATCCTAAATGCTGAATGTAACAAAACAAAGTACGATGCAATGAATGCAGTAGATACAGTGAATAAGACGTAGGCCGAACCACATTTTACCTAGAAAAGGCATGGACACAAAATAGACCACGTCTAACACAGGAAAGGTGTTGACACCCTCAATACTGGCCTCAGCGCAGCATGGGTACTTACACATGACAGAACTATGTTTCAAAAAGGGAAATGTATGAGCACATGTCACACTAAGCTTAACATGAAAAGGATGCATGATGTAATGGATGCAATGGACAATCTAGTAGATGAATAGGGTGACATACTCCAACCAACCACGTTGGAATTGTGAAAGGAGGAAGAACAAATTCCAAACACGTTGAAATCGTGTGAGGAAGAAGAACAAATTCCAAACACGTTGAAATCGTGTGACGAAGGGAACACTCTAACCATGCTAAAATCGTAAGAAGAGGTCCTAAGAAAACCGCTCAAGGTCGTGTTTCACGCATCTTGAGAAAAATTTCAAACACGCTGATATCATGTGAGGAAAGGAACACTCAAACCATGCTGAAATCATAAGAAGAGGTCCTAAGAAAACCGCTCAGGGTCGTGTTCCATGTGTCTTGAGAAAAATTCCAAACACGTTGAAATCATGTGAGGAAACGAACACTCAAACCATGCTGAAATCGTGAGAAAAGGCCCTAAGAGAACTGCTCAAGGTCGTGTTTCACGCGTTCTGAGAAAAATGCCAAACACGCTGATATCGTGTGAGGAAAGGAACACTCAAACCACGCTGAAATCGTGAGAAAAGGTCCTAAGAGAACCGCTCAGGGTCGCGTTCTACGCATCTTGAGAAAAGCCCCAGGGGACAATGATCCTAAACGCTGCTCAGCGTAAAATGATGAATGATACAAGATAACGCCAGATGCAAATGAATGCAATAAGTGCGATAGATAATATGACGTGTGAGACAAGCAATGTAGTGAACGATGTTTAGAGAAATGCAATAAACAAACAAAACGACGCTCTAGAAAGCACCTCATGGGGTGAATGGCGATGAACCGCTCTACTCTAATGGGAATCCCCCTCTTGTGTTCTTCAAACTCTTACCTTCAACTCACAGTTCAAAGGCCCTCAAATGCTAACAAGGGGTAACATCTGCACGTAGAAGTGACGGATGCCATTTTTCTTCCTGATCATATTCACAACTTTCCTTATTCGCTAACAGGGTGACAGACTACGTTGGTGCAGTATCCAGAATTGAGGCACATACATGCTACCTCAACCTATGGAGCTACCATATAGATTTCAAGCCAAGGATACACCCCTAGGTATTCAAACCAAACTTTAGTCTCAAAATTCCGAACCTTTGTGTTATAGGCATCGCCATTCAAACTCTAGTTTCCACCGTCGCAGTTGGTCTCCTAGGAACTCATTGCAAACACAACTAAGACGCCTCTAGCAGGGAATGGTACTCAGGGAGCACTTCTGATCTCCATTTTGGCTTGAAGCAGACTTGATCACCATTATGGCTTGAATCAGGCTTGAGCTTGAGCTTGAGCTTGAGGTCAAGGTATACTCATACTCTGAAGAAATGACAAGGCCTAAGAAGGTGCATCCGAAATGCAATCCCAGAAATGCTGAAGTTGAAACAAACTCAGATGCTCTGATTTTCCATCCTTTTTTGTTGCTTTGCAGTCCGGAACCTATGTAGCTTCAGACAGGTCCTTGTTCTATTACTCTCTCTTTTGATTAGGGTTGGACCCTGCAGTTTATAAAAGAAAGAATTATGTTTTGCACATCATGTTGAGAATGGCATAGCACTCTGAGCGCAAAACGATTTATTTTTTAAAATTGGAACTGACTTAACTGGGTATTGAGCCTACGACTGACCACAGTACACCACAACTCAACAAAGGAAAAAAAAAACAAAGTAAAACAACCTAAACACAAATATTTACACTCGAAACAATTCAAAACAAGAATCGAGACAAACAAAAATAGCAAACACAACACTTGGATGTTTTCCATTGGTGGGAGATCTCTCAGTTCATGAAGAGCCCACTACTTCTCCAGGTATTGTTTCCCACCCTTTCTAATTTGTGATTCTCACGTCTTTGGCACTCAATCTCTATTTTCTCTGAAAAGCCCTTTCCTTACTTTTCCTCTCAACGCACATCTCTCTATTCTTTAATCTCTCTTATTTTTTTAATCCCTTCCCAGGTGTGGTTGATAGATAAGCTGGAAGTTGTGGACCTTATGAAGGGGGTCAAATATCCTGCTCCATTTCTAGTTTGTGCTTTGCACTTGGCTCGATACTTCACTGCTTGGAGGACGAAAGAGTGCTTGGCCCCCTACTGCTAACTTCAATTGTGCCGTTTCTGGCAACTGTGCTGACAACAGGGAAAAGACAGAAAACCTGACTCAGCTATGCCCCTAGTTCATTTGTTTTAACCATTTTTTGTTTTTTGGCTTCTACTATAACAATTTTTGACCAACTTGAGAGTTAAATTAACATGCTTATTCGACTTTTTTTTTTTTTTTGAAATCATACAAGTCAAGTTGTGATCACTGAAATTTTTTCCCTTTTGGGTCCAAGAAATGGTCTGGTTCTGACGGAAAAAAAAAAAAAGGAATATTTTTCAAGAAATTAGTCAACTTCACTAAAAATCTTCAAAACTGTTTGCAGATGGCCACTGCTCAACCAACATAGAATTAACTCTCGAGATGCACAACCTTAGATCTAAACTTGATTTGTCTTGCAACTGAATCTTCTAACGGAATAGGACAACTGATTTTAAATGAAGATGAGTCAATTGGACATGGATAGGATAGCTAAGTTGAACAAGGATAAGCCAATCAACATGGATGAGACAAGTAGACTGAAAATGGTTGGGGCCGAACTTCAGTATGAAGTTGTCTATGTATCCCAAAGATGGGAATCAGGCCGTACGTAGTTCCGGGTTAAGGTGCACTCGAGTATTAGCACTCTCCTTTTGCACTATAACTTTTTCCAAAGCCGCCCTTCCGGGTTTTCAACCTTGCGAGCTATTTTTCTTTCTTTTTTCTTCTTTTCTATTTTTTTCACTTTTTTTTCTCTTTTTTTCTTTTTTGTTCTTTTTATTTTCTTTTTGCTTTTTTCTTTTCTCTTTTCTTTGTTTTCATTCTCTCAATTTTGTTCTTTTTTTTTCTTTTGCTCTAAGTTTTGTTTGGGTTGCCTTTCTGGGTTTTCGGCCCAGTGAACCTCTCAAGGATAGAAAAGTTTAACTTGCCTATGTTAATTCGTTTTGAGTTCTCTAAGCCATCTAAATCCACGAGAATGGCTACTGTTAGGTGATGATGTAGTCTTGATGATGTAAGGGCCCATCCAATTGAGTCTGAATTTGCCCCTAGTGTCATAGGTATGAACTTGATTGTCCTTCACCACAAAAATTTTCTTCTCTCAGATTCTGGGATTTGGCTTTCTTGCCGATCTCCATTGGTTTAAGGAATGACCAACTTTTAAATCTTCAAGCATATCTGACCTTTTTGTCCCTAGTTCAAGGGTTGTTTCTCATCCAGACATGCAAGCTTCCTTTGATGACATACGACCTTCCTACCCATAGTTTAAGGGCTGCTTCGAATCCGGCAATGCAAGCCTCACATTGTGGTTGATTGTTTGAGCATTCTACATCAAGGGTCGAGTCTCGAGGCTGAGAGTGATCCTATGCTATACAATCTCAAAATCAATTCCAGGCATGTCTTTGTAGGACCATGCAAAATATTTTTTGAAATTTTTTAATAAAGTAACTAGCCGTTTGTGCTTTTCTAAAGATAATGTAGAACCAATCTGGATCAAGCCAGGATCCTTCTCAGTGCTCACATTAACATACATGATTTTATTCATCAAGGGCTTAGCAGGCCTCTCTTCCTCTTAGTTGATCAAATTTTTGCAAATCCCAAGGAATTTCTTCCTCTTTGTTTTCATCACAGTTTTAGAAAGGTTTTGAAAAACTTTGGTCAATGCAATGCTTTAAAGGCATAGAGAAGAAAGTGGAAATTACTGTCGTTTCATTCAGATCTTCTAGCTCAACTAGCTCAATGATAGAAACAGACGCAAAAGAAAAAGTGTAAAGACAAAAAAACAAACAGTTGACGTCCTAGTTAACATGCCCGAAATCACCTAACCCTAACACAACAAGACTGACTCAATATCCAAGTCCGAAAGTAAAATAAACAACATTTTCAATTTGCCACAAAATAGTGTGTGCCATCCACCACATTTGGAGTAAAATGGGCGCAATCAGCGAGTGGTTCATTCTTGATCACATAGTCACATTATCCCCCAAGTTCATCGATCCAGGGCTGATAGACTTTGTAGGACCTGCGGAGTGATAACCTTATTGTTAATCAGGTCTTGAATTTCATGGCAAAGACAAAAGCAAGCGTCAGTATTGTGGCCGGTTTGTTGATGGAAGGCATAGTACTTGGCAGCTTTATACCTGGCTGGAAAAGGATCAGGGAGAGGCCGAGGGTCAAGGGGTTTGAGATAGCCTTGTCCTATGAGGATTTGGAGAGCTTTGGATAAGGTCATATAAAGGGGATTGAAGGTGTAGTTACCAGTCCTGACAGGATTGACAGAGGGGTCAACAAGTGTTGACTGGGTTTGATGATCTCTTACAGCTGTAAGATTGGAGCTGAAATGGGTGTTTCTGGCACGACAGCCCTTTTTATGGTTTATCCTTGGATTCAAAATGCTCCTAACCTAAGCGACAAAAGTGTCATCTGCAGTCTTTGTAACAACTGCAAGAACTTGTTGTTTGTTCAGTCCTTTGACCTTGAACGCCTTAATAGCCCACTGAAGCTGTTCATAAGGGTCAATACTTGCCCCAGCCTTGTTCTTGCCCTTTGCCTCCACTTTCCCAAGGGATTGGGTTGCTATATCGGAGCAAAGCCCAGTTATTGTTGACATGTCATCACCCAGACTTGAGATAGCTTCAGGTTGGCCATTTTCAATTACAGTTCACCCCAAGATTGGGGAGCCTTTTGGTGTGAAATTTCTAGCATGTGATGTGGTAGATGATGGAGCCAAAATTCCAAAGGCTAAATTTGCCACAGTTCTCTGAAGATCTTCAATCATGCTTATTAGCTCAACAGTAGTGGGTTCATGGGTTTGAGATGATTGGGGTTCAAGTACATCCATCATACACAAGTTCGCGCTTTCTGGAATGAACACCTTAGGCTTGGATAAATGGGCTAGGATGATATATATGCTAGGGTTGTAGATGGACGGTAGTGTATGGATTAGGTTGAGATGTGGAGGTAATAGGTTAGGGGTGGCATGAGGTCTTTTTGGTGGAGCTATGATCTCTTCATTAATAACATCCTAAATCTTATGACGGAGGCAGATGCAATGGTTTTTATCATGACTGTGTTGTTGATGATAGGCACAGTATTTAGTGGGATCATGTCTTGGTGGAAGATAATTTTGGAGGGGTCGGGGATCTAGGAGCTCTAGCTACCCTTTTTCTAGCAACATTTTCAAGGCTTGAGAGAGACTCATGTAAAGAGGATGGAAATTTCGGGCTTGGGGCCGAGTTGAAGTGGTTGGTTTTTGGCTATTAATAGGAGTGGTGACAGTGTTTACTTCTGAGCATTTCACAGTTGTGCTACCACTGGTAGTAGCATTGGAACTAAGAACAACATTCTTCTTCAGAGGCTTATATCTTCCACAATGATCCCTTGTCTAATGGCATCCTCGATTTGAACCCCTATTTCATGAAACTCTGTAAAGGTAAATAGAGGTAGAACAATCATCTTCTGCAGTAACTTGCTATGCAGATTCCGAATAATCATTCTTATCTATTCCTTCTCGGAAGGTCTCATGGTCATCATCAAGGCTTTGGCCCTCCATCTTGTCACAAACTCAGAGAAACCATCCTTCGGCTCTTGACAGGTTGCCTCGAGATCACGAGTTGTGACCTCAATCTGTGTATTGTAAGAGTACTGAGCAATGAAGGCCTCGGCCATCTCTTTCCAATTCTGTTTGACGGAATCTTCTAACTTAACATACCAAATGGTCGCTATACCCGACATGGTGTGACCAAAGAGAGATAACTTCTGTGGTCTATTTAAGCCCATCGACCACAAGATATTGGAAAATAATCCCAAGTGGACCATCGGATCCCCAGAGCCGTCAAAACAATCAATGTGCGGCATTTTAAACTGATTCGATAATGTAACTGCCGAATTGGTGTACCCATCCTCTATGTCTGGGATGGAGTTGACCCCTTGCGCTTTCTTGAATAATTTTTCCAATTTATTGACCTTGAGCACAATTAGATCAACCTCGAACTCGAATAGAGCCTCGGTCTGATAAACCGAGGCTTTGGAGGTTTGTACTGGGATTGGCTCTATTGGATTGCCCTGGTTTTCTTGGACATTGGCAGTATTAGCAGTGGCACCAGGCACAGGGATAGCTGCGGTGGGTACATATGATGCAAAGGTCGTTGTTGGCTGCGGTTATGGTTGATGTTGCTGTAGCCTAGTTATAACCTCGGTCCGATAGGTCGTAACCTCAGCTTGACGGACTGCGTCATGCTATAGTGTCTTGACTGTTTGTTGCAGGTGGTTATCAATTCTTCCATACTGACCAAGGGATACTGTGCCATTGGAATAGGTGATTGGTCTCGTACTGGGTTAGGAGTGGATGACTATTCCTAAATTGGACTAGACATAGGTAAGCCGAGGGATGACTGCTGTAGGAACTGGATTGGTGAATTCTGTCTAATCCTCTTTTGCCTTGTAACCGGTGGCAGTGAAGCAAACATTGGTTACCCCTGAACTAGGTCCCCAACCTTACAAAGTCTATCAACACGAGTCCAGAGTACCCTGGGGATATCAGAGCCTTCTAAAGCTATGGTTCCAGGACTACCTAGCAAAAGAGAAAACAGACAGCACCGCAACCCAATTTCACCAGAACAGATATGATCACAGCTGAATAACTGTACTCCATACTAAATTCTATCCCAAAATAGATACCAAATGTACCACTGATATGAAGCACCCCTGTATAGTTTCACTGCAAAGCATATACCAGGTAAAGAGAGCCAAAACACCCCTATGAGGGGGTAGAGTTATCCTGTCCTAGCTTTGACATGATCTAAGGTTTCACTACTTCAATAAAGTAGTTTCACGTAATCCTGCATTTTAGGTGAGCATCCTGTCTTAGTTTGGAACAGTCTCTATGGCTTTTCGATATGCAACTCGGCCAAATGGTCAAAAGGGGTACCTCAGCAAGACTACCTAATATACCTCTCACACCTAACACCGAGAAGTGAAAAGAGGATCAAACGGTACAGCGGTAGTCCAGATCCAAAGGTTGTGTTCCCATCATGGCAGAGCCCACGACCAGTTTTCCTTTTGGCAAGTTTTTAGGCAAGCCTTCGGCAAACTGTCCAGGAATAGAAAATGGCAAACACAATGACTTAGGCGCACTAATGCAAATCTAAATGCAAAGAAACATATAAGTGTAGATAAAATTTCACATCATGAAGTTCGAGTCAAGTTCTCTAATTTCCCCAGCAGAGTCGCCAGAAAGTGTAGCTCGACTTTTCGTGCCCCCTCTCGGAAGATGAATAAGCCCTACAGTATCGGACTCCTGCAGTTCTGAATCTGATCTCAAAAGTGCAATGTGAAATAGATAAACACCAAAGAGTCCAAATCCGGCAAATCTTTTGGAAAATTGATTTTGAATCAAATTGTCAAAAATGGACTGCTTTTCCAGATATAGAGTCGCCACCTGAATATTTTTGAAAAATTTTGGAAACCCATGACTCGTGCCAAAGGCCATGTGTTCGTCATTACCAAGATTGTCTCGACTTGGGAACCTAGATACGAGAGGGAAATGTCATGAATTGAGCACCTCCACTCGCCGAATCAAAGATCGGCCTCTTTTAATCATGATATGAATCTTATATACATTATATGCTCTTGTTCCGGTTTATTAGGCTAGCATTACTATGTGATGCGCACACACATAAGCATAGACTAAATTTGCAAGAATTGGAACATTTGGCTCATGTTTGTTTCCAAAGTTATTTCAAATATGTACCACTTGAAAAAAGTGATCGCATATAAATATTACTCAAATTATTCCAATTCAATCAACTAGCCTTTATCTACAGGAATTTAAATAGTTTATCACTTAAGCACTTAGCCTCATGGTGAATATGTTTTGACATGACAACATTAACACACTTATGCAATATGCTAAAGCACAAAAAGAGCTCACATAGCACTCCAAGCCAAAAAAAAAAAAAAAAGAAGTTAGAATAATGCATGATCCTAACTATACAATATGACTAATGTAACGCATGCGGTATGCAATCTAAATAGGCTCGACTACTTAACATTACATGTGAAATAATTTGATAACATGCGGTCTAAGCACGTATTCAAGGAAACATTAAACACACAATGCAAGTTAGCATAATGAACTGAGCCTAATGCAGCAAAGACATGTGGATGCAAACATGAAGTATGCTAAACAAAATATGATACATTAAACTAACTAACATAAGCAAGTAAATAAAAGGTAGAAAGATGTGGGATTGGAAGACATACGCATTATTACAACATTTGCGCCCTCACACGGGAGGATCTGAACAAACTAACTGGCTATTACAAAACAAAATGAATAAATTAGCTAAGTTACTTAACTAATTATTACAACAACAAATTAATTAACTATTCTACCTAACTAAATATTTACAACACTTTACAAAATTAACTAGCTACAACTAATTAATTACAACAAATATCTAAGCTAAGCACTTAGACTAAGCAACCCCGGGGAGCAAGGAATGCTCATGCGTGTGCGCAAATTTCCAATCGAAAAAGACCACTGTTTAGCTGCCAGGTGCCTCTGTTGCACAGTAGAACACTTGCACTATTTTTCCTCCTAAAAAACAACTCTGTTTCATTTCAAAAAGATACTTCCGGATTTTGCAAAGGCGGCTGGCAAGCTAGAAGTGGTGGCTTACCGTCCACAAATGATGGCCTGCCATCCCCAAATAGTGGCCATCTTCCTGTTGCAACAGAGAGCAAACAGAGCAAGCATAGAGTATTCTCAAGGGTTGTTTGCACAACTTACCCCTCCTTATCATCAAACAGCTCAAAGGAGTAGTAAACTTGATTCACAAACCATCAACCGATGCAATTTCATTGCATGATGGCCTATGAACCAAAGTGTGTAAGTTCAATAAATGCAACAAATAAAGACTCTCAAACCCCCTCCCTATCATGGATTGATCAAGGAAAGTGGTTGACAATGACTCTTGAACCGTTTTCATCATGAACAAGTATGAAACGATTCAAGACTCAAGGGTTCAATTAACCTCTGATTGAACCTAAACCAAGTTATTATCATGTTCCATTTTTAGTTCAAATTTTATTGCTTCATTTTAATTACCAACCATTCTTTAACCAATTGAGTCCAAAAGTGATCTTTAAGTCCTCTAATGGAAAGAAACATCAAACCAAATGTTGTTTTAAATGTTGTTTTAGGCGTGAGAGAAATGTCATGCCGTTGGTAATGAAACTCAAAGGGATTAAACCATTAAGCACAATACCTCAATCTCATGCTTAAACAAACAAGTGGCTTGAAACAACTTTCAAAATAGAGTAAAAGCCAAGAAAGGAGGGAGGTTTTAGAGGTGATTAAAGGTGATCACAATTATGAAAAACTTGAAATAAATACTATCAACTCAAATAGGTTGGTGGCTAAGGCCTAAACCACCAAACCTATGAGGACTATTACATTACAAGCATGGTTTACAAAGCATAAATGAAACTAACACATAAAAACAGTCCTAATATACACCAAAATAGTGCTGGAATTGAAGTAAAAATAGCTAAAAGTGTGAGCTAAAATAATGGGAAATTTAAGCTAGTAAACAAGCCAAAGGAGGGGTAACCCATCCATTTTTGGGACTTCAAAACATGATTTTTGGCCTCTGAAAAACTCTGAAATTCTATGGTAACAAGTTAGAAAAAATTTGAGGAAGAGATGGGAAACACAAGTGTAAAGGCTTAGAGAACAAGGTTCAAAGAAGGGTGGTTAACCCCTTTACCTCTAATAGCCTTAAACTACAAGCTTCAGCCCATAAAAACAGTTGAAAAATAGTTCAAAATTAGCAAGAAAAGATAGAAAAGATGTAGTGCAAAGATGCTCAAAATTATACCTCTTGAAGAGGAATAACACTTTTGTTCACAAACCAACAAGTTCTCACTCTCAATGGCTGAAATTTGGACTCAATAAGAAGAGCTCCAATATTTGTTTAGGAAGCGTAGAGAGAGAGTGTGTGTATAGGTTTCCAGATAGAGATAGAGAGAGAATTTCAAGAATTTGATGTTTTGGAATTTTTTGTAACCTTAAACCAAGAAAGAAGGCCTGATATATATAGAAAACCAGCCTCACAGGTCGAAAATATCCATATAGGAACAGCTGGAGCTTTTGGGGGGACAGCTGGCTAAAAATATCTATGTTTTTCACAAGTGCCCGGCAAGCTAGAAGTGTGAATTGTTAGCCACAAATGGTGGCATGCCGTCCACAAATAGTGGCCTACAGGCCACAAAAATCTGCTTCCAGGTCCGAATTCAAATGGCCATATCTCCCTCATCCGGACTCGGCTTTAGGTGATTCTTGAGTCTAAATTGAAGCCCCAAAAGACTAATTTCCAATGGTGGTGGCCTCATAACTAAAGTATAAGTGTAAAAAGAGATAGGCCTGATTTAGTAAAGGCTGCTCAATTCTCTCTTAACGGTTTCATGCTCAACCATTTCCCCAACTAGTTTTCTTCCCTCCCCTCCTATTTTCTTCAACTCCAAACCTATGAATAAGAGGTTTAAAATATTTTTCAAAGAGTTCACCTTTCTTCCATTTATTTCCACTTTGTCCTTGCTCGGTTTACTGAAAAGTGCAATATTTAGATGAAATGCGAGCCTCAGAACATCGTAGAAACATTTGGAAAAATATTTTGAAAGAAGAGGGTTTTAAGGTCTAAAAATAGTTTTGGTCAAAAATAGTTTTGGTCAAAATGAGGTGTAAGGTTGGGATTTATAAGCTCTTCTTACTGAAGAATCGAACATTTGTACAGCGTAACTTTCATCATCGAGTGATCAACCTGAGGCGCCCAAGTTTTAAGGGTGGTCAAAAATGGGGTGTCTACACCAACGTTCCTCCAGCATCCATCGGTGAGGTGGCAAATCTATTTTATGGAAATTGTGTATACTACAAGCTTTAGTTTGTTTTCTTTTCTTTTTCTTTTTTTGTTTATTATTTTATTCTCAGAATTTCTTTTGTCTTATACTTCTGTTCTTCAAATGTAATATCCAGTTTCAATTAGTTCTATTATTTCTGCTTTGTAATCCGATTTATAAATCTGAATCTGTTTTATTTTCTATTAAATACTCAATTTTATACAATAATTGGATGCCTCACAAGATCTTAGTTTGTGTATCAAAAATATTGCAAGTTTGATTTCTTCGTTCAAGTGACCAAAGGAAGAATTAATCGAAGTTTCAGTCTTCGCAGGATCTCAATATGCACTTTCGATATACTACAAGTGAGGCTTTTTTCTACTCGAGTGATAAAAAGTGCGCTTAGGAAAATATTAGATCCTCATAGGATTTTTTGTCTGAGATCTCTTTTTCCAAAGTTGTGCTTGAGTGACCAAAGTCTCTTCAAACATATTTTGTTATAACTGCCTCAGAACTTTAGATTTGGCTTTTAATTCTTCTAGTTCTCTCACTGGACTACTTAGGAAACATAGGGTAATTTCTATGGGTGATTTCCTTATTTCCTCTGGTTAATTTATGGAGATTTTCATGCATCTTTAGAATTTGATTGTATACAACAACGAGGTTATGATGATTTCTCTTCTCAAGCAATCTATTAGTGGAATCCTGATCTAGTTGATGATTATGGATTTGACATGAACACGTTGCAAATTCAAAGAGGAGGATGGATTGTAAAGATTGAAAAGAGTCTCTAGGTCAATCAAGTGTGGATTCACTAAAAGGTAGACTTGGTGAGATGTCTTATTGTAATATTCCTAATTCTTCATAGTGCATTTGCCTAGTCTTGACTTGTGGTTTTTTAACAATTGCAATTGGTGGATTCCAATTGGAACTATTTTTTTCACATTAAAATCATTTGTGTTTAATTCCTTGATTGGTTAATTTAGATCTAAATCAATTTGTTCCATTATGTGTATTGATTTAGATTTGACTTAGATTGTTTTTGAATTGTTGTGTTCATCATATTGCTTGTGATTTGAACCATGCAGTCATAAATCATGAGTCTCAAAATTTAGGATTTTCATAAATTATTTAAATTTGCCACTACTTAATTGGGCTCTAATAACTGATTAGCAATGTTCACTTTAGGAGCGTTATAGGCATGCGTAATTTTTTGTTGGGTAAATTATAATGACTTCTCAAGGTTTATGATAATTACATAAACTCCCCCTTTAGTTTATGAAATTACACTTACCTCCGTTGAGTGGCTTTAGTCTTGTTGACCTTATGGATGCTTTACCATTTTCTTCCTCATTTATCTAGAGATATTTCTTAATATTGTGAGATGATACTCACTACAAAAAAATTGTTTTTTGCGACGGCAAAACGCCGTCGCAAATACCCCAAACGCCGTCTCAAAAGGTTTTTGCGACGGCAAGTGGGGGTCGCAACAAAGGGGGTTGCAAAAGGGCTTTAGCGACGGCAAGTGCCGTCGCCATTGTTTTTGCGACGGGAAAATTTCTTTTTTTGCGACGGCAAATTTTTGTTGCCAATAATCCACGAAAATTTGGGTTTTTTGCGACGGCAAAGTATTCCCGTCACTAAAAGAGTTTTTTGCGATGGCAAAAATCCCGTCGCTAAAAGTGTCGTCGCTAATGACTATTGTCAACGGTATCCTGAGCCGTCGCTAATGACTATTGTCGACGGCAATTATACCGTCGCTAAAGGCCTTATTTTTCAATTCAACTCCCTACCTTTTGCGACAGTATATGTGCCGTCGCAAAAAGCTTGCTACAATTTTCTTTTTGCGACAGGGTGTTCTGCCGTCTCAAAAAAAATTAAAAAAAAAAAAACCCCTGTATTAAAATTATTAAAAATATAAAAATAACCTGTATTAAATGAAAAATAACTAAAAAAAAATCCAAAAATTACATAATAATATAAATACATACATAAACAAAAGTTGGCACATGATGAAAATTCATAATGTTGTTCCATTCATAACAATACATAAATAAAAATTCATAACAATAAAAATTATGCCACTACATAATGTCGCATAGAACATACATAATGTTGTTCACAAATTTAAATAACATAAATCAAAATCAAAACCAAAAGTTTTCGTCTTGATTCTTTCGTGAGTCACAAAAATAAAAGTTGGTCATAATCTTTACACGCCCGCATTCCACAAGAAGCAAACTGCTACTCGGGAAATATCTGAAAAAAACAAAATAAAAATAATTAATAACAATATAATGGTGTTAATATTTTAATTATAGAAAAATAAAAAAAATTAACTACTATATAATTACAAAGATAGTTTAGTAAATAATTTTGACTAGACCGAAATCCGACTCTAACTCTCAAACCAGGAACCCGATTCAAGCCCCGTCTTCTCCCATAAGTCTCTCGTGCCTAGGCGGTCGTGTGTGCCAAGTTTCGTGCTAAACCAACGCCGTTTGGTGATTTTGGAGCGTTAACACCTCGAATTCAAGTTTCTTAAGGAACTAGTTTGCCTAAAGTGAAATTCAACTCTAACTCCCAAACCGGGAACCCGATTCGAGCCCCGTCTTCTCCCACAAGTCTCTCATGTCTAGGCGGTCGTGTGTGCCAAGTTTTGTGCTAAACCGACGCCGTTTGGTGATTTTGGGGCATTAACACCTCGAATTCAAGTTTCTTAAGGAACTAGTTTGCCTAAAATGAAATCCGACTATAACTCTCAAACCGGGAACCCGATTCGAGCCCCGTCTTCTCCCACAAGTCTCTCGTGCCTAGGCGGTCGTGTGTGCCAAGTTTCGTGCTAAACCGACGCCGTTTGGTGATTTTGGGCCGTTAACACCTCGAATTCAAGTTTCTTAAGGAACTAGTTTGCCTAAAGTGAAATCCGGCTCTAACTCCCAAACCGGGAACCCGATTCGAGCCTCGTCTTCTCCCACAAGTCTCTCATGCCTAGGCGGTCGTGTGTGCCAAGTTTCGTGCTAAACCGACGTCGTTTGGTGATTTTGGGACATTAACACCTCGAATTCAAGTTTCTTAAGGAACTAGTTCGCCTAAAATGAAATCCGATTCTAACTCCCAAACCGAGAACCCGATTCGAGCCCCGTCTTCTCCCACAAGTCTCTCGTGCCTAGGCGGTCATGTATGCCAAGTTTCGTGCTAAACCGACGCCGTTTGGTGATTTTGGGGCGTTAACACCTCGAATTCAAGTTTCTTAAGGAACTAGTTTGCCTAAACTGAAATCCGGCTCTAACTCCCAAACCGGGAATCCAATTCGAGCCCCGTCTTCTCCCACAAGTCTCTCATGCCTAGGCGGTCGTGTGTGCCAAGTTTCGTGCTAAACCGACGCCGTTCGGTGATTTTGGGGCATTAACACTTCAAATTCAAGTTTCTTAAGGAACTAGTTTGCCTAAAATGAAATCCGACTCTAACTCTCAAACCGGGAACCCGATTCGAGCCCTGTCTTCTCCCATAAGTCTCTCGTGCCTAGGCGGTCGTGTGTGCCAAGTTTCGTGCTAAACCGACGCCGTTTGGTGATTTTGGAGCGTTAACACCTCGAATTCAAGTTTCTTAAGGAACTAGTTTGCCTAAAGTGAAATCCGACTCTAACTCTCAAACCGGGAACCCGATTCTAGCCTCGTCTTCTCCCACAAGTCTCTCATGCCTAGGCGGTCGTGTGTGCCAAGTTTCGTGCTAAACCAACGCCGTTTGGTGATTTTGGGGCATTAACACCTCGAATTCAAGTTTCTTAAGGAACTAGTTTGCCTAAAATGAAATCCGACTCTAACTCCCAAACCGGGAACCCGATTCGAGCCCCGTCTTCTCCCACAAGTCTCTCGTGCCTAGGCGGTCATGTATGCCAAGTTTCGTGCTAAACCGACGCCGTTTGGTGATTTTGGGGCGTTAACACCTCGAATTCAAGTTTCTTAAGGAACTAGTTTGCCTAAACTGAAATCCGGCTCTAACTCCCAAACCGGGAATCCAATTCGAGCCCCGTCTTCTCCCACAAGTCTCTCATGCCTAGGCGGTCGTGTGTGCCAGTTTCGTGCTAAACCGACGCCGTTGGTGATTTTGGGGCATTAACACCTCAAATTTAAGTTTCTTAAGGAACTAGTTTGCCTAAAATGAAATCCGACTCTAACTCTCAAACGGGAACCCGATTCGAGCCCCGTCTTCTCCCATAAGTCTCTCGTGCCTAGGCGGTCGTATGTGCCAAGTTTCGTGCTAAACCGACGCCGTTTGGTGATTTTGGAGCATTAACACCTCGAATTCAAGTTTCTTAAGGAACTAGTTTGCCTAAAGTGAAATCCGACTCTAACTCTCAAACCGGGAACCCGATTCTAGCCTCGTCTTCCCACAAGTCTCTCATGCCTAGGCGGTCGTGTGTGCCAAGTTTCGTGCTAAACCAACGCCGTTTGGTGATTTTGGGGCATTAACACCTCGAATTCAAGTTTCTTCAGGAACTAGTTTGCCTAAAATGAAATCCGACTCTAACTCCCAAACCGGGAACCCGATTCAAGCCCCGTCTTCTCCCACAAGTTTCTCGTGCCTAGGCGGTCATGTGTGCCAAGTTTCGTGCTAAATCCGGCTCTAACTCCCAATTCGGGAACCCGATTTGAGTCCCGTCTTCTCCTACAAGTCTCTTAACTTAGAATGTAAAGAATGTAAAGATACATTTTAGCTTAGAATGCAAAGATACATTTTATACCTGATCTTCTGGTGGTGGTGTATATGGATTCTCGTCTTCTGCAGATTCCCCAAATGCTCGGTGGCCACTCGATGCATCAGGAACCTATGATAGTCAATGCATAATGTGTTAATCATATTCGAATTTTATACATAATCTTGTGTGAAAATTGAACTATCAAACAATTTAATTTATATCGAACCTGTCTGTTGGGATCCACACTCGCCCCTGTGACACAAAGGCCATCATCTCAGCTCTCATCTGCTGTAAATGTGTAGAGAACTCTGCTCGCAGCTCCTCCCTCAACTCATCCCTTAGCTCTGCACGAACCTGCTGCGTGATCTGATCAATAGTCGATGGCTGGGGTGTTGACTGTGATGGCCCAACACTATCTTTATATACCGCTCTCTGAGGCACAATTCTCTCATATGTGTGACAATATCCATGTCTGTCATGACCTATCAACTCATGGAAAATGGCATTCCTAGCCTCCAAAGTCCGACCATCCTCAGGTAGCATAGAGAGTTGACGATTAAACTCATCCTGTATTGAATAAGACATACAAGTATATGCCAAATTAAGATGGTTGACACACAAAAAATAAACTTTAAATACAATCAAAGGTGTTTGGAAACTACCAAGGTCTGGATAACCTCTGGGTCATCTGCTCTACGTGTCATAAGCCAAACATTCATCTTATCAGTAGACTCCCCCTTATTGGTCATCTACATTTTTTTAGAAATATGAAAATTAGAATCCAAATAATTTGCAAATATACAATGTTTATTTATATACAAAAATAAAACAATAAAATGTAAACCTCATGTCGTATCTGAGAGAAAGTAGTACGCCCTGTGGTATGAGCTATGCCGTGAGCTCGCCGATTTTTAGCGTTCCTACTTGCAATTTTCTATAGCAGGTTCAACAAATGTAAGTATGTAAACATGATTTGTATGTTTACATATCATAAATATAACTTATTTGTATACCTCAGCATCGGAAGTACACCAATACTCCACAAGTTCTTCCCACTGGCTTGGCACAATGTGCAAAGGAACATCATCCTTCAGATTAGGATCAGAACTTCTAGGCTTGAAATACTTAGCCTTAATCTTGTTCTTGTGATCCTTCCATATGCTGTTGCAGTTTTTCATGCAGATTGGCTTGTACTCCTCTGGACATATATTCAAATTGTCCTGTAAAACACAATTTCAAAGTTTAAATAATAATAACACAATTTTGGAATTCGAATTTGTGGACAAAAATATACTTTTACCTTCACATCCTTCCAAATAGCATCAACAATATCATCAGGCACATTGTTCCAGTCAAGAAAAGTAAGAGGAACAATGTTACTATTCCGCACAATGATGCCAAGTTGTGTAGTTAACTTAGCCACGTTATCCCCTATTGGGCAGTAATTTTCATCAAATTGTATGTCCAGCTTTTTACCAGTACCCCACTCTTTAATGCCCTTGGCACATCCTCTACCACGCCTAGTCGAGGTTGATGAAGAACTAACTTGACCTGCGAGATACAATAACAATAAACAATATGCAATGGTAATAAACAAATGCAAATTTAAATAATGTGAATACAAATCGAATTCTTATACCTGAGGTGGGCTGTGAAGAAGTCGAAGGGTCTGCAAAATACAATGAGAATAAACAAGTTATATATAATGAGCATAAATAAATGTATGTTTAAATAATTTTCATACAAATCAAAGCAAATTTATATACCTGCGGATGGCTCATAAGCTGATGACTCTAGTCGGGATGGTAGCTACTGTGGTGCCACTGATGGTGGATGCACCGATGGTAGACGTGGAGGCTGAGTACATGGTAGCTGCTGTGGTGCCACTGATGGTGGTCGATGCGGTGGTACTAATGGGCCCTCAGATGGTGGTGGCACTAATGGCCCCTCCGATGGTGGCCGATGTGATGCCTCCTCTGATGGTGGTGCTACTGATGTCCTGTTATGTAGCACATCAGACATCATGCGCCGGGGATGATCAGGCTTCCTCTTCCTTCCCATAATAATCTGCAAGCAATATAACATTAATTGACATTAGAAACATAGACAATGGTTTGTCATCAACTATAATATGACATTAATTGAACTAATACAATTACAAAGACAAAGTAAATTAAGAAATTGATGATTAACTACAACCTTGGCCTTAATTGAATTACTAATGTTGATTAAATGTCAGCCTATTTGAACATCAACTGTTTCCCCTTCTGCGACTTCCCTCACCCAACCAACTTCTTTATCACGAAGCATTATATTTTCTTTCAATTGTTGGCTCATGTATGGCTCGATTTGTGGATCAGTCAAACTCATATCAAATAAACCTCTTTGAGACATCTTCACCACGACTTGCCAGTCTGGTTGTAATGGGTCTGCAACATACTAAACTTGCTCTGCTTGGGACGCCAAGATGAAAGGTTCATTGGTAATTCGATCATCTCGGTACAACAAATGATTGAAGTTCACCAACGTGAAATTGAAGACATCTTCTTTCTTTCCATGAATGTTGTTAATCCAATCACACTTAAACAACACATGTTTCTTCTCATTGGAATACCGAATCTCAACAATATCTGTCAATTGTCCATAATAGTACACAGACCCCACACAAGGATTCTTGTCTTTTCGACTAGCATAACTTATGGTATCTGCCTTCAAAGCTACACCACAATTTTGTGTGGCTCGACGATCATCCATGGTCTTTACTCGATACCGAAACCCATTCAGTATATACCCGTTGAACCTCCTTGCCAGGTTATGAGGACCATTTGCCAATAGAATAATCTCTTCAGACAATATGACATCAGTAGTCCTTCGCAAAGTTTGGACCTATCTAACACGAAAATGTAAAATTTAAATGTAGTTCGACTTAAGTAACTAAAATCTATAGAGTTAAATACATACACGTTCCTTGAACCAAATGTGAAAAGTTTCAAAATGTTCATGCGGAAGCTGATGATCGTCAACACGAGGCATTTTGAGCTTAAGTACTTCAAGGTGTTTGCTGTGTAGATTGAAATTTGAGCAATCCAAAAAATTTTGTTGAAAATTCAATAAAACATAATAAAATATTGAGTGAGTGACTTAACCTACATTATGAATGGTTGAACCGCGCTTGTATTGAATAAGATGTACCGATGAGCTTGTACCCAAGAAGTATTATCAAGATAAAAGCTTGTGTTTTCACCAATAGCATGACCCAAATTATCAGCACCACTATAGTTCCCCACGGGTCGACTAGATTTGGTTTCCACATCATTGAGATATTGTGCACAAAAATTCATGCATTCTTCCATAAGATATCCTTTAGCAATTGATCCTTCAGGATGAGCTCTATTACGCACGTATTGCTTCAAAGTAAGAAAATACCTCTCAATTGGATACATCCATCGAAACTGAATCGCTCCACCCAATAAGGCTTCATCAGCTAGATATATAGGCAAGTGCTCCATTATATCAAAAAAACTCGGAGGAAATATTTTCTCTAGATGACAAAGTGTTACAGCGATACGATCTTGAATATATTGCAAATTCGTCGCACGATTCACTTTCGAACACAATTGTCTAAAGAAATTGCTTAATTCAATCAAGGGTTCAATTACATTCTTCGATAACGATCTTCGAATAGCCAATGGAATAAGTTATTGCATCAGAATATGACTATCGTGGCTCTTAAGACCCCCAATACTTCTATCATGTGAGCGCACACGACGTGATATATTGGATGAATACCCGTTGGGAACTCTTACTTCCTTCAACACTTTCAAGAACAAATCTTTTTCATCCTTGGTCATCGTGAATTGTGCTGGTGGTAAATAGGCTTTATTCGACCCTCTTAACTGCAAATATAGGGGTTTTCTAATATTCATATCTTGTAAATCACGCCGAGCATTAACACCATCCTTCGATTTTCCTGCAACCCCTAATATTGTCCACAACACATTGTCACAAACATTCTTCTCTATATGCATCACATCGAGATTATGTCTTATTAGATTGTGCTCCCAATATGGCAATTCATAAAAGATACTCTTTTTTTTCCAGCTATGGGTGCGATGTCCAACTTTCTCCTTCTCTACCTGTCTCCTATGCCTCTCCTTAAGGTCATCCCTCTTGTATTGGGTTAAAATACACTCAGATTCTAATTGTAGCAACATCTCAGTTCCAGACAACAATTTTGGTTTGAGTCTGACTTCCCGACTACCATCAAATGATACTTTATCCTTCCGGAATTTATGGCCAATAGGTAAAAATCTGCGATGACCGAAATATGATTGTTTCCTACTATGCTTCAACCAACACGATGTAGTTTCCTTATTACAACAAGGACATGCATATTCGCATTTAGTGCTCCATCCTGACAAGTTTACGTATGCAGGAAAATCACTAATTGTCCACAGTAAAGCTGCATGCATTTGAAACATTTGATTTGTTGATGCATCAAATGTTGACACACTCTCATTCCATAGTTCTTTCAACTCCTCAATCAACGGTTGTGTAAGGTCCCTTTATTGTCAAATCTGGAGACAAAACTTTGTGTTGATAAAGTTGTATTTTTTCTTGTATTTTTGTTCTTCCCGCTCGAGCGAGGCCATAGGTGCTCGAGCGGATATTGAAGGATCTCAGTATGTTGGCAGGACTATACAAGTACTGGGGTATGTGATTTTACGCTCGAGCGGAATCTCAAGCGCTCGAGCGTACCTCAGTTTAATCACACGCATATTTTGTTGAAGCCGCTCGAGCGGGCTGTGGGGCACTCGAGCGGAGATCGCAGACTCAGATTTTCTATTTATACCTGTTTAGGTTATTTTTAGGATTACTTTGCCTAGATCTTATTCAAGAGTCTCAGGGTTTTGTTTGAAGTTTTCTTCTGAGTTTTTTGTGAGTTTTCCTTGATGTTCTTGAGAGAGTTCTAAACTTATGAATTGAGATTCATACATCAAGGAGTTTGATACTTTATATTTAAGAGAGTTTTCTTCGATGGCTTCCGAAGATCAAGACGTAGAGTTTCAAAAGGCGTTTGATTCTTTACGTAGTCGTTAATTCGACAAGTGAAGTTGTGGAATCAACTTCAGGATTGATCAGTTCCGTGACGAAGGTGTGGTGAAAGAGTTACAGAAGATTCGAGGACAAATTGACTGGGTTGGGTAATTTGTGTATTATCTTTGTAATCTTTCGGTCTTCAATAGTGGATTGATTAGTGGCAGTTCGCCCGTGGTTTTTGATTACAATTGAAGGTTCTTCAATTGTGATTTTTTCCACGTAAAAATCGTTTGTGTCAATTTATTGATTATTCCTAAAAACAAACAAACTAAAATCACTCTCGTAAGTGCTTGTTGATTTTAGATTGAGTGTTTTGAATAATTGGGATTTGGAATATTTTGAATCTTGATCTAATCACGAATCACTTAGGATTTTCAATTGGTATCAGAGCAGGTCACTCTTTGTTTTATTAAAACTATAGGAGTGTGATTTTGTGTGACTAGTATTATGGATTCTATTCGTGAAGGTAACTCGACTCATAGACCTCCGTTACTCGACGGTACAAACTATTCTTATTGGAAAGCTCGTATGAGAGCGTTTTTAAAATCCATAGATAAGAAAGTTTGGCACTGCGTGATCTATGGGTGGAGTGAACCTATTGTCACCATTGATGGTGTAGATATTCCTAAACCCCTTGATAAATGGGACACAACTGATTACCAGAACTCGAGTTGGAACAGCAAGGCTCTCAACTCCCTCTTTTGCTCCGTCACACCTGAAGAATTTCGTTGAATTTGCACGTGTGAGGTAGCAAAAGAGGCGTGGGATATTCTTGAAACGATTCACGAAGGTACTACCTCTGTCAAAAGGTCAAAACTTCAACGTCTCACCTCCGCCTTTGAAACCCTTTTTATGCGCGACGATGAGACGTTTGATGATTTCTATGCAAAACTCAGTGATATCGTGAATTCCTGTTTCACTCTCGGTGAAAAAATCCCGGAAGCTAAAGTTGTTGGAAAAATTTTGAGGTCCCTTCCCGAGAGGTTCCAATCAAAGGTGACAGCCATTGAGGAGGCTCAAAATGTTGATACCCTTAAGCTCGATCAATTGGTTGGAAATTTGCAGACTTATGAAGCCCACCAAATTTCAAAGAAAAAACAAAAAGAAAGTTTGGCTTTCACGAGTACTCATGAGACTGCAAAACCTCCGGAGACTGAATTTGATTTAGAGTTTGAGATGACGGCTATGCTCACAAAACATTTTAAAAAAAATTTGAAAAAGAAGCCTAATTTCAGAGACCCTATTTCAAAAGATAAAAGCAATGATAAACCCAAAACGTTTCCACCAAAATTTGCTCAAAAAACTGAAAAGAAGATTGTAAGGGGGCAAGGGGTCAAGTGCTATGAATGTCAAGGGTTTGGCCATATGTCCCTTGAATGTCCTTCGAAAAAGAATCAAAAGAAAGTCTACACTGTGACTTGGGATGATGAAAGCGGGTCGGAGCAAGAACCCGAAGAACCTGAATCCGGTGAAGATGGGGATAGTGCTTTCATGGCATTTTGGACTACTTTTACTCAACCTCTTCCAAAGCCTTCGGAATCAGCTCGAGGTCAGAACTTGCATCATGCTCCCACCTTTGATGGGACTAACTACCTGTATTGGAAAATCAGAATGAGGGCTTTTCTGAGAGCTTTTGAACCAGAAAGCTGGCAAGCCATTGAAGAAGATATAGAAAGTGCAGATAATCCGGGCAATCAGAGAGCCCTGATCATTATTCGTGGAGCAATTTCTAATGAAGAACAGCAACGGGTTGTTCACTGCACAAAGGCTAAAGATGCATGGGAAATTCTGAGCCAATTCCATGAAAGAGGAGATTCACATTCACCTCCGTCCAGCAACTTGTCTGCATTGGTTACTAGATTGGATGAGGTCAAGGAGAATGAAGAACAAAAAGAGGATGATGAAACATCTAAAGACAATGATGAGATCAATGGCGATGAACTACAACAAGCCTACGAGAAGCTGTACGAGGAATCTCTGAATTTGTCCAAAACCAACGACAAACTCTCTCTCAAGCTCAAAACATGTGAGAGCGAGAATGTCCGGCTCAAAGGAGAACTTGTAATAGCAAAACAGAATGTCATCCAGATCTCAAGTGACAAGCAAGACGTATGTGGAAAACTTCTATCCTGTGAAACTGAAAGGAATGAACTTCTGAAGGTGTATTCCACATATGAAGAAAAGCTTGAAAGTCTTGAGTTGTCACAAGCTGCATTGGAAGAGATAGTCAGTCAGAAAGATGAAGAACTCCGTATCGCTAGAGCAACAATTGCCATGTGGAACAAAGGTTCCAGATCTCTAGAAGACATACTCGGGTCTCAACAAATGGGTTCTGACAAAAGTGGGCTAGGCTATGGTGCAACAGCTCACAAGGGACTGGCCTCTACCTCACATAACCTGAAGACTCAAGCAAAGGGAAAATTGAAGGTAGACCAGGATGATTCCTCTCTTCATCTACCAAAAGCAGGTAAGATCAACAAAAATGAGGTAAAACCCGTTTTTATCTGTCATCATTGTGGTAGGTATGGCCACATTCGTCCTTATTGCTATGAACTGTTTGGTAAGGTGTCTCAAAAGGGTAGAAATTCGAATACTTTTTGGGTTAGGAGACAACCTTACATGTCTAGGCGGAATACCAAGTTTCATGAGGGTGTTCACAATGCCAAGACATTGACCAAGACCAAAAGGATTTGGGTAAGGAAAGATGATTTGACTTGTTTAGTTGTTCACACTGCTTTAAAAGCACGTGACTCACACATGTGGTATCTTGATAGTGGCTGCTCTCGTCACATGTCCAGTAACAAATCCTACTTCACCTCTCTTGAAAAATATGAAGGAGGAATTGTTACCTTTGGAGATGGCGGCACCTCTAGAGTCATTAGTAAGGGCTCTATAAGTGTTGCTGGTCTTCCCAAACTAGATAATGCTCTACTTGTTGATGGTCTTAAAGCAAATCTTTTAAGCATTAGTCAAATGTGTGATTCCCATCATGAAGTATTGTTTTCAAAAAATAAATGTGAAATTTTGGATAAAAAGGGAAATACTGTCTTACATGGGGTTCGCACATCTGATAACTGCTATGGGATTGTTACTACTAATGATCTCATTTGTCACTCTGCCATCATAAGTAACATTGATTTGTGGCATCAAAGATTAGGTCACATGAATTTCAAAGACCTAACTAAGATAGCCAACAAAGAGCTTGTGAGAGGAGTACCTAAATTAGGTAAGAATTTGAGCCATGTGTGTGGTCCATGTCAACTTGGAAAGCAAACCCGTGCCCCTCATAAAAAGGTGAACAGTTTTACAACCAAACGTTCCCTTGAATTGGTTCACATGGATTTAATGGGTACTACTCGCACTGAAAGCATTGGAGGTAAAAGATACATTTTTCTAACTGTTGATGATTTTACTCGGTTTTCTTGGGTAAATTTTTTAAGAGAAAAATCTGATACGTTTGATGCTTTCCAGGCTTTAGTCCTTAAAATCCAGAATGAACAGGGTGTTTCCATTGGGCGTATCATAAGAATCCGAACTGATCATGGTCGTGAATTTGAAAATAGTTCATTTTCGGATTTTTGTGATATGCATGGAATTAAGCATGAATTTTCTGCACCTATTACTCCACAACAAAATGGAGTGGTTGAGAGGAAGAACAGAGTTGTTCAAGAAATAGCTAGGGTCATGCTCCTTAGTAAGAAACTTCCTCCTAAGTTTTGGGCTGAAGCCCTAAATACTGCGGTTTATGTCATAGATCGTGTGTATTTAAGGCCCGGCACTTTACAAACTCCATATGAATTGTGGAAGGGATTGAAACCTAACGTAAAATACTTCAAAACCTTTGAGAGTAAATGTTACATCTTCAAAGATAGGGAGCCCTTGGGCAAATTTGACTCCCGAAGTGATGAAGGTATTTTTCTAGGGTATTCAACCAACAGTAGGGCTTTTCATGTCTATAACCTGCGAACTTTATCTTTAATGAAATCTATCAATGTGGTTATAGATGACACAGGTGCACGTACTCCTACAACAAATGAGGATGACAATGGTGAGGCTCCAATCTTGGATACTGAACCACAAAATCAAGGAGAAGCTGCGGTTCAATCACAAAAAATTGTCACAGCACCATCCTCATAGGTAAGTTCAAGTCCAAAGAGTGCTCAAAGGAACATCACTCCTGTTGCTTCTGTCACTGCAAGTCTTGAGCTGAAACCATCAGCAAGGGTGAAATTGAATCATCCAGCTCAACAGGTGATTGGAAGTGTCTCGGATCGAATGAAAACCCGAAGACAGATTCGGGATGAGGTATCACATATGTGTTATGTTTCTTTAATTGAACCTAAGAATTTTAAAGAGGCCTTGCTAGATGATAGTTGGGTCAATGCTATGCATGAAGAATTAGGTCAATTTGAGCGTAACAAAGTTTGGACTCTTGTTCCCAGACCTAGAGACATGAATGTGATAGGTACCAAGTGGATCTTTAAAAATAAATCTGATGAGAATGGTACTGTTGTAAGGAATAAAGCTAGGTTGGTTGCTCAAGGCTACACACAAGTAGAGGGTATTGACTATGATGAGACGTTTGCCCCAGTTGCACGTCTCGAATCTATTCGTATTTTGCTTGGTGTTGCATGTTTTCTTGGATTTAAGTTGTTTCAAATGGATGTGAAAAGTGCCTTTCTGAATGGGTACTTGAAAGAAGAGGCATATGTTAAGCAACCAAAAGGGTTTGAGGACCCTAAATGTCCGAATCATGTCTACAAGTTAGACAAGGCTTTGTATGGGTTGAAACAAGCCCCTCGGGCTTGGTATGATAGACTTACTACTTTTCTTCTTGATAATGATTTTCAAAGGGGTAGTGTGGATAAGACCTTATTTGTGAAACATACTAAGTCTCATATTCTTGTTGCCCAGATATATGTTGATGATATTGTGTTTGGATCTACTGCTGAGCATCTTGTGAAATATTTTTCGGATTGCATGACACATGAGTTTGAGATGAGCATGATGGGAGAGTTGTCTTATTTCTTGGGTCTTCAAATTAAACAGTCTCCTTCGGGTATATTTGTTTCCCAGTCTAAGTATGCAAAAAATCTTGTGTCAAAGTTTAGTCTTGAGTCTGCCAAACATGCACGTACTCCCATGAGCACCAGTCTTCACCTTTCCAAAGATTCCTCTGGTATTGATGTTGATCCTACCCTTTATAGGAGTATGATAGGGAGTCTTTTGTATCTCACAGCCAGTCGTCCGGATATTTCTTTCAGTGTCGGTGTTTGTGCCCGTTACCAAGCCAATCCTAAAGAGTCTCACCTTCTTGCAGTAAAACGCATCATCAAATATGTTAATGGGACCTTGGGGTATGGGGTTTGGTTTTCCACTGATACTACAGCTGAAATTACTGGTTTTTCTGATGCTGATTGGGCAGGGTGTGCTGATGATAGGAAAAGTACATCCGGGGGTGTTTTTACCTTGGGAATAATCTGGTTTCTTGGCATAGTAAAAAGCAAAATGCCATCTCTCTTTCGACTGCTGAGGCTGAATACATTGCTGCAGGGAGTTGTTGTGCTCAAATGCTGTGGATGAAGCAAATGCTTCATGATTATGGGATAGAACAGAACACTCTCACTCTTTTTTATGATAACACAAGTGCCATAAACATTTCAAAAAATCCTGTCCAACACTCTCGCACCAAACCTATTGACATCCGTCATCATTTTATTCGAGAGTTAGTGGATGAAGGCCTTGTTGTTTTGGAACATGTTCCTACTGAGCATCAAAAAGCTGATATTTTTACAAAACCCCTTGATCTTCTTCAATTTGAGTTTCTTAGAAAGACCTTGGGTGTAATGCTCAGTAACTAGGTTGCTTCCTGTTTTTTATTATGTGAGGTGAGTGTGAGTGGTTGGCTTACTGTTCTTGGATGTATTAATCTCATTGTGACTGAGTCCTGATATTTTTTTTGCATCACATTTTTTTTATGAACACTACTCATGTTTCTTACAAGATCTCATTAGTCTTTGTTCATAGCTCATTCTGAATACCCATACTCATTTACTTCATGATCTCATTCTGTACACATCCTTGAGATAAACTGTTGCAGGGGTTTCCGCACAAGTGATCAAAGTTCTCTATGGACCACTGATAGTGTTTCTTGTACTATTTCAGAGGAATTGACCTATACTAGTACATCATGGGTGATGTTTAGTCTCTTAACCATCTACCATTTTTTTTCACTTCCATGGTTTCTCCCTCAGTATATGATATCCAGGCATTAGGAAAAGGCTACCTCAGAGGCACCAACCAGGCCATCCTTTTGATTTCATTCTTCTCTGGTTTGGTCTCCATACTCTTGAGCGTGTATGCCACCAATGAGTACAAGAAAAAAAAAAAAAAAAAAAAAAAGATCATTACTTGAGGGGGAGCCTCTGCATTTACTCAACAAATACCCCATGATTCCTAGTGGTTTGACTTTTCTCTGTGATAGTCTGTTACTCGTGTCGGAGGTTCAGCCATCCGATCACTACAAGGATTAACTCTAGCTTTGTGGCTCTCAAGGATTGCACACACACACATTGTTTATGTGAGCTCTCATGTGTGTTTTTGAGTTATGCATTCTTATGATGCTTATGGCTTTGATTTAATACTATCTGTTTTATTCATGATCTGGTGTTTCAAATCTTTTCTCAAATTTTCAGGACTCATGATTGATGGATTCTTTTGTCCTTGTGGTATAGTCTTTCCACTTGGTCACCTTGCTTGTTACAGGACAACCTAGGTGTTTTTATTTTATTATTAAAAAAAAAAAAAAACAAAAAAACAAAAAAAAAAGGTTTTCCGCTCAAGCGGAATGTTTTACGCTCGAGCGTATTTTTCACTCTTGCAGCATTTTGTTCTTGGTTTCACAGTTCTGAGAGAGGGGTTTTTGCGCTCGAGCCTCCGTATTCCCGCTCGAGCTGGATTCCGCTTGCATTTCGTTACGCTCGAGCGGACCTATTTTGTATTTAAATCCCTCCCTCGACTCTTCAGGTCATTTTTTCCCTCTTTTCACATCTCTCAGACCTAGGGTTTGTAGTGTGGCAGTGATTGGGCTCGATTCTACCCTCATCTTTGGTCTTCCTTGCCGATTTCATCTCTGGTAAGGTTTTTCATCTATTCTTCTCTATTTTTTTCCGTAATCGGCTACAATGGGAGTTGGATTTCGTGTTTTTTGTTGTTTGTTTTGTGTCTCAGTTTGTTCCCTTGTCTCACACACTTGCACTGAGTCATATTGTCTTTTTCATGGTGGTTTTCTTGTTTTTTTGTTATGTCAGTAGGACTAGGGTTTCTTTTTGTTAATTTCTCTATGGTCTCTTGTCTTACTGGTTCTTATTTGGGTTTGAGTTCGATGTGCTCGATAGTTGGTATGTGTTTTGGGTCTGGTTTGCCATGTTTTGGTTTCTCATTAGTGCTTCATAGTGTGTTAACACTCATGCCTTACACTGTGCCTATCATGTTGTGTCTCATGGTTAATGAATTTCATCATAATGCTCTGCCCTGCTTTGCCAGTCCTTGCCTTGCATCCTTCTTATGCTTTGTGATTTTGGCTTTCATTCTTTAATCATTTATACTTGTTACTAATGGTTTGCTCTGATCCTTGTTTGGTTTGTTTTCTGGATTGGTTGGTTTTGTTGGGTTTTTGGTTGTAGTGGTGTCTTACCTAGTCATGTCTGCTCCTGCCCCTAAACGCCATAAGGCCACAGTGTCTCGCCCTACCTTTAATTCTGTGAGGTTTCAGTCCGCTAAACAGTCCAAGTCTTTCCATACATCTTTTGAGTCTCGTACAGTTCATTTAGAACGAAATGTTGAACCTGATACTTTTGATTCCATCCACATTCGTTCTTTGTTCGACCCTCTAGGTGGTGACTTAGTTTTATCTTTTTCTGGGCGTCAGAATCTCGATTGGGTTCGAGAATTCTACTGTAATATGGAGGGTATTCGTGATTTTGAGCCTTCTTTTACAACCTGGGTTAGGTCCAAATCTATTTCTGTCACCCCTGAGCTCATACGCCAGCTCCTTCAGATTGAGCAAGTCTTTCCTGAGCACTATCCTTTTCCCGTTCCAGACCGACCTACCTGTAATTTTGATACTGTGGCTAAGGAGTTGTGTGGTGTTTCCCGCCATTGGCCGAAAGGTGATTTGATTAAACAGTTTGAACTTCTTCCGGAGTTCAGACTGCTTACTCTTATTGTCTGTGCCAACATCATTGTGACCACCCACTCCTCCGAGATTAAGCAAGACCAAGGATTCATTTTATACTGTATTGCCAATCACATGTCTTTTCACCTAGCCACCCTTATTATCAAAACGATGATCGGTGTTCATGGGAATAAACAGCTTGGCCTTCCGTATGGTTGTCTAATAAACCGTCTTCTATCTGATCTTGAGGTCCCGGTCTTAGAAGATGATGAATTTGGCTTTCCTTCTCGCCCTTTTACTAAAAAAACTGTGTCACAAAGTAGGGCTCATGTTAAGGGGGAGTCGTCCCGGGCTGGTCCTTCTGCAGGTATCGCTGCTGGCCTCGTTGAAGGCAGAGTTTGATGCCGCTGCAGTAGGTGGTGAGGATCATGTTCCTCCTCCAGATCTTCATGTTCAGCTTCAGCAGTTTCAGGAGGTCATGACCCGGCGCTTGGATTTTCTGGATGCACGCTTTGATACGTTTGATGGTCGTCTTGGTCAGATGGAGCAGACCCTCACTCAGCTAGCCCATATCATTCAGTCTCCACAGCCACAGCCTCCTCCTGATGCCTGATTTGTTTCTATTTCCCGGCCAAAAAGGAGGAGATCTGTTACATTGGACATCTGTTACATTGGACATTGGTGGTATTTTGTTGTTTTGAATCTTGGTACAGATATTGGTCGATATTGGTACATGTCATTTTGGATATTTTGATATTGGCATCTTTTGTATTTTGGATATTTTGATATCGGTACATCTTTTGTTCATGACAGATACTTTGGCATTGATACATTTCACTTCTGATGTTATTCCACAGTTTTGTTTTGTTTTGGTGTGTTGGTTATTTTTACAAAGGTGAATGTTGGATGAAGTGGGATGGGTGGATTGTTCATGACAAGATTGTTTTGAGTTTGGAGTTGTTTTGTTCTTGTTTTTAATCTTGTCTAGTGCGTGTGTTTCAAGAAAAAATGTTTAGAAAGGTTTTGTCCGGGAATTGACAAAGGGGGAGATCGTTAGGTCCCTTTATTGTCAAATCCGGAGACAAAACTTTGTGTTGATAAAGTTGTATTTTTTCTTGTATTTTTGTTCTTCCCGCTCGAGCGGGGCCATAGGCGCTCGAGCGGATATTGAAGGATCTCAGTATGTTGGCAGGACTATACAGGTACTGGGGTGTGTGATTTCACGCTCGAGCGGAATCTCAAGCGCTCGAGCGTACCTCAGTTTAATCACACGCACATTTTGTTGAAGCCGCTCGAGCGAGCTATGGGGCGCTCGAGTGGAGATCGCGGACTCAGATTTTCTATTTATACCTGTTTAGGTTATTTTTAGGATTACTTTGCCTAGATCTTATTCAAGAGTCCTAGGGTTTTGTTTGAAGTTTTCTTCTGAGTTTTTTGTGAGTTTTCCTTGATGTTCTTGAGAGAGTTCTAAACTTATGAATTGAGATTCATACATCAAGGAGTTTGATACTTTATATTCAAGAGAGTTTTCTTCGGTGGCTTCCGAAGATCAAGACGTAGAGTTTCAAAAGGCGTTTGATTCTTTACGTAGTCGTTAATTCGACAAGTGAAGTTGTGGAATCAACTTCAGGATTGATCAGTTCCGTGACGAAGGCGTGGTGAAAGAGTTATAGAAGATTCGAGGACAAATTGACTGGGTTGGGTAATTTGTGTATTATCTTTGTAATCTTTCGTTCTTCAGTAGTGGATTGATTAGTGGCGGTTCGCCCGTGGTTTTTTATTACAATTGAAGGTTCTTCAATTGTGGTTTTTTCCTCGTAAAAATCGTTTGTGTCGATTTATTGATTATTCCTAAAAACAAACAAACTAAAATCACTCTCGTAAGTGCTTGTTGATTTTAGATTGAGTGTTTTGAATAATTGGGATTTGGAATATTTTGAATCTTGATCTAATCACGAATCACTTAGGATTTTCAGGTTGCATATACACATCAATCTTGTCACCAGGTCCTTTCGGGCTATCAATAAGCACGGATAAAATTAGAAATGGTTGCTTCATGCACATCCATGGCGGCAAGTTGTATGGAATGAGCACAACAGGCCAAGTGCTATGAACTATGTTCATCGTCCTGAATGGGTTAAAACCATCAGATGTTAAGCCAAGCCTTACACTTCGGCAATCATTACTAAAGTCAATATTCTGATGGTCAAAATCTTTCCATGTAAGGGAGTCAGCAGGATGCCTGAAGTCACCATCATCAATTCGTTCCTCTGCATGCCATCTCATGAACTTGGCCATCTTGGATGACAGAAACAACCTCTGCAACCTTGGCTTTAAAGGAAAATACCTCATCTGTTTTGCAGCTATTTGTTTGCCACCTTTGTTAGGACCATTTGAACCACCATCACCATTTGATTTCCATCTAGAACTGTTGCATATGACACATTTATCAAGATTGGTGTCCTCGTTTCGAAACAACATGCAACTGTTGGGACATGCATCCCACGTCTCATACGTGAAGCCCAATCTGTTGTGACCTTTTGAGCTTTACAATATGAGTCCGGGAGTTTCACACCCAACGGGAACGCCACATTCAATAACTCAAGCAACATGTCAACAGACTTGTCTGTCCACTGATTAAACACCTTCAAATGTAGAAGTCGAACAATGAATGACAAAGATGTGAACTTCTGACAACCCGGATACAATTCACTTTGTGCATCTTGAAGAAGTTTGAAATACTTTGCAGTCTCTGCATTTGGACCGAGCTGCGGTTTAGATGCATGAGGATCAGGCCCCTGTGGTTCATCACCCTCAACATTTGTACCGGCATGTGGATTTCCCATAGCCCCTTGTATCATTCCAATCATATCATCCCCAATGTCTAAATTAGCTAATGTTTCATTCTCTCAATTACCATGCAGAGATACGTAAGATTCCCCATGATTAATCCAATATTTGTATTTTTTTTAAAAAAACCATTCAAAATCAGATGCTCCCGTACACCCTCTCGTACACAATAGTATCGATTCTCACACTTCCTACACAGACAACTGATCATCGAACCTTCAACCTTATTGGTGTAGGCAAACACAAGGAATTCATCAATCCCATTAATGTATTCGCCATCTGTACACATCCACAAAAATATCTCATCAAAGTAACTCTAAATATAATACCTACGTATTCATGTACCATGATACCTATCCGTCCAATTTCTCTCAAATAGGTAGGTGGTCTTATCCTAGTTAGTTATTTACCGATTTGATAGGACAACACGTGAGATCAATTAATTGAAGAAAAAAATGATATAATTTCATACTTTCTGAGTCATAACTAGAAAAATAAATAAATCATAACCAAACACCACATGAGGCACAACCAAAGATTTTATAAGTCTTAACTAAAATAATATCATAATTAACGAAGATAATTCATCATAACTAAAGAAAAAAAAAATGACATAACTAATGATGTATATGATAAATGGATGTGTATGGTAAAATTCTCCAAATTATTAGTATTCCATAATACTATGCGGCATTATTTATAAACTTGATATATGAGTTATACAAAAACACACTAATCATATATTGTCTCAAAAATTATTTAATAAAGATGGATCATTATTGTCTATATTATAATTTTCAACACCACATACATAATCTTATGTAATATTTCAAAATTATTAAATGATCACATTTTTGTCTCAATAGTTTATTTATTATATCTGAAAATTTGTTTAAAGTTTTTGAATGATTACCTCAAGACAAGAAACATGATCATTTTTCAACCTATGATGCTATACGCAATTACTTAATATAACAATTTTCCTTATAACAGTTTTGGGAAACAGTTTGCTAAGTAATTATTCTATATTTTTTGGAAAATAAAAACATAAACATAACCAAACAGACCTCTAGGTTTTTTCTTTTTTGGGTCATTTACAGGCAGCCCACAAGTCACATGAGCATATGTAAGCCCAACAGTTCTTGAACAAACCAGGCCAGCGACTAACTAGCCATTGGGCCTTGAAGTTCCTACGAAGGGCCTTCTCCAAGGGTGACACCACTTTGGACTGGTTAATAACCCAAATGATTTAAAGTTCAATTCTCTCAAATTCAAATATGAACTTTAAGTATTCATAGAACTCGGATCATATTTTGTTTATCTAAACCATTCATTTTATAATATATATCATCTCTAAAAAAAACTAAATCAATCTAATAATTATAACATTTTTATTTTATTATTTTGTCTTAAAAAAAATCTATTTTCAAAATAAACTTTGTCTATTTTTTCAAAAACATGATAAAATAAAAAAATTACATCGAATCAATTTATTTATATAAATTTATAAATGATATATAGAAAAAATTATAATATAAAAACAGAACCGTAACAAACACCACAAATTTATTTGGAAAACTGTATATATATATTGGGGTTAATTATTTTCTTCAATTTTCCTCACTAAAATTTTGAAAACGTTATTTTCACCTATAATTTTCTTTGATTTAGTCGCAAGAATGCACTGATTGATGAGGAAAAATAAAGGGTACAAATAATGGGCGGATACATTAATAGAGATATGGAAAGATTGGAAATATATATATATATATATTTGGTTTTAAATTTTTCCTTCACTAACAGTTTATAATTTTTTTGATTTGCCCTTCTAGATTTCTAGAAAATATCATTTCAATCTATAGTTTTATAGACTTGTCCATCTAATTTTGCTTTTGCCCCTCTAGGATTTTCCACACTAAAAATATATATTTTTCTATATATATATACACACACACACACACACACACACACAGAGAGAGCATACGCAGAGAGAGAGAGACTTGTCGCCGGACCACCGCTACCTGTCGTCGTCGCCGTCGCCGCCGCCGCACCACTGCTAGCCTGCTCGCCGTTCGTCACTCGTCCAGAGAGAGTCGTTCGCCTTCGTAGCTCATTTGAGGATTTTGGGGGAAAAAAATGTGTTTCAAACATTTAGGGATTTGGATCAAATGATCGAGCGGCAAGATGAAAGGGAAGAGCGGGGGCTTCTTTTTTTTTTTTAGTTTTTGCGACGGTACGTTTTACACCGTCGCAAATGGTAACTAATTAGTTCACAAAACGACGCCGTTTTCATAAGCCTTTTTTGCGACGGACATTTGCCGTCGCAAATGGTCCAATTTTGAGACAGCAAACACATGCCGTCTCAAAACAATTTTTTTTTTTTTTGCGACGATAACAATCGCCGTCACTAATACTTCCGCATTTACTACCCTACCCGTGTAGTTTTATTACTGACGGGACAACGCCATCGCTAAAACCTTTATTTGCGAGGGTTTAAGCTGCCGTCACAAAAAAACCATTTTTTGCGACGAGAGGCGCGCCGTCGCTAATGCTTCCGTGTTTTTTACTCCCTTTTCTTGTAGTGACTTTTTGCTTTTTAGCACTAATCAAGGCTCCAAATCTCACCTCAGAGAACTAACGAGTTTGCTCATTCTCTAATCACTTCTCACTTTTGTTTTTCTTATATTTTTTTTCATTTATTTATTTTTATCAATGATCATTAACATTTTTTTTAAAAAGTTTTTTCATTTATTAGGAAAAATTACTCATAAATCCCATATGGGGAAATATTGCTCCATCTAGTCCTGAGTGTTTTTGTTATACTATTTAGTCCTTTTTTATTTTTGGTATGTTGTATTTGTTTGAATTATTGAGCTTGTAGTTTACGTGTTTGCCCTTGTTTATGATTTTTAACAAATTTTTTCATAGTGTGTGTGGGGGAGGCATGTTTTAACATTAATATTTTCTGGAAGAGGGAATTACGTAGCTCTATTTGGGAGTTTTGATGTTTCCCTAGTTGATGTTTTATTTCTAATGTGGATTCAGTGTATTTAGAGTGTATATTATATATATATATATATATATTCTTTTCTCTTTTTTTTTTGATTTGTTATTTATTGTTTGTTTTTGTGGTTAGAACGTATACAAGATTTTCCAATAGTGATGGGTTTGTAACATCTTCCTTCATGATGTTCATGTTTCTTTTGATTCGTTTAGTCGTGATTGTCTTTCAATTTTTAACATACCACAATGGATTATGAGGCTATGCCAACTTGGGTCTAGTATTGGTATGCTATTGTATTGATGCTTCTGTTTGTCATGTTGTCGATTTCGTATTGTGACATGGTGATGTTGTAACTGTGTAATGCGTAGGTGACATTCAGAAGATTGTGTGCACATTGGCTAAACCTTTACATTCTGTGTCCATTAATTTGCACATGTAATGTTGTTTTGTTTGTTTGTATTTTTTTTTTTTGTAGGTATGGTGTTTCGTCTTCCTCAAACATTCACATTTGCATAGTTGGTTCATGGTGTTGGTTCATCAAATATTCGAATGGTAAATTAGCTTCGAGGGGTCGTCAACATGTTTTTTTAACATTTCTTGCTGTTGTTTTCATCTTTTGAAAGACAGTGGTGCTTGCCTTTTCATGGCCAATCGAGTTGAAGTCTGAGCTGACGAAAAGATATTGTACTTTAATAATACATAGAAAAGATATTTTATATTTATACAAATTTATAAAAGGGCAAAGTGGGTGTGATAAGAAAATTATATACTTATCTCATCAACTTCTTTCATTGTCATTGACTAAAAAGTAAAATAGGGAGAATCTGAAACAATGTTCCAAAGCATAGTGGAGGTAAGTTCAATTTTAAAAACTTGAGGAGAGATTTTTATAATTATCATAAATTTCATGGGACGTTAGTGTAATTTATCTATTTTTGTTTGATTATTATTATGTTGTATCTTAGGTGTTTTATTTTATTTTATTTTTTTTGATAAGAAAATAGGAATATCCATTAAAATAGCTCAAAATAGCTACAAGGAGAGGAATCTATCCAAAAACAACTTACACCAACAAAGGTAAGATGAAAATCAAAGAAAATACAGGAGTAAATCTATGAAAAAATGCCTAGCTACACATCAAGTGCTTGTGCTCGTACTGCAAAGCAGAGGCCGACAGGCGGCCGTAGAGCATGCCAAGGATAGATCAAAGAAATACATCCACAAAGTGGGTAAGCAACACTATGCACCAATGGATTCCTAAAACAAAACCAAACTAAAAAAACAAAAACAAAATAGGCCAAAACTCAAACCACCGACCGAATCGGTAGCAGATCTGTAGCAGATCTTCACCCAACAGGTTGGAGGAGGAGATCCCAGGAGCCCAGACGGTGGAGGCAGCGGACCGGCAAGAGGAGGGTGGTGGCGACACCGGCGTGAATCGAAGAGGATGGAACCGACGGATCTGGTGAAGGGTGCGGCTGGGGTATGGCAGAGGGAAGGAGGAGTGAAGAAAACCAAACTAAATCCACCAAAAGGGGAAGAAACACCTCACCTGGAGGGGGAAAGATGGAAAGCTAAGCTTCCAAGGCTTATTGACCAGAAGGGCTGAGGGAACTGAAGAAAAAAAAGGGGTGGAGAGGAGGAGAGATGCGGCCGGAAGCCGGAGCCCCCCTTCCCCACCCCAACGGCGCTCAAAGACGAAAACCCTAGGATCAGAAAGCGTTAGAGAGAGAGGCTCTGGGTTAGAGAGAGAGACGCTGACTTTTTCTATCTTAGGTGTTTTACAGCTCGAAAATTTTCAAATTGTTAGAAGGTTAAAGGAGTTGTATTCCCCTCCCCTTAACTTTCACTACTTTGAATTTTATGAAAAAATCTCATTGATGTTGCTGATTTGTATCTGTTGTAACTCTTATGACTCTAAATTTCTTATTGGAGTCATAAACTTCATACTGGAATTCACTCGCTTGAATTGAATTCTTTAATTTCGATTGCTTAATTATGCTCTATTGTATCACTAAATTTTTTGGTATGTTTATTTTTTAATTTGCATTACGATTAGAGAGAGTTTTACTCATAATTACAAGAACTCAAGAATAAAAATATGGTCTTCTTGCATTACAGTTTAAAAAATCCAATTTGCAACAAGGCAAAAACATCAAAATAAATTTTAAAAACCATATAACTAACAAAATTTGAATTAATTGTAGCAAAATATCACTTGAATATTTATTCTTTTGGCATTTTTAAGTACTAATTAGGTTTGCATAATCTAACCTCTCTACCAACAGACAACATAACTAACTTATTCAAATTTTATTTTTTTAAAAAATATGATTGACTGAATATATGATTTGATCAATTTTAATTTAAAATTTTCTTTCTTTATAGGTAGTTGCAATTGACATTGTCAATAATATTTTATAGGTTTCATAGATAATTCATGCATTTAACAAACTACTCTCCACTTTTTTTAAATAATTCACTACAACAATTGTGTTGGGATTTTCTAAAATAAAATCGATTAATTTTTTTAATAGTTTTTCAGAACCTTCCTTATTTCATTTGGAAAGTTCTTTTAATTTTGTGACTTATTCCACATTGAAAAGATGATTGAAAAATGATGACTTAATAAACACTCACATAAAATATTCCTTATAATAAGGAATTATGAGCAAGATATTAGAGTATATATCTTAAAGGCATCCGAATATTGCTTTTAGGAAAACAATGTGATCAACATCTCCTTGAAGACTTGCACCGACAAATTGTTTCTTTGAAACTTTATTTTTGAATTACTGATAAAATACAGAATAAAATTATTTGGAGTCACATCTTTAAAACAAAATTGGGAGATCCAATATGATCTACCTTGGTCGCCTGCCATTAGAGTTGGCCCAGATAAAATATGCCATAACATTATATATATATATATATGTATATAATATATATTTTGTACATGAATTATATTTGTATAAGCATTAGGCTTAAGTTATTTAATAACATTTGCTTATTTTTGTTTTGGGTAATTATACTTTGCACTACTATATTTTGTATCAAATCTCATTTTCATTTTTATATATAAAATCGTGACGATTAACTCCTTGCATTTATGAAATCGTGACAATCAATTCACTGCACTTCTAGTCAAGTGTCAATGTTTCACTTTTGTTCCTTCATTATATAAGTTTTTACCATAAGTCAATAATGTGACAAACATATGATTATCAAATGAGTTCAAAATAGGAAAATCACTCAAATTTTCTGTGTATACACATTTTGTCATAAAACAAAACGTAAATTGTGAACGATTAAGGAGATAAATTAAGATTTTGTAAAAATTGAAATAATGAAACTTTATTTTTCACAATAACAGAGTCTTCGATTTCTTTGCTACTTGTTTTTTTATTATTTTATTTCAAAAGCTCTATTTTTTTATCTCTTCGTCCTAATTTTCAACATATGGAAACACACACACATACACACACACACACACATATATATATATATATATATATTATCACATGAGACAAAGTACATATTGATAGGAAATGAGAATGATTTTTTTATCTTACCTTCATTTTATGGTCACATGTTTGTTATATGATTAGATTCTCTTAAAAACTTAAATAATAGAATAACAAAAACGGTAAATTGACACTTGATTAAAAATATATGAGATTGATTATCACGATTTTATATATAGAAACTAAAGTAAATTTGACTAAAAATATCAGAAGTTAACCATTATAATTTTATATGCAAAAACTAAAATAAGATTTAATACAAAGAGTTATGCTACAGAGCTCGAAAGCCCCCCCCCCCCCCCCGGGCGAATCCCCCGAATTCGAAGAAGAAGAAGAAGAAGAAGAAGAAGCAGGGGAATGAGGAGGAGGAAGAGGGAGGAGGAGGAAGAGGAGGAAGGAGGGGACTGGAGGGGGCCATCAGCAGAGGTGGGGCTGCGGAGGAGGAGGAGGAGGAGAATGAGGAGAAAGGAGGGGACTGGAGGGGGCCATCAGCAGAGGTGGGGCTGCGACGGCAGGGCTGGGCTGGGCGACGATCGGCGACTGGGAAGAAGAAGACGATCGACAATCGGGGCTCTCTTCCCCTCTGCGTTGAAAATGGAAGAAGAAGAAGACGAAAAAAAAAAATACCCAAAACGACGTTATTTTAGACATTCAAAAAATTAGGGGGCTCATTTTCGACCTCTCAAATTTTATTCTAATACAAAATATCAAAGTACAAAGTGTACTTTAACCTTTGTTGCCGCTCTCTTGCGTAATGACTGCCAGCTCTTCTAGTGATCCATACATGATTAGTTGGTTGGACTTTGGACAGCCAAAACCACTAGGATTATATATGCATATGACCCTATAATTATGTATGGGATTGGCTCCCTCTAGTTTATGATTATGATTAGATCCGAGGGTATTATTAGATTTATAGAGGTTTACTATAAGTCTCGTATTGATAATTCGAACCGTTTAATATATAGAACTCATCGAGTGTTATATGTCTGTAAAAAATTATGCTGATTGGATATCAATAGCTATTTTATTGGATCAGATTTTTGTCAACCATTTATTTTTTCACCATCTATTTTTTTATACAAAATTGATTTAATCACTTAACTATTGATATCCGATCAACATAATTTTTTTGAAATATAAAATACTCGACGAATTGAACATATTAAAAGATTCAAATTGTTAAAACAAGACCAGTAATAAAGCTTCACAAATCCAATAATACTCTTTAATCTGATTACAGACTAAAGGTAAACCAAACCTATATTGGATATACAACTTTGCTATAATGTGGTAATGTATATAGTTGTACCCATAAGCACCGACACACATTATTGACCACTGAGTTGTACTAAGCAACTGGCCATTATCCCTTAAAAACAGCTGGTTAAAAACAGCTGGCATATTAATGTAGTATTGTGAATATTGAGATTTTAGTTAGAATTAAGGCTTTGGGAATATATTATTTTATTATTTTTTAAAATTTTTATAAAAAGATATATAAAAACAATAGAGAGTGATGTGATAATTTATATGATAATTTATAATATTTTTTTGACTTTTTAACTAAAATTTTAAGTTGTCAAATGAGGTCTTAGAGCATCTCCAATGATTATTGTTATTTTGCTATTGCTATTGCAATAATTTGGCAATGAATAGTGTTATTTTGCCAAATTATAGCAATAGTGCTCCAATGATGATTTGCTATTTTTGGCAAATCTCAACCAACTTTCCCTCCAAGTTTGTAGGTGTTGTTTGGATATAGGTTTTTTGTGATTTTATTTTTATTTATTTTTTGCCTTTTGTGACATTTTTTTACCTGTTTGTTAAAAAAATTATATATTTATATTATTCCCAACTAGACAAATATAAAAAATTTAAAAAAAATGAAAAATTGGAAAAAAAAAATTCAATACAATGTTCTTCATTTAATAAAAAGACATTAAAAAAAATTTTCAATACAATGTTCTTCATTTAATAAAATTTCAATACAATATTCTAATAAAAATGTTCTTCATTTAATGTCTTTTTATTTTATTTTTTTATTATAATATTACATTGTGAAGTATGAAATACTCAAAAAAAAAATTTGAAATTTCAATTTTTTTTCAATTTTTTAATTTCAATTTTTTGTTAAAAATAATTTCAGTTTATTACAAATAATTTCAATTTCAATTTTTATTATAAAAAATAATTTCAAATTTTTTTTTTTTTTTTGTTAAACGGCTCTGTTATACACTGAGGCCATACATCTAGAATGATCTAAAATGATCCACTCTCTTCTCACTCTCATTCTCCTTCACGGCTCCTCCTCTCCCTCTCATTCTGACTCTGTCTTCTCCTCCATGGCCGAAATCAAACATGATCTGCCTTCTCCTCCATGGCCACATGATCGAAACCCCTTCTTCTCTTGTCTTCTCCTCCATAGCCGTTTAAACTCTGTCTTCTCCTTAGCCATATGATCGGAACCCCTTCTCCTTCATGATCTCCTCCATAATCGGAACCCGATCTCCCCCTTTTCCTCCAAGATCGGAACCCCTTCTTTCTGGTTTCTGATGGGTCGTTGAACACACCAAAATTAAATACTAGACTATACCAAATTCAATCAGAATAATGGCAAATCCAGGTATCGATCCACAGGGACTATTGTGAAATTAAACTAATTTAATTGATAAATTCCTAAATTAATTTTGATAAAAAGATTGAATGATTATAACCTAATTTAAAAACGAATAAATTAAACTAAGGAATTAAATTATCAAGAATAAATGAAATAGGGTTTAATGAATTGGGGGAAAATCCTAGGGTAGAGAATTCACCACTAACCACATAATTAGGGTTTCTAATTGAAATCAATTATGCTATGGTTTGAACGGATTAATGTTTCGCAAGTTCGAAGCATTTAACAAGAAGATTATCACATTCAATGTACGAGCACGATCCATCTCAAGTAATACGAATCGTTCACTCTAAACTAGGGTAGTGATACGACTCGTTCCTCGTAGCATGGTTCGTCCCATACTTTGAATGTGAAGGAAAAGAAAACAATTGTATGGATAACATTTAACAATCACAGAAAGTTAAATATTCAAAAGAATAATGAAAATTATATATAAAGAATTTCTAAAACACCATACAATGGTTCAAACCTTTACATAATATAAAATCAAGAAGAAAAAACCTATTACATGGCTAGGGTTTCTTCAAAACCCTAGAAAAGATGACTAGCCACTCATGGAGGAGTGGAAAGAGGAAGATGGAGAAGAAGCCACCATGGAAGACATCTTGAAGCTTTTGCTTTCCTTCTCCTTTCCAAACCCTAGCCTCCCTCCTTCGGTTAAAACAGTTTCAGAACCTAGAAAAACCTTTCTCTTTTCTTTTTATACCTCTACTTATTTCCAAACAAGTTTAAAACATCAGTTTGACTTTTCCAGAGAAAGTCAACTCTGTCCAAATTTGGTCTTTTTGCCCATTTTATGCTCCGATGATGTACAACCTGCTTGACATTCAACACACATAAATTATACGGTTTTGACCAGCAAGAGAAGTTAAGAGATTCTAATTAACGGCCTCAATGATGTACATTTCGGCCTTAATCACATCCCCCAACTTACTACTTGCTAGTCCTCAAGCAAGTAAAATAAAATAAAATAAAACAAAATCTATATATTTCCTCTTTCGTGGGAAAAACGGTTGCATTTAGCATATGCAACAAGCCTTTAAACCACAAGGTTACCCCAAGTGGACGAGTAAAGTCTCGTGAGGGTTTCCAGAAATGATACCCACAAACATTACATATTCATATATACCCAACCACAAATGACTACACTACTCCACTTAACAATCAACTTATGTGCCACTACAGTGTGATATTGAGACATCATGAGTCATTAAAGGCACAGTGGACAAGCATGAAGGAACCTATTGAGTCAAAACCACAATTCAGTTAATACAAAAGTAAAGTCCCCTATACTTGTGCATGCTAGTAAACAAGTCATGAGTACCCTTGGTGTAAAGTGCAACATCCATATTAGTTAACTATCCACTATAATAGCCCAGTGTAACTCATAATAACACCCAACATATACAGAAAAACCAACCTGTTGCAGCCAAGATTCTCAAAAGTAGTTTTTTTTTTTTTTTTTTTTTTTTTTAAATGACTGTGCAATGTCTTGATCCATTAAGCTTTCTAATCAACCCATTTAACAAGCATTGGGCCAATGACTCCCAAACCAGACGGTTTTAGGGCACTAGGTGTAAAGACACCCCTACGGACTTAATAACTCGAGTTGAAAAGGCTACGAATCCGAACAAGTCATTCTTCTTATTTTCCTTAACTGTGCAATGTCCAAGTCCCTTAAGCTTTCTAATTAACCCATGTAGCAAGTTTTGGGCCAATGACTCCCAAATCAGACGGTTTTAGGGCACTAGGTGTAGAGACACCCCTACAGGCTTAATAACTCGAGTTAAAAAGGCTACGAACCCAAACAAGTCAAGTGTTTTTTTTTTTTTTTTTTTTTTTTTTTTTTTTAAGAATCTTGGCTCCTCATTTATTCTTTTCTGCGACTCTAGCTATTATCAATGATGTACACCAGGGATTATAATAAAAAGATCACCGCTATGATAGTGTGTTCATGTGAATTAAGACATACTCATGACAAGTGTACTAAAACCACAAACACAGACAACTCTCCTTGTGCAAACATTGCATGCAAGTATCTACCCAATAAACTCTTTTCATACAATTCTACTATGTTCTCCAATTAACATATGCAAATATCATCACCCTACTAGCAAAAAGTCACATCAAGTGAAGTAATGCAATCAAGTGAAATAGGTATAAGCATGAATTATGAGCCAAATAGAAATGCACAAAAGAAAATATAACCCTCATCCCCCAACTTGAATATGGCATTGTCCTCAATGGAAAAGTGAAGAGAAATGAGAGAATATTACCAGAATTGTAGGTGCACAGCCAGGTAGGCAGAGAGTAACATGTATACACTTCACACTTTTTTTTTTTTGTTTTTTTGTTTTTTTTTTTTTTGAAGAAAAGAAAGAACTAAAAAGGGAAATAAAAATAAAAATAAAAGAGATAAAGTAATATACAAGTGGGGACTACGGGGAAGCCGGTGGTGGTGGTGGTGGCGGGAAATACTGGGACCTCGGACCTTTTTGGAGGCCCGAGCAGATACACGTTCGACTCATAGCCTGCACACACCAAAAGCAAATAGACACAAAACCGTAGAACCAATCATGAGAATAAAATAAAATGTCAAAGCACAAATTGGCCCACTAATGTCCCACATGCAATTCCCCCCCTTTTTTTTTTGGGAAATAAAAACGAAAATAATTAAATAAATGAAGAAAAATGACCTTAAATTAAATTAGCTAAACTACAAAATAAACTAAACTAAACTAAAATAACTAAACTAGAAAGGAGACTAAAGTATAGAATAAAATAATCTAAACTAAACATTTTTTTTTTTCAATTTTTTTTTGTTTTTTTTTTTTTTGAAATTAATAGAAGAGAAGAAAATAAAAATAAAATAAAAACTAAACTACTTAATAATTAAATGAACAATTATTGTATAGAAGAAAAATAAAATAACATCACTAACTACACAAGTATAATAAAAATAAAAATAAAACCAAAATCTACTAACTAATTAAACTAACCAGAATCACTACGAAACAATTTAAACTAAACAAATATATAAAAAAAAATAAATAAAAATAAATAAATAAATAAATAAATAAATAAATAAAAATTAAGATTATTGTTAGCACCAAGATTTTGAGGTTTTTTTTTTTTTTTTTTTTTTACGAAAATAGAAAATAAAATAAATGAATAAATAACTAAATAAATAAAATGATTTTTTTTTTATAAAAAATTATAAATAAAATAATTGTATATTTATTTATTTATTTTTAAAATTTATTTATGTATGTATTTAAAATTATTTACTTAAAAAAAATGAAATTTTAAAAAAAATAATAATAATAATAAAAATAAAATAAAAAAATAAAAATAAAAAGAAAACAAAATGAAGGCACCAACTCACGCACGCAACTCACGCAATTCACGCACATGCGGCGATACGCACAACCGTGCGCAAAAAAAAAAAAAAAAAATTTTTTTTTTTTTTTTTTTTTGTTCAAACGTCGTCCCGCACGTGCGGGTCCCAAGCCGCACGTGCGGCTTGGTCACGGTTGCCCAGCCCGCACCTGCTTTTAAAGCAGGGGGGCAAACTCTTGATTCCATATTTATTTTTTTATTTATTTATTTTTTTAATGAACAAGTATAACTTTTTATTTTTTATTTTTTTAAACACATAAAATAAACATGAAAGCATGTTTTTTTTTTTTTTTTTTTTTTTTTTTTTTTTACAACAAGTACACACAATTTTTTTTTTTTTTTAATGTTAAAATGAACAAGTATAACCCCCTTTATTTTATTTTATTTTTTTAAAATTAAAACTACGCATTTCTACCTTCAATTGACATCTGAAATAAATATAACATATGGAAAAATAACGGAATGGCAACTAAAGGTATAATCTTCACGCGAAAACCACGGGTACTACTTTTCTCCCTAACTGTGTTTGTAACTTTCCCTATTCTCCAACAGGGTGACAGACTAGGTTGATTCGGTATCCAGAATCGAGGCGCCTAAAGCTACCTCAACCTATGGGGCTGCCATACAGAGTTCAAGTCGAGATAGTTTTGAAGCAATCTCCACACCCCTGGGTATTTAAACCAGACTCTAGTCTCGGAAATCCCAAACCTTTGTGTTCTAGGCTTTGCCATTCGAACTCTAGTTTCCACCGTCTCAGTTGGTCTCCTAGGAACTCACTACAAACACGGTTAGGTGGCTAAACCAGACCGTCAGATGCCGTTCGGGCACGGCAAACACCAAAGGAATTACACCTTTAGAGGATTTAAAGTCTCCTAGACGCTAATAAAACATGACGAGAACAAAGAAAAATAAAATAGCATAGAAGGAAAAGAAGAAAGAGAAAAAATAAAAATAAAAATAAAATAAGGAATCAATCTATCAAGCATAATAAAATGGGTCCATCAAACCCCTGGGTAAAGAAAAATGATCCTTCCTAGTCGAGGAATTTAGCCTCCTATAATCAATGCACACTCGCCACCCAGTAGTGGTTCGTGTGGGGACTAACTCTCCTCCCTCATTCTCAACAACGGTGATGCTCGATTTCTTGGGCACCACTTGTGTGGGACTCACCCACTTGTGATCTGAGATGGGGTATATAATACCTGCATCCAACAATTTTAATACCTCCTCGACTGACCCATCAATATCCAAATTTTCAAACCCAAAATGAGCTAGACAAGCCTCTAAAGGGTCCTCTACAAGAATGGAGGGCAAAGCCTCCTCCACAATCTCATCCATAACATCCACTAATAAGCACTCCTCTCTCTCATGAGGTTGTTGGGATGCTTGGAAAATATTAAGTTTCACTTGTATGTTGCCAAATGAAACTTCCATAACCCCGGTCCGACAATTGATGCATGCATTGGCCGTAGCCAAGAAAGGTCGACCTAAGATTACCGGGATTTGTTTCTTAGAACTGGCTACCGGTTCCATATCTAACACCAAAAAATCAACAGGGAAGTAGAACCTATCAACCTTAACTAGTACATCCTCAATCATGCCACGTGGCACTCTGAGGGACCGGTCAGCCAATTGAAGAGTGACAGTAGTGGACTTCAACTCGCCAAGCCCAAATTCCTCGTACACAGAGTACGGCAACAAATTGACACTAGCCCCTAAATCCAATAAGGCCCTATCAATGAAATGGTCCCCTATAATGCATGCAATGGTTGGGGCTCCGGGTCCTTAAGCTTAGGAGGTGTGTCATTTAACAAGATGGAGCTTACTTGCTCCGTGAGTAGGACCTTTTGGGACACATGTGTCCTAGATTTACGCTTTTGCGTACAAAGGTCCTTCAGAAATTTGGCATATGATGGTACTTGCTTAATCGCCTCCAACAGGGGGAGGTTGATTTTTACCTGTTTAAATACATCCATCATTGCCTCCGTAGATGCCGCCTTCTTATTAAAAGGGGACGGTGTATCAAGGCATTGGGGAAATGGTGCCTTTGGCACATATGGAGTGCTAGGGACTAAGTCATCCCTCTTAAGTGTTGCCCCATCACCCTTGCTCGCATTAGGTGTACCCCCGTGGTCACCCCTCCTAACTCTAGTTGCATCAGACGCAACTGACTGAGGCTCTAACTCCCTACCACTTCTCAAAGCAACCACCGCCTGCACTTGCTCATGTTGCTTTCCATTCCCACCCGAACTCTCTGCCCCGTATTGTCCCTTAGGGTTGGCCCAGTTTGACTTGGTAATTTTCCCTCCTCTCTCCGATTCATGTTGTTAGCTATTTGACCCAATTGGGTCTCTATCTTGGCAATAGAGTGAGTGTGGGAGTGAACTATCGGTGCTAACCCCTTAAGTTCTGAGAGAACTTCTAACACCTGAGTCTCAAAGGCAGAGTTGCCCTGAGGAACAGGCGGGGGTTGTGGTTGCCGGTACGGTTGTGGGGGTTGATAAGGTTGCGGTGGTTGGTAGGATGATTGGTTGGCAAAATTATTGAAATTCTGCCTTGGTGGTGGAGGATTATAAGAAATGCCTTGTGAAGGGGGTCTCCATGAGAAATTGGGTGATTTCTCCATCCCGGATTATATGTGTTGGAGTATGGGTCATTACCCGGGTTGGAGAATCCTTGAGCTGCATTCACATGCTCTTGGACTAACTCCGGAAATTGTGATGCCGAAGGGCACTCACTCAAGTCATGAGCAGGGCTCGCACAAATAACACATGCCTCGTGGAATTGAGGCTGAACTTGCTGGGTAGGGGCATGTCCGTAGCTAATAATTGGTCCATCTTGCGGGACAATGCCTCTACTTGTTGGGCTAACTCTAGGTTTTGCCCGACCTCATAAATGCCCCCTCTTTTCGGGGCCAACTACGGGTTGCCGGACTTGCCGGGCTGCAGAGGCATGGTGAAGGAATTATCACTTAAGTTCTCAAACAATTGCCATGCCTCGGCATCACTTTTAGACATAAATGTCCCACCACAGGACGAATCCACCATTTGGCGGTGTGGCTCAGTTAAGCCATAATAGAAAGTTTGAACAAGTTGCCAATCAGGCACTTGGTGGTGGGGACATTGTTGGAGAAGGTCTCGAAGTCTTTCCCAAGTCTCATGGAATTGCTCGCCATCCATTTGAGCAAAGTTTGTGATGGCTCGCTGAAGTTGGTTGGTCTTACCTATGGGAAAGTACTTCTCCAAAAACCGTTGCTGTAATTGGTCCCAATTTGTGATTGAATTAGCAGGTAAAGAATTTAGCCAGTGTTTGGCTTTATCCTTTAGCGAGAATGGAACAATCGCAACATTAGGCTTCATTTGTGAAATTCTGGATCCTCACTGTTGAGCAAATTTCCAGAAATTCATTCAAATGCTTATATGGATCATCATGAGTTAGTCCATGGAATGATGGGAGCATTTGTATAGTGTGGACTTAATCTCATAATGAGCAGCAGTGGTGTTGGGCAATGGTATGCATGATGGTGATGTATATGCAGTGGGTGTAAAGTAATCCTTAAGTGTCCGGTTGGGCACATTCGGGACATTAGGATCTGCCATCTCTAATGGCTCAATGTATGAATATTCTAGCCTAGGAATACGGGCGGAGGTCCTAAGTCTCCTAAGGGTCCTTTCTAGTTCAAGGTCTAAATTCCACAATTCAGGGCGACAAGAACGACGCCCGTGCATACACTATCCAAACACACACAACAAGTTTCGACTCTGTGCACTAAGTATGAAAGCAAAATACCAAAGAAGAAATACTCACAGCGTTTAACGAAAACGCTTTACTCGTCTGCGGGTGCTTGACGTGTAGACGTTGTCTCAAACCCCCAATTGAGCTTTAACTTCTGTTTTAGCACTTTGGTGCTTTGCTTGTGAGTATTTGCTTCTGTTTACTCACTTTAGTGCTGCGGTTTTTTATTTAAGCTCGGCTGCGCTCCGCTTGCACTTCAATGATAGCTCCGAATTCAAACACTCTGCACACTTAGCAACACCAAAAGCATAAAATCCTAAACTAAAAATTAAAATAAGAATATAACGTTAAATTAACTAATTTCGCCAGAAGTCCCCGGCAACGGCGCCAAAATTTGATGGGTCGTTGAACACACCAAAATTAAATACTAGACTATACCAAATTCAATCAGAATAATGGCAAATCCAGGTATCGATCCACAGGGACTATTGTGAAATTAAACTAATTTAATTGATAAATTCCTAAATTAATTTTGATAAAAAGATTGAATGATATAACCTAATTTAAAAACGAATAAATTAAACTAAGGAATTAAATTATCAAGAATAAATGAAATAGGGTTTAATGAATTGGGGGAAAAATCCTAGGGTAGAGAATTCACCACTAACCACATAATTAGGTTTCTAATTGAAATCAATTATGCTATGGTTTGAACGGATTAATGTTTCGCAAGTTCGAAGCATTTAACAAGAAGATTATCACATTCAATGTACGAGCACGATCCATCTCAAGTAATACGAATCGTTCACTCTAAACTAGGGTAGTGATACGACTCGTTCCTCGTAGCATGGTTCGTCCCATACTTTGAATGTGAAGGAAAAGAAAACAATTGTATGGATAACATTTAACAATCACAGAAAGTTAAATATTCAAAAGAATAATGAAAATTATATATAAAGAATTTCTAAAACACCATACAATGGTTCAAACCTTTACATAATATAAAATCAAGAAGAAAAAAAACCTATTACATGGCTAGGGTTTCTTCAAAACCCTAGAAAAGATGACTAGCCACTCATGGAGGAGTGGAAAGAGGAAGATGGAGAAGAAGCCACCATGGAAGACATCTTGAAGCTTTTTTCTTTCCTTTCCCTTTCCAAACCCTAGCCTCCCTCCTTCGGGTTAAACAGTTTCAGAACCTAAAAAAACCTTTCTCTTTCTTTTATACCTTCTACTTATTTCCAAACAAGTTAAAACATCAGTTTGACTTTTCCAGAGAAAGTCAACTCTGTCCAAATTTGTCTTTTTGCCCATTTTATGCTCCGATGATGTACAACCTGCTTGACATTCAACACACATAAATTATACGGTTTTGACCAGCAAGAGAAGTTAAGAGATTCTAATTAACGGCCTCAATGATGTACATTTCGGCCTTAATCAGTTCACTCTGTCTCCCTCTCAATCCTCACCTCCGATCTGTTACTCTCCGGAATAATGGTACGATCTCCATCTATATAGAACTCATAATATATATATATATATATATGTTTTGATCTGTCTTCATATATATATATATATATATATATGTTTTTATCTGTCTTGATCTCCATCTATATGTTTTGAAATTTTTTGATATATATGTCTTCATCAATTTTTCTATTATATATATCTGTCTTCAATTTTTTATATCTGTCATGAACAATTTTTTGATTATCCAGTATACAGAAATTTGCATTGATATATATGTTTTGATATCTGAAACTGAAATTTGATTCTCAAAATTGGGTCTCCAATGGTCTGATTTTTGTTGATCTGGCAAGCTTGGCATCTGTCATTTCACTTGCCAAATTTGAAAACACATATGGCATCTGCCATCTTTGGCAAGTGAAATAGCAGACCGTTGGAGACTCATTTTTGCCATTCCTGTCATTTTTTAGCTTTGGCAACTGATATAGCAGAACCATTGGAGATGCTCTTAGAGGTTAAATAGATGGAAAATTCTATAATATATCCCTTAAAAAAAAGTTATGTACCATATGTTTTAATTATGACATTCGTGGTTGTTAATTATAATCTATTGTAATATTAGTTATGACTTAATTATCATATTTTTATGATTTTTATTTTGATTATAATTGAAGAGATTTTTATTTATGCCTTACGTTTGGTAGTATTTAATTATGATTTACTGTGATTTTTTTAGTTATAGCCGACAGTAATTTAATTATGACATTTTTTGATAGTATTATAAAATATCTTAACTTAAATATGAGGAAGTAGAAAGGTATACAACCATCGCCTAATCAAGATGAGGTCAACTTAAGTTTGGTTAGAAAAATTTTAATTGTGGGGGTGTTTTGAAAAATTGGTTAAAAGTTAGATTTTTAATTTTTTTTGATTTTTTTTTTTTTTCTTTTTATGAGTAAAAAATGTGAGAGATGATATGACTTAAAATGAGTTAAAAGCTAAAATCTAATTTTTAATCAGATTCTGAAAGTGTCCCTCTCAACATGAAGGTTAGTAAACGGAAGTTTATGGCAAAAAAAAAAACCAAACAAATAATAATAAATTTTTTAAAGTTCAAGAATAATAAACTTTAAAAAGAGAAACGAGGCTCCGTTTGGCTTGTTTTTTAAATTCAATTTTCACAGTTTAAAACTCAAAATCTGTTTGGTTTTTAGTTTTTAAAAATAAATTTTAAAATTCATTTGAAGCCAAAATTTAAAATCCAAAAAACTTGTTTAGTTTTGAGTGAATAAAATGTGAAGAAATGAAAACAAATTTCATAAATACATAAAACATTAAAATTGTATTAATTTTTAATTTGGCTCAAACAATTTTTTTTAATTTTATATTTCTCATTATTCAATAATTTTATACATTTTTTTTTATAAATGTGAAATGTTTTAAATGTATGTAGATTGAGTGGATATAAAATCAGAAAAGAAATGTTAAAATTTTAAAAACGTTGATAAGAACTAATATATACTTTATGAAATTTTGCACTATAAATTAAATTAGATGTATCTAGAAAGTACATTTAGATGAGGTATGTAAAAGAATTAACAACTATGATACAGACCACTAAAAGAAGACCACTAAAAGCAGCTCTAGTGAGGTGGCATGCCTAAAAAAAAATTAAAATAAAAAGAAAAGAGGAAAAAGACAATTTAATGCTCCTTTAGGCCTTGTTTGTTTCACTGGATATAAAATAGAGGATATAATATGATGTGGGATATAGTCAGGATATATAATGAATAAGATATATGTATTGGATAGTATATCCCCCAAATCATGTTTGTTGACTTGATATATAAGACCTGATATATACTATCCATATTTGTTTTATGAAATATATTGTGGGATATAAACAAGTAATTTTCAAGATTACCCTCATAATATATTTTAAATACCCATATTGCCCTTATGTCCATCAAAACCAAATTGTTCAGATTAGGAAAAACTAATGTAAATCAACAAATTAAAAATTCATATTATTTTTCTTTGAACAAATTAAATATTCATATTAAATTCAATAATTTTTCAAAAAAAAAAAAAAATTGTATTAAACTAATGTCCACTGATAAAAAAAAAATTATATTATATTAAATTCAATAATTTTACTCAAAAAAAAAAACTAATATTCATTCTAAAAAATTTTATCTTACAAAAATAATCATTGAATGAAAAAAAAATAACATCTTTATTCATTCATTCATTCTAAGTAAATAATCCAAGCCATTATAATTTAAAATAATCCAATAGATAACCTTAAATAATCCAATGGATTATTCTTATAAAATAATCCAAGCCATTATAATTAAAAATAACCTTCATTCATTCTAAGTAAATGATAACATTTTTTTACAATAGATAACCTTCAACTTAGATTTAGTTTGGCATCTCTAAAAAAAGCCAAAAAGTCAAAAAGTTACTAAAAAAGTTAAAAAATTATCACTATTCACAAATTAAAAATATAAAAAAAAAATTTAATTTATTACATATTTTAATAGACAGACGTGACTGGTACTGAGAATGAGATGGAAAGGCTGTCAAACGGGAAAAAAAATTAGGTATATATATTTATTAAATTTGAGGGTAATGTTGGGCCAGTAGGGGCCCACCATGGGTTCCGTTTTGATAATTTGAACCGGTCAATATGTCGAACTCGTCGAATACTATATGGTTGTAAAAAATTATGTTAATCGGATATAGATAGCTGCATGATTAAATCAGTTTTGTATAAACAATAGAGGAGGGTGTTATAGTTAACAGTTGACAAAAAACTAACACGAACAGATAGCTATTGATATCCGATTAATGTGATTTTTTACAAGCATATATTACTCGACAAGTTCTATATATTGAACAGTTCCGATTAATAAAACGGGACATGTGGTAGGCCCACACGGGCCGAACAATACCGTCCAATTCAAGCCCGAAAAGGAGGCAACCATTTTCCAACGCTTAACAACCGACTACTGCCTTAGGTACCGTACGGGCTACTCAATCACTTCTCCTATACACTTATTTATATAATTTTTTAATACACATTTTTTTCGTAAAAAGTCAAAAAGTTGACCCAAACATCTATATTTTTTTCCTCAATTTTTTAGTCCAAAAAAACAAAAAGTACACTTATTTAGGACACCCCAAACAACCCTTTAATATATTAAGCATCATTCCAACAAAATTAAGCAATACTAATATTAAGCATCCTTCAGCTTACTTACAACCCCAACAATTACAACAAAATGAGGTACAAAAGCCATTTCTAGGGGATGTAAACCAGTTAGTCTGTCAAAATATTTCTAAACCTCCTAATTACTATGCAAAATAGGCAGTACACATGTGCCTGAGGAGGAATAGCAATACTAATATTATAATATATAGATACATATATTTCATTAGCCTACAGCAAACACACTTAAACACTGTGACGCCCCACTCCCGGGTCGTTAAATACACTAAAATAGCCTAAAAAAATACAAGCTTTGCTCCCAAAAATAATAATTATAAAATCGTCTCCAAATGGTACAATATCCTCCAAATATTCTATAGCACAATTATCTCCCAAAATAAACAATATTACAACTATCTCCGTATTTAACAACTATAGTGGTGGGTCCCGAATGTCTATATTAATAAATCTTTTTAATCTCAATTTTGAGCTCCGCTAAAATCTGCTCCGCACCTGAAAAAAAATTAATTCGGGAAGTATACAATACGACAGGAATACAAGGCTCGGATACAGAATAAATTAACAGGAATCCAACAATTTATGACATTAAATCAACGATACGATAATCAAGCAATTTACCAAATTGTACAACAAATCAACCATAATTTATCTATGACCAAATACCCGGTCCTACTCAGTACATGACCAGTGAATAAATTCATTTATTCACCCACCTCACCCAAGCTCCACGCTTATCCGGGCATATTGGTGTAAACAATTAATAAGATTCACTTGATCCACGTACGAAGTATTTCCATATCATTCAGTCAGACAAATCACCATTTTAATACTGAAATATTTGTAGAGAATTTTACCAAATAATCAGAATATCAACGATTCGACAACAAATGATTTTACCACAATAATCAAGTAGATTACAAATTGAGGATAATTTAAAATAAGAGAACTCTTTGCAAAGAGATTTAAATAGAGCATATTGTATACAACCCGAATTTACCTCAAAATAATTAATTCCATCACCATAAATCTGAAATTGCTCCATGGATCTCCAAAAATATCTTTGATCAAACTTCCAAAACATAAAGTATGTATAATTTAATAAAATCTACAACTCTCAATTTATTTATTTATTTTATAAAATACTCATTTTCACTCTAAACACTCCCATATCTAAATTTAATATTTCTATTCTACACAATTTATGAGAGAGGAGAGCCGAATGAAGGAAGGATTGTGAGGAGCTCCCCTCACTCTGCTGATTTATAGAGGGATGGAGGGAATGAAAGAAGATAAAAAAAAATTAAAATAATTAAAAAGGTGAAGTGATGGAATGGTGGGTTTGGGATTACTGTGGGTGTGTTGCCCACGATTTTTTTTTTTTTTTTTATGTGATGGGGAATGGTAAGATTTATTATTAAATGAGAACAAATAACAATATGATAAATATAAAAGGGATTAGATAAATATAAATAAATAATTTAAAATTAAATTTTTATCTAAAAATCTCACCACTAAATTAAAATAATAAACCATCAATACCACTCACTAAATATTAATACCTCAAAATACGGGGTATTACAAACACACCCAGCCAACAACAAACATACCCATTCCATTTTTTCTTCTTCAAGTAAGCTAAAGAACAAATCAACCCTTTCAGCATCCTTCACAATAAGGGTAGCTACTCTCAACCTGTCATTCGTGTTCAGTCGCAACTTGGCTAGTTCCCCATTAACCAGCTTCCTAGCTTGAGACAAGTCATGGGCATACCCAATCCTATGAGCAATTTCTTCCATGGTAGTGTTGGTTTTCTTAAAGAAGGAACCAATCAACAGCCATATCAGAAAGATCCTTTGCAATACCTTCAGCTTCCCTAGCTCTTTTCTTAGAAGTTGTGCCTGAGCCACCTTGGTTGCATAGAGTCCCAGATGTTGATAAGGAACAATCAGGCAGATCAACAATTGGAGTGTAACACTCCTCAGTAGTTTGGTCCTCTTTTTCTAAGGCATCAACCATGTCAGTAGGTCCTTCAGCCAAGACTCCAGTGGCTCTATCCTTGCCAAAGAGAATTACCCAATCCTCGTAGTAAATAAAAAGTACATTTCTCATGCCCTTGGCATATGGCTCCCTCTACAAAACAACATTTTTTCAAATTTTATATTTCTAGTTAATAAATAATGAAAAATGGTTAAATAATGCAAAATGGTTAAGGTAAGTTTTTTACCTTGACATAGTTTTGCCAAACTTGGTCACTGTCGACCAAATTCATCTTCTCAGAGTCATCCCACCCAAAGCCACTCAAGTGAAGCATGTCAGTAAGCAAATTGTATTGTCTTCTTCAAAATTTGATCTTTGACTCGATATGAGGGGATGCACGAAGATCAGTTTCAGGAAAAGCCAATATGATAAGCTTCTCCAATTCAGAGTAAAATCCATACCTGAACTGACCATTGTCAGCCTTTCATTTTTCACTGAACAGATCCCTCATGGCTCGGATCAACACATCACACTCTTTCGGAGTCCACACTCTACGACCCCTTGATGAGGAAGCAGTTGCCTTCCCCTTACCCTTTTTTCGATATCCACTAGTAGCAGTTGTGTCATCCATACCTAACATGCAACCATTTTTAACAGAACAATAATTTTATTAAGACAACCAAACAAACACTCCTATTAAGTTATGTCTCCAACAAATAAATGAAACATAAAATAAGTTACATGTCTACATCATCCTATTAAGTTACAAGTCTCCAACTCACTACACAACATAAGTATTAAAAAACATTACATCCAATGAAAATAGTACTTAATTTTACATCCTATTAGCTAACCACTCATTATACATTTGGTTAGCTAGAGTGTCCCTCCAATTACTCCATTGGTCAGATCCCTCAATTGTGTCAATGTACTCATCCCCTGTTTCTTGATTATTTGGCAATGTGTCATCTAAGTCTACCTCCAATGGATCCATAGGCATCTCACGTTTGATGAGATTGTGTAGAAGACAACAAGCTGTGATAATTCGACATTGGGTCTTGATTGGAAAGTAGGAATATGTTCTCAATATTGCCCATCTAAGCTTCAGAAGACCAAAACATCTCTCTATTATGTTACGAGCCGCGGAGTGCTTCATATTGAAGAACTCCTCTGGATTAGTTGGGGCACCCCCTTCCCTCCAAGTGGACAAGTGGTAACGTTGTCCTCTATAAGGTGCTAAAAAGCCCTCCGCATCAACTAGATAGTAGGAACCTGTAATAATGTAGGATTATATAATTACATAATTACATAATTTAAGTACAAGTCCAAAGGTTATACATAGTAAAGATATTGTGAAATGCAGCTGTACCCGTTGGCACTCTCAACCCATTTGGTCTACTTATGGCATCTCTAAGTACTCTAAAATCTGAAGCGAAACCTTCCCATCCAGGTAAGACATATATGAACTGCATGTCATGGGAGCAAACACCCAAGACATTAGTCGCAATTTCACCCTTTCTTGATCTATACCTTCCTTTATCTACTGCAAGAGCTAGCACTCTAACATAAGTGCCATCAAGTGCACCAAGACAATTCTACCAAAAATTACCAAAAATAAATTATTACTTATTACATTGTAATTATGAATATTATAACTTTTATAAAACATGAAGCATTACTAAAACTAGCATTTACCTGAAACCACCTCCACCTATCATCTGTGCACCCAACAGTTATTGGCTCAGGTGTCTTTAGTAAGACACCTTGCAGTCGAAGCACAGCCTTTAGGACATAATTGAAATACTTACTAACTGTTTGACCAGACCTCATAAAATTGAATTTGACATTTCGATTTTTATGGTGGTGCCCAAGCACAGTCAAGAACATAACAACCTTTTCCTCTAACACAACATATTTTGAATCTGACACACCCTTTGTTCTGATAAGCCCACACAACCGCAGAAAGGTATGCCTATTCATTCGTAGTTGTTCATGGCAATCTATGTCATTATCTCTGACCAACCTATTTAGGTGGTCAAGTTATTGTTTGAAAGGATTAAGATTTCTACTTATTTTCCTCGTAGCCTCAAATCTTTCCAGTGCAGCATGCAAAACGACTATATAAACTCCACAAGTATAATTCATGGATGATACAATATGTTGCAGGGCAACATAGGCCTCAATGAGGTCCCTCCTACTATCAAATCCTTTATTACTTGCCATCTATGAAAAGAAATAGTGCACAAGTAAATTAAATAACTAAAGCAATCAAATAGATAACTAAATCAATGCTAACTATTATTCACAGCAGCCCCATGTAAACAATCAGATTATGTAAAATAAAATCTGATTCAATCAAAAATCAGTGGGTAAACTAACTTATTATGTAAACTAACTTTCCCAATATATAAAATCAGATTATTTATTATGTAAACTAACTTTCCCAACTCACTGGATATAAAATCTGATTATGTAAACTAACTTTCCCAATATATCAATCTTGGGAAAAATCTGATTATAAAAATCTGATTATCAAACAAAAATCAATCTTTAAACTACCTTTCCCAATATATAAAAATCTAATTATGTAAAAAATTCAAACTCTTCATAGATTATTTATTTATTTTTATTTTTTTTAATGTCAAGAGTTTGATTCAATCAAATTCCTAGACTTTACATACAAAACAAATAAATTTTTATTGCTTGAATCAAAGCCCAAAAAAAATAAATAAATAAATAAAACAGAGATATAAAATCTGGTTCCAATAAAACAATAAAACAGAGACAACTTTTTATTGATTGAATCGAATTTGATTACAAAACAATCAAAGCCCACAAAAAAAAAAAAAAAAAAACAAAAACAAAAAAAAAAAACAAAAACAAAACAAAACAAAACAAAATCTGTTTGATTACAAAATCTGTTCCAAAAATCATAGCAACTTTAGATTGAACAAAAAATTCCAAAAAACAGTGGGTTTATTCCAAAAAGGGCCAAAAAGTTTCAAAAGTTCCAAATCGGTGGGTTTACAATTTAGAAACTTTATGTTATCTCAGTGGGTTTAGAAATCAAAGTTCCAAAAATGAATTTAAAAATCAGTGGGTTTAGAAATCAAAGTTCCAAAAATCATAGACAAGAGGGTAAAAATCAGCCTCAAGAGGGTTTAGATTGAACAAAAATCAATGAAAAGACCACAAATGGTTTACATAAAAATCATACAAAAAAAACCTAAAACCAGAAAATCAAAAAAAAAGAAAGCAAGGTAGAGGGAAACGATCATAATCACCGGAATGAAGTCTTGCCAACGGAAATCAGTCACAAAATTGAGCAGATCTACACGATGTAAACCAGAGCCTTTTTCTCTTCTGCTGGATGTATATGAGCAGCATATATTTTCTGAGCCCTAGTCTGTGTATATAAGATAGACGAGGGTATATTGGACTTTTTAACTCATATCCCAGACGAGGGGATATGATATAACAGGGGGGGCTGGTATTGTATATCCTCCAAATTTGGGGGATATACAATCCCATGGTATATTATATCCCCTTCAAAAAAAAATTGCAAACATGGGATATGTGGACCCCACCGGATATAATATCCAATCCCAATCTTCATATACTGGAATCAAACAGGGCCTTAGTGCTCTTCTTTTAGTGCTCTAAATCATTTTTCAAGAACTAAACAAGTATGGCGTCTCGAGATAACCACTTTGTGTACTATGCCAAAGATTAGGTATGTACCTAATGTTTTCCCTCCCAAACATATATTAATGTGTATCAATTGTCCTTTTTTTTTTCTTTTTTTTTTTTTTTGTTAAATTTAAAAGAATTAAACAAAATTGACTATGATATTATTAAAAAAAAAAACTCAAAAAAATCTTTTAAAAAACTAGTTTTGAAAATCCATAAACAAACAAGTTTTGAATTTTCAAATTTCTAAAAACTATTTTCAAAATATACAACTCAAAAACTAATTTTGAAAACTCATAATCAAATAAATTTTCAATTTTCAAAACACTTTTCAAAAATTTATCTCTCAAAATTATTTTCAAAACTAAACCAAATACATTTGTATCCTTTATCAAGATCAATGTCTTCGAGTTGTTTATTTATTTTTTTCCTTACTTGAACTAAACGGTCAGAGATCATCAAGAGTTTTGTAGAGTAATGATAAATAAATACAGAGAAATTTTGTTACCAATCACCAATTCCTTCACTCCACATATTTAATGAAAATTTTTTAATTATATTTTTATCTTAAAATAAAAATATCAAAATATCTTTCATCTTTCACATCCAAGAACCTAATTTCCAAACCACCCAAAAATTTCTAACCCTAATTAGTTGCCGTACCACTGTCGGCATCCTTCTTTAACCACCTCAATCATTCTCCATCATCTCCGTCACCCCGTGATGCCCATCCTTACAACCGCTACAGTTACAATCTCTAACATCACGATCATGACTTCCATCACTGACACCATTATCGGCCTCACTTCGACACACTCTCTCTTCTTATTCTTCTTCTTATTCTTCGTGTGTCTCTCTCACTTTTTCTTTCGCAACTTCTCTCTCTCTCTCTCTCTCTCTTCTACAACTTGAGGAAGAACAGTGTTGGCTAGGAAGGAAAAATGATGCAAACCCTAGATCTAGGATTTTTAGAGAAGAAAATAAGATGAAGAAGGAAATGGGATAGAAGGTTGTGACAGTGATGGTTGGGAGGTGTTGACATCGGTGGTGGTAAGAGAAAATGGGGTAGGAAAGGGTTTGGGAGTGAGGCCAGTGGTGGTGAGACAGGTTGAGCGAGGAGGACTGATCGGAGACGAAAGAGGAAAGAAGCAACGACGATTAGCTACAGGCGACGAGTGGTGGCAGCGGCTAAGGTGGAGGTGGCGATAGTTGCTAGTTAAGGTTAGAGATTAGGTTAGTGTAGGAAGGGCGAAGAATAGGGTATTATGGTATAATGAGTTGTGTACTGAGTAAAACATTTTTTTTTTCAAATTCATTAAATGTGTAGATTGAGATATGATATGCATAGAAATAAAAGAGTGTATGGAAATAGAATTATCCATAAATAAAGGGGCATTTACACAAGTCCCATTTTGTGAACTTATATTTCATTAAGGTGGACATAATATTTTTCACTTTCAAGTCCCATTTATTTTTAACAGATGAAATTACCCTTCAAACAATGGTTGCTTATCATTTGTGATTATTTATAAAAAAAAGTATGGTGATGTAACATTTATTTTGGTTTTCAAATTTCAAATCATCATGATTTTTACAATATATATATATATATATATATATTATGGAATTTATATTTCTAGAATCAACACATCGACATCTATCAAACATGATTAATATTAAATACAAAATTTTATAAAAATAAAAATATATTTTGTTTATTATAAATTTACAATTTAAACCATTTTTCATAGTAAGTTTTCTTAACTTACTTAATTAACAATATATTTGTGGTCTAATTTTTTCAATTTTTTCCAGATTTAAAACTGAAAAAAATTGAGAATATTCTCAGTTAATACTGGAAAAAAAATTGAGAAATTTCTCAATTTTAGTGGATAGTTTCACAAACTGAGAAATTGTTAGTTTTTTATAGCTAAAAAAATAATATTTTATTTTTATAAAATTTTATATTCAATTATTAGCCTTTTTTTGATAGATCTCATTGTGTAGACTCCAAAAATATAAATTTTATTAAAAATGAATGTGTATAATGAAAGATATAAAGTTTTAAGTTTTGAAATAACAAAAGAAAAGTAAAATGCCACACCAATAATACCATTTGAATAAGAGAAAATATCTAGTGTTTTTGAGGTATAGTTCGGTAATTATCAAAAGATTTGTGATTAGTGGAGAGAGTGTGGCCCATATTTTTGTATTGGGGCTCGAGGCATAATATTTGGTGATTGGTGAATAACATTGTCATATGATGCATTTATAATAGTTAATAATTTTTTATTAGCTGTTAATAAATTGACGTTTCTCAATTCTTTCCAAATTTTAATAAAGGTAAAACAACATATATATATATATATATATATAAAATAGGACTTTATGAGTTTAAAAAAAGGAGACTGATTTAATGGAATATCAACCTTACTAATAGGATTTTTTTGATAATATAAAAGGGAAATCATGATTTATATATATATTTTTTCAGAATTGACATTTATAACAAAATAAATTTTGAATTTTATTAATTTAAATCTTAATCTTTTGATTTGTTTTCAATTTAAAATCATTCACCTAGATCCGCAAAGTAAAAATGACAATATATATATATTAGTCATTAAACTCAATATAAGTATACATAAAATGTCTACAATATATTTTTTTGGTTGAGTTTAATGACTATTTTTTTTTTTTTTTGGGTCAACTTTACTTAACAAAAATAGGTATATGGGTTAGATTGAAAATATATCACAAGATTAAGATTTAAATTAACAAAATTAAAATCTTAAAGTTTATTTTATTATAATAATCAAATTTTGAGAATTTTTTTTTTTTTTTGGTTTTGTTTTGTGTGTGTGTGTGTGTAATTTCGCCTAAAAAAATGCATATATAATGATTTTATTGCATACACACCCCCAGAATAGGGAAGGTATTATAGAATTTCCTAGACAATAAAAGCATATTTACTTGTAGAAACTGCAACCACTATTTAGGTGAGTAAAACTAGGGCCTGGCTTTGGTCCAGTCCTTAATCGGACTGGATGGTGTTGTTGGGCCTGTGGAGGCCCACAACGGGTTCCGTTTTGAAAATATGAACAGTTCAATGTGTAGAACTCATCGAGTACTATATGTTTGTGAAAAATCACGTTGATCGGATATCGATAGTTATGTGATCAAATCAGTTTTGTATAAAAAAAAATGGACGGTGAATAAATTAACGGTTGATAAAATTTTTAGTAACTTTTTGAGAACATGCTATTTTAGTAACTTTTTGACTTTTTACGAAAAGATGTGCAGAAAAGTAGAGAGGTGATGTGACAACTTTTAATAACTTTTTGACTTTTTGGCTAAAATAGCCACTCCCCAAACGAGGCTTTAGTAAGTGGCTTTTTTTAGTTAAAAAGTCAAAAAAATATTAAAAAAGTTGAAAAGTCAACAATTTATATAAAAAAGTCAAAAAAAAATTTTACTCTTTACTTTTTACACATCTTTTCGTAAAAAGTCAAAAAATCATCCCAAACATACTAATTTTTTTTTACATCATATTTTAATTAAAAAATAAAAAAATTACTAAAAAACCTACTCCCAAACGAGGCCTCACAGACTCTTTTGACCCCACTATTACTTGGTATAGGGTTCATCTACGATTTATACATATAATAAACTACATAAAACAAAACAAAGTTTAAAAAGAATTGCAAGAAAATCTTATGATATCTGGGCAATCGATATGGTACCCTATTATTTCCTATTGTTCTATCCAATTTAATCTTGACATTTTTTTTATTTATGCTGTTTTTGTTTAAGCGAAAAATATTTTCAAAAAATATTTTTTGTATTTGTTTAGTGTTCGGGACAATAAAAAATAAGTGTCATTGGAAAATATTTTTTCCTGATTAACAAAAAATAAGCCTATATGGATAGAGAATATTTTTCACTATTAAAAGGCAAAAAAGTTTCCTGCTAAAATTTTACTAATATTACCACACTACCACTACCACTACCACTATCACTTTCACTCTCACCCTCACCTCTACCACTACACCATAGCCACTACCACTATTACCGTCGCTATGTAAACACGGAATTTACCTGCACACTATTACCTCATGATCAAGCTAGAATCTCGGCGAGCAGAATCGTTTGACCTACAAACACAAGAACATCAAGATCAGCGGTAGGTGTATACCGGAAAACTTAAGTTAGGACAATAAGATCAATATGGGGAAAAACTCTCTAAGTTCTCTAATCAAAATTGCTTTAGCTCATTTAGGTTGAACTCTCTGCTTTTAATTGTTTCCACATAATAGAGTTCTAGTAGATCTCTAATTCCTCTTTCCAAATTCCCACTAGAACTCACACTCAAGGATAACGCCTACCCTTGTACATCCTTGTTTCTCAAGGATAAGGGGTCACTGCTGTGCACGCACAGCAGTGACTGTGGTGCCTCTATTTGAGGTGTATTATGGCCTTATTTTTATGATCCAAACCGTCCATTTTGCAGGGTTTGTTGAGTGCTTCATGCCTACCAAAAATTATATTAATCGGATATCAACAACTATATGATCGAATTGCATATTATTTATGTTATTTCTCAAAATAAAACTTATTATTTATTTTTTTGGTTATCGATCATATAGTTGTTGATATCCGATTAACATGATTTTTGGTAGGCATGAAGTATTCAACAAACCCTACAAAATGGACGGTTTGGATCATAAAAATAAGGCTATAATACACCTCAAATGGAGGCACCACAGTCACTGCTGTGCTTCACGCACAGCAGTGACCCCTTATCCGTTTCTCAAACATCTGTGATGCTTGTCTACTTTTGTTTGACAATCGGCCCGGACAAACCATCCATCTGGTTGCACACTATCCGAACAAACACTTATGATGTGTTTGGTTGAGAAATTTAGGGAGAGATTTGAAAAGGGAAAGGTAGGTGTGTGAAGTTAAGTAAAATATAGGTATATTTTATTCACATTTCACCTACCTTTTTCATTTCTCTTTCCAAATCCTTTCTTAAATTTCCCAACCAAACACAGTATTAGTCGATCATAGCTCACTTCAGCCCCAAGGCAACTGAGCTATGGACTAAAGCTTTGACGTACCGTGACCGAGATAAGTCCATTAACTTAGCAGAATTCTGTTCGGTCACTAAGCCACCGTTCAATCCTTCATGGTTAGCCCGACTACACAAGTAATGCTCAGGTCATGGACTTCATTCTGCTCAGTCCAACACAAGAGTCATCTTGCTTTGACCGATCAAACACCATTATGTCCAGCCCAATTCTTCTCTTGCTCTCACGGTTTTGAGTGGCCTATTAATTAGGTAATCCGGGCTAAATGAAGAAGTTTGCGCGGTCCATTTCATCAGGTATAAACTTCCCTTTCAGTCACTATGGTCGCCGCAGTTACCCCACCACCATGCCACCTCCTCCACCTCTACTTCCGTTCTACCACTACTACTACCACCAAATATTAAAAAAAATGTTTTCTCTAAAACATATTTTTTTAAAGAAAAAAATTCCATATTAAAAAATATTTTTCATCTAAATAAATGGAGCATTAATTAAGGGTTGGTTTGGAATGTTTTAAAAAAGTATACTTTTTGACTTATTGGTTTATATGGGTTGAGTTTGATGTGATGTATTAGAGAGATGATGTGATTTAAATAAGATGATATAACTTAAATAAGATAGTGACTTTTTAACTTTTTGTATTATTTAGTAGATGCCAAACTTGGCCTAAAACTCTAATTTACCATCAGTCTCTCTCAAATGAAAAACGAGGAGACTTTGCAATTCTCTTTCTTGATTGAATTTCTCATCTTTTGATAGAGTTGTTAAATTTTGTCCATCACACGATTCACATGGACACGTGATTCTACAATTATTATTATTATTATTATTTATTTATTTTAACTTATATATAGGTGTTTTGGGAATTTCAAATTTTTTACTCTTTTATATATAGTCAAAAAAAGTCACACAAAAAAAACCACAAAAAGCTAGCTTTTTTAGCCAAAAAAAAAAACAAAAAAATTAATTTTTAACCAACTTCCCAAAACATCCCATAATATAATATGATTCAAGTTATAGAAAATTGGTGATAAATTTAATTTGGAAAGTGTCTAAGACATTAGATTTAGTAGATATTTTTTTATTAGTGAGAGGTCCACCATTTGTGAAATAATTTGGTGAGAAGTCTTTTTATTGATTTTAGATGAGGTTTTAAATTTTACCTTTTATCTATCTGTTGACTTTTTTTAACTATATGTTGATTTTTTGTTGATTATATGTTCAAATTTATATTTATCTGTTCAAATTATTTTCTATCTGTTCAATTTTATTCCCCATCTATTCAATTTTTCCCCTCTCTATTGAATTATCTGTTAGAATTATTTATCAGTTCAATTTTTCCATTGTCTTTTTAAATCTATATGTCCAAATTTTATTATCTGCTCAATTTGTTTCCTTATTTTTTCTTATCTATTGAACCTATCTGTTCATTTGTTTTTATCTGTTGGAGGTCTAATCTGTTGAAAAAAATTGAATCTATTTAAAAAAAAAATTAAATTTGTGCAATTGTTATTGTGTTATATGTGTAAATTATTTTGTAAATTTTTTTAATCTATCTATGTTGAACAAGTTGTACATACTTATTACAATATGTTTCATCATCGTCGTCGTCGTCAATCCCAACAAAAACAAAAATAAAAACAACTACAAAAAAAAAAAAAAAAGATAGGATATATATACATAGATTTATACTTTAATTGAACTTGATTATGTACTGAGAATCATGTATCTGTATAGAAATGACGAACTACTACTACTCTGACGCCGACAATGGCATCTAATCCCAGCAAGGGATGACCTTCGAGATCATACTGAATCACGACCTCAACGGTGATGACAAAAGTGACGGCGTGACGGCGGTCCAAGCGAGGAAAGGTGTGGAGAGAGTAGGCGACAGTCTGGCAGAGGAGTTGCTCTACGACCCCCATGAAAAGGTTGAGGCTACAGATCATAGGAATGTTGCGCGATTCTAGATATCTAGCGTCCATACTAATGGGGGAAAAATCTGAGTTGCTAAAGCAGAGCTCTAAACAGAGAAAAAAGAAACTTAATAGTTTAATTGTGTTCTTCTCTATTTCTTGCTTTCAAATGGAATTACATGACCCTTTATATACGATTTCCATACAGATTATATTTAATGTATCCTTCTACTTCTAGATTAATACATGAACTTGACCAATGAACCTTGACACCATAACTCTAATACACAAGTATAACTTAGTACATGAATGTGTAAATAGAATACTCTAGAAGATGAGTGCACAAGACAAATGCATTAACTTCAACACTCCCCCTTAATGCATTTTCTTCTTTATCCCAAGCAATTCCCTGAAATAGAAAAAAATTTCAAATGCCTTGGTAAAGATATCTCTAATTTGTTCATTTGATCTGCAAAACTCTATCCCAATTTCACCATTTGGAATTGCCTCCCGAATGAAATGATATATGATGGAGATACGCTTTGTGTGATTATGAAACAATGGATTCTTCGAAATTTCAATAGCTGACTTGTTGTCACAGAAGATTCGTGTTGTCTCTTTTTGTTGCTGACACAAATCTTCCAAGAATTGCGTAAACCAAATTGCTGCATTAGCAGTTGCTACATATTCTACTTTAGCTGATAATTGTGCGACAGTGGCTTGCTTTTTAGACATCCATGAAATTGCTCCTGAGCTGAGAAAGAACACATATCCTGAAGTACTTTTCATATCATCAATCGATCCCGTCCAATCACTATCAGAAAAACCAATCAACTTTGAATCCTCCGATGAACTATACCAAATTCCAAAATCAATTGTTCCTTGCAAGTATCTCAAAATTCTTTGACATCGAGTTGGATTTTCCATAAACCTTGAAACCAAGCTAGCAGCAAACATAATATCAAGCCTTGTTGTAATGAGATATAACATGCTTCCTACAAGGCTTTTATAAATTTTTCCATCAACCTTTTGTGTGCCATCTTCTTTTTGAAGCTTTTCATTGACCACCAAAGGTGTATTAACAGATTTGCAGCCAAGCATATTAAATTTCTTCAACAAAATCTCAACATGCTTTCCTTGTGAGATGAAAATACCACAACTACCTTGTTCAACTTCAATTCCAAGAAAATATTACATTAGGCCCATGTCATTCATTTTATATGTATGCATCATATCCCTCTTTAACTGTTGCAACATCTTCTCGTTATTTCCTATGAATATTAAATCATCCACATATAACGCCACAATAAGAATATTCGACATTCCATCACCTTTCACATATAATGTAGGCTCACTGGAACTTTTCTGAAATCCACTCCTCATGAAATATGCATCAATGTGACTGTATCAAGCTCTCGATGCTTATTTCAGCCCGTAAAGCACCTTCTCAGCTTGTACACCTTGTTTTCTTTCCCTTGGACAATGAAACCTTACGGTTGGTTAACATATATCTCTTTATCCAAAATCCTATTAAGAAAAGCAGATTTAACATCTGGTTGAAAAATCAACCATTTGTTTTGTTCTGCCAACGCAATTAAGGTTCTTATTGTTTCCATTCAAGCAACTGGGGCATATGTTTCATGAAAATCAATTACTTGGATGCTGCGAATAGCCTTTTGCTATAAGTCGTGCCTTGTTCTTTTGATACCATCTGGGTTCATCTTGCATTTATAAATCCACTTTACACCAATAATATCCCTTCCTTGAGGACAATCAACCAACTCCCAAGTTTCATTTTTCTCTATCATTGTGATCTCATCTTTCATAGCTTCCACCCATGTTTCTTCTGTAGCAGCTTCTTCAAAACAACTAGGCTCAATCATGCAAAAATTGCAACTTTGATAAATGCTTTTAAGACTTCGCATCTTTCTTGGCACACTTTCTGGAGAGGATTCACTTGAGCTTCTTGGAGAATTTTCTGGTGAAAACGCCTCAGTTAAGTTTCTTGGTGACCTAGGTGGAGTTGCCAAATTTTCATTCATTGTTTCTTCCTCCTGAAATGCGATGGATCTTTTTTAACCTCTTGCTTGTCATAATTCCAGGTTACATCTCCATCAAACATCACATCTCTACTCACCATGATCTTTCCAGTTGTGAGATTATACAATCTATAGCCTTTTGATTTCGAACTATACCCCAAAAAAATGCATTTGACACTTTTCTTATCCAATTTTTGTCTTTTTACAGAAGGAATGTAAGCATAACAAATTGAACCAAAAATTCTCAAATGACTTACCGATGGCTTTTGTTTAGTCCAAGCCTCAAATGGAGTTCTATTTCTCACAACTTTGGTTGGACTTTTATTCAACAGATAAACATAAGTATTTACAGCTTCTGCCCCAAAAAGACTTGAGCATTCTTTTCTCATTCAACATGGATCTTGCCATCTCATTAACTGTCCTATTCTTTCGCTCTGCAACACTATTTTGCTCCGGAATATAAGACACTGTCAATTGTTGATCAATTCCTTCAATTTCAAGAAATTTCTCAAACTCTTCCGAAGTGTATTCGTTGCCTCGATCACTTCGCAGAATCTTAATATCAAACCCACTAAATGCTTTGAATTTTTTGAACATCACAATTGCTTCTAATTTTTTCTTCAAAAAATAGATCCAAGTCATTCTAGTAAGATCATCTATGAAGGTCATGAAATACCTATTTTGATCAAGCGACAAAGTTTGCATTGGCCCACAAATATCAGTGTGTACCAACTACAATGGTGTCTTTGCATTCCATGACTGTCCTGTGGTTAAATATTAACGATGATGCTTCCCAAAAACACATGCTTCACATACCCGATTTTCATTTTTCATCAATGGCAACCCTTTTACCATGTCAAGACGATAGAGCAAATTCAGACTATGAAAATTCAGATGGCCAAATCTCTTATGCCACAACCAAGTTTCATCCACATTGACTTTCAAAGCAACATCTTTTCCATGATGGAATACAAGAGAAAAATTCCTATTCCTTTCCATTTTGACTTTGGCTAACACTTGATTCTTGTTATCATAAATCATGCAAGAATCTCCTTCAAAATGGACTAAATATCCCTTTTCAATTAACTGACCAATGCTTAAGAAATTTTGAGTTAACTCAAGAACAAATGGAACATCTGAAATATATTTGGTACCTTGCTTAGTGTTAACAGTGACAGTACCTCTTCCTTTAGCTTCCACCACTGCTCAATTTCCCATGCATACTTGCGATTTCACATTGCTATCAATATCTGAAAAAAAATCTTTTCATCACCTGACATATGATTACTACAACCGTTGTCCAAATACCAAATGTTATTACGATCCTCATTAGCACTATGGCTGGCAAAGAATAAATAATCTTCTTCCTTCTCTTTTGCCACAAAGTTTGCTTGGTCTGTCTTGAAATTGCAGCTCTTCTTGACATGACCAAATTCTTACGATTGAAGCATTACGGCTTTCCACGATGCCAACAATTTTCTGTAACATGATCAGACTTGTTGCAAACACCACACAATTTGTGAGTATTGAAAGGCTTATTGTGAGAACTATTACCTTTCTCAAAATTGCCACTGTTTCTCTCCCTGAAATTTGGTTCTCTTCTTGCTTGTTCACGAACTTTGGGTGAATCTTTCTGCTTGCTATATTCTCCTCTACTTTTCCAGCCTTGCCCTTTCTCAAAAGAGCTTTTTACTTTTGATTGAAAGGCATGTTCAACAGGTTTCTCATTATGTCGATTTAGCCTTTGCTCATGTACTTCAAGTGACCCCATCAACTCACCAACAGTCAAAGTTGAAAGATCTTTTGACTGTTCAATGACTCCAACAATAGAATCAAACTTAGCAGGAAGACTGATTAAATTTTTTTCCCACAATTTTCTTTTCGGAAACATCTTCTCCACATAATCTCATAGGATTAACTATTCCCATAACTTTTAAAAAAAACTCCTTCATACTTTCAGAATCTTTCATTTGGAGATTTTCTAATTGTCTACGAAGAGATTGAAGCTTGATGGTTTTTACCTTTTTCATTGCCTTGAAACTCATTTTTCAGAAGATCCCAAGCTTCTTTGGCCATTCTGGAACCAACAATCCTTTGAAAAATCACTTTAGAGACACTTTGTTGGATGAAGAAAAGAGCTTTGGCATCCTTCTTCAACTTTTTGAGTTGCTCACCTTCTATATCATCATACACATTTTCTACCAAGTCCCAAATATCTTGAGACACGAACAAGGTCTTCATCTTGATGCTCCAAATATCGTAATTTTCTTCTTCAAAGATACTCATAGTAGATTGAGAAATGTTAATACTTCCAATATTGTTGATTGCCATGTCTAATTTTGCAAAAAGAACTCCAAGAATTCTCTTTCCTGGAATAAGCTCTAATACCACTTTGATGGGGGAAAATCTGAGTTGCTAAAGCAAAGCTCTAAACAGAGAAAAAAGGAACTTAATAGCTTAATTGTATTCTTCTCTATTTCTTGCTTTCAAATGGAATTACATGACCCTTTATATATGATTTCTATACACCAAATATTTAATGTATCTTCCTACTTCTAGATTAATACATGAACTTGACCAATGAACCTTGAGACCATAACTCTAATACATGAATACAACTTAGTACATGAATACAACTTAGTACATGAATGTGTAAATAGAATACTCTAGAAGATGAGTGCATAAGACAAACGCATTAACTTTAACAAATACCAAATCTGCGTGGTGGAAGAAAGGGCGGGGGCGGCGGCGGGGGTAGGGGCGGCGGCTGTAGCGCCACTACTACCAAGCTTCAAACCCCACTCTCTATCCATATTATTCTCTCTCTCTAGACCCATCGATCTGAGAAATGGAAGAGAGAAGCCCAAGATCTAGAAATTGAAATAGAGAGAGAGAGAGAGAGAGAGAGAGAGAGTACGTGGTGGAGAGAGGGTTGAGGTTTTGTAGTCGGCGCCAGTAGTGGTTGCAGCGGTGGAGGAAACCCTAATCTAGAGATGGAAGAGGAGGAGAGAGAGGGTGTTGCGTTTGGTTTGGTTCAGTTCAAGTAGCATATATACCTGGATAGTTTGGTCATTTTGCGAGAGTTTGTTCTTATGAACAAAGTGTGTGTGGGCTTTTGGACGAAGAAAATTTCAAATTAGATTTATGGGCGGAGTGTCTTTCAAGTTATGCGTCAATCTACTAACGTGTAGAGAAATTTTTATTTATTTATTTATTTATTTTCTTTAAGAACCAATATATAAAAACTGGATCATGTTTTTAAAAGGGGAATGTGTAATTTATTTATGTATTTATTTTTTAGACAAATTATATTAAATTTCTTTAAAATTTAATAAAAATAAAATCTAGCTCACTTTGTTGAAATAATTACAATGAACTGTTTCAGTTAATAATCACATTTTTAATATTGAATACCAATTTTATCCTTTCATTAAAAATTTTACTGAGACAACTTAATGAGTCAGTAACTCAAAGCTTCAAACACCATAACCATTGAGAAAAAAATTGACATATTAAACACATTAATAATCTCTAAACCCATTAACACATTAACAATTACAAAATAAACTAAAACACATTAGCAATCTCTAAACCCATAACAAAAAAATTCAACAACAATCAATCCATGTAGAATAAAATCAAAATTTGAAGAATTTAAGAATCATAGATTTGAAAAACAAAAATATGAACTCTCAATACAATTTAAACTTTTTGAGAATTTAAAATTCAATCAAAAATCAAAACCAACAAAAATTCAGTACGTTCCTTCTCCCAAAAAATTCACCATAAAATAAGTGCCAGCTACCTTTTCATCAGTAACAATAATGAATCCTTTTAGTCCCAAAGTGTCATGAGTTTAACTCTCCGTTAAGAAGAGTTAAATTAAGAGATAAGTACTTATTACTTTGTAAGGGTGGGAAGACTAACTTTCATAACTGCTAATCTAACAACTGATTTTTGACAATCAAAAATAAATAAATAAATAAAAATTGGTGCAATGGCTGCAATGCACGTTGGAAGAGGTGGCACAAAGTGGCAAAGCTAGAATTTATTGTTGGTGGGATCAATTAATCGTCAATATATGACACGAGTATTAACACAACAAAATAATAATAATAATAATGCAAAAAGTTCAAAATATTCCATTTTATTTTTTATTTTAAACTAAGTTTGGAATATGAATCACATTTTAGGAAAAAAAATTCCATACTTTTTTTTATGTTTACAGTTAGCATTGTCTTAAAGTAATTAGTAGGGTCATTTTGATGAAATTCCGAAATATCACTTAATTTTTTAAATTTATCCCATGAGATTACAAAGTTTTAGTTAAAACATTGAATTAACCTCAATATGGCTTAACATTTCAGTGGGATGAACCCCTGGTTAAAATGTAGCTTACACCTATGGCGAAGTGCGATGGAGGAGTCATCAACAATGTGTGATGAAAGAGGAGCAATGGTAACGACGACAATGTTGGATAGAGGTAGAGGCGACAATGGTATCAATGGCAAAAGAGGTAAAAAAAAAAAAACAAAAAACAAAGTATGAAGGCATCGTGGGAGGCTCTACTGATGGATCGTGGGAGGCTCTACTGATGGAGAGGAGAGAAAAAAAAAAAAGGAAAGAGAAAAAGAATGGGTTAGAGTAGGGGTGATAAATGAGCCGAACGAGCCGAACAATTAATTGTTCAAGTTTGGTTTGAAAACTTTAATGAGTTTCAAAATTTGTTCAACCTTGGTTCGTTAAACTTTCGAGCTGATTTCAAATTGGTATTTTCATCCAGTTTTAACAAGCTGAATGAATAATTCACTATTTAAGTTTGGTTTCAAATCTTTAACAAACTTGAAAATGTGTTTAAGCTTAACTTGTTTACTTAAAGAACTGAGCTTAAACAAGCTTTTAACGAACCAAACACATTGATTTGTTTATCACCAGGTTAAAGTTTATGGTATGTGTACAAGGGTAAAAATGTTATTTCGTAATAATGCAAAAAAAAAAAAAATAGGGAACCTCTAAATACATTGCCCAATATTTTGGTTGGACACCCTAACTTTTATTTTTCTTAATACCATTTTACTCCCTCAATCAAATTACCTAATAGCCAATTCTAACTGTAGCTCGGGCATCCCTTCGCAACTGTGACAAGCCTTTCCAGCTCCAACAAACCTTTCCTAATACCCCTCATCATCGCTGCCACCTCATTTCTATTTTTTTTTTTTTCCCAGTAGTTGTTGTTCCTTGCCCCTTTTCTTTTTCTTCTTCTTATTGCCAACTAGTCACTTTATTCTTTTCCCCTCCAATCTTTTTGCCTGCAACCTTTCTTCATTTCTATGAAACCCTAAGCTAGCTCTCCATTTCCCCTCACCTACATTGACTTCTTAAGCTAGCTCCCCTTTGCCATTGTGAACCTCCTTATCTTTATAGAACCCTATGAACAATCTTAAAAATCCCCCATATATTAATTTGTGATTATGTATCAATTTTAAACAGAAAATAACAATCTTAATGAAACAATAAAAGACAAATCGACATAATGATTTAACGTGAAAAAACTAAAATTGGAGCGCCTCCAATTGTGATAAATAAAACCCATGCGCCAAAGCTACAAAACAATCCACTAAAAAGACAAAAAAGAATTACACAAGTGTATTCTCAATTACCTAGCGAATCCATGCTCGAATTGAACCGACCACAAAGTGCCTCTTCCACCACCGTCTTCACCTCGGAATTGTCTTCCCTAGCGTTGAATCCACAACGTTAATGTCGAATCCACAACAATGAGCCACTCTGGAATCTACCAAAGCTTCAGGCCCAAGTTCCACGGAATCCACCGAAGAACAACTCTCTCTCTCTCTCTCTCTCTCTCTCTCTCTCTCTTGTGAATAGACAAAACAAACAAAAAAACCCTTGATGATATTGATATGAAGTTCACGGATCCATTGATCACTCTTAAATCATCAAAGAAACACTCATAAAACACCCTCCAATATAAAACTCTTCGTCTCTTGTTCCTCTCTGAAAATCTGGACCGCCTAACCCTAAAAACAGCGAACAACGCACTTTATAGAAAATAGGATCGTACAGACTACTCAAGCACACATTTCACCGCTCGAGCAGTATGACTAAAGATGGTGAGAAATATATAGACTGACCACTCGAGCGCAACTTTCACCGCTCGAGTGTTAAAACTTTCTTCTCAGAAGTTCAGACACTCTGCAAAAGTACTAGATGATCCTTTTCTTCACTCGAGCACATAAATGGCTACTTGAGCGGTTAAACAACTTTGACTGCATTTTTACTTTTTGCTTTGGGGGCATTGCCCCTCGACCCCGTTGTGGCACTGCCCCGGACCCGTCATGGGATTCTGCTTCCTAGACCCTCGCGAGCTGACCGGGCAGCTTGATCCCCTTATATAGTTAGTGAAGTGGCAAACATGAAATGATTAAGATCACAAACTCCTCTGCAAGGCACAATTCGGGTTGGATTTGCATCTAAAATACTCATGTCCTCGCTGAAATAAAAAATTGAATAAAATTACAACTAAAAGGAGTTTTGTCAAACGAGATTGTCAATAACAAAAACTTAATACCCTAGATTTAGGGTTTGGAATAGATAATGATGATGAAAAGGAAGAAGAATAAGGAAGAGGCCGAGAATCAAGGGAATATGAGAATAAAAGAGTGTTATGGACAATGAGAAGATGATGAGAAGAAAAAAAGGAGGGGAGGGAGGGCTACGAACAATTGAAGGATGTGAATGAAGGGAAAAAAGAGCATGAGAGGGGTGATAGACATTGGGATGAGAATAATGATAAGAAGAATATAAAGAAAGATGGTGGCCAGTAAGGAGGGGTGTTGTAGTGGGAAAGAGATGGTGAGGAAAGTTGGTTGCAACGACGAAATGTTGATGATTAGTAGTAGGAAGTGGCAATAGTGGCAGGAGAGAAAAGGGTAGGGGCGGTGGGAGAAAAGATGGCAGAGGTAGCGCTGGTGAATAGGTGGCTGGCTGGAATTAATGAGGGTCAAATTGGAATTATTTGAGATGTCCACCAAAATTCACTAACATTCAAATTTTGGTTTGGAATGGCCCAACAATTTTTGTGAGTGCATTTAGAAGCACCCGCAAACTTATTACAATGTTGTTAGTTCAGTTAGTGTTAGAGTTACAAATTAGTCTAATTATATAAAAAGATAAATTATAAATATATTTTTTGAGATTTATTTAAAATATGATTTGTTTCTTGCAATTTTTAAAATTACATCTCATTTATTAAAGATTTTAATTTCATAATAAATTATTTATTTAATTAATAAATTATCAAATTAATTAATAGTTTTTACTGATGTTAAAATTTATTTCAATTAATAATTTAGATAATTTTATTGTTATATAAAAGAGTAGTTATGAATTTTATTTCGAAAAAATTACTCATAAATCCCATTTGGAGAAAAAGTTATTCCATTTAGTCCTATAAGTTTTCTTTCAAACCAATTAGTACTTTTTATTTTGGGTATGTTGTATTTCCTTGATTTGGGGTTTGAAAGTTTACTTGTTTGCCTTTGCGTGTGATTTATTTGAATTTTTTCCTAATGTTGTGTGTGAGTGGGTAAGGTAAGTTTTTACGTTTATAATTTTTTTTGTGGGGATTTAGTGGAGTGATTTGTAGGTGGATGATGTTATCCCGTTTGTGGTGTTATTGGTGTAGTGTTCGTTCTTTTTTATGATATTCGTCCCTATTATAACATTAATATTATAACATTAACATAAATTAACATCCAAACGTAACACTAATGTAACACATAAAAAAAACTTCTTACTATAATTTTTCCAAACGTAACACTCCAATAAAACATTCCAAAAAAACTCCTCAGTATAATACTCTAAAGTAACACACAAAAAAATTTCTTATTGAAACACTCTAATGTAACATAAAAAAACTCCTTAATGTGTTTTTTCCAAACGTAACACTCTAATATAACACACAAAAACTCCTTAATGTAACAATCTAATGTAACACACACAAAAATTCCTTAGTGTAACACTCTAATGTAACATACAAAAAAACTTCTAAATGTACTTTTTCCAAATGTAACACTAATATAATACTATAAAAAAAATCCTTATTGTAACACTCTCATGTAACACATAAAAACTCATTAGTGTAACATTCTAATGTAACACACAAAAAAATTTCTCAGTGTAATTTTTCTAAACGTAACACTTCAATGCAACACTAAAAAAAAAAAAATTTAGTGTAACACTTTAATGTAACACACAAAAAAATTCTTTGGTGTACTTTTTCCAAACGTAACGATCCAATGTAACACAAAAAAAAAAAAAAAAAAAACAAAACAAAACAAAAGCTTTTTAGTGTACTTTTCCTAAACATAACACTTCAATGTAACACTAAAAAAAAAAAAGAATGTGAGATTTTTCAAATCATTCCAAAAGGAGTACAAATGTTCCTTAGTAAATTTTGAACAAATATATAATTTCAAACTGTGAGTGTTACCTTTGAAAAAAAAAGTACATTGAGTTGTTTTAGTATTTTTGTGCGTTACATTTGAGTGTTACGTTGGAGATTACACTGATTGAAGTGTTACGTTTGGAAAGAGTACACTAAGATTTTTTTTTTTTTAATTGGAGCGTTACGTTTGGAAAAAGTACACCAAATTATTATTTTTTTGAGTGTTATGTTGTTATGTTTGGGAAAAGTACACCAATAAGTTTTTTAGTGTGTTATATTGAAGTGTTACGTTATTGGAGTGTGTGGAGGGTTAGAAATTAAACTCCAAACTAAGTATGGGCCTAAGCACTGAAGTCGCCGTGAAGTGGCGATCAGGAAAGAAAAAGGAGTATGGGCCAAAGCCCAAGGGAAATGGGCCAACAGTGGGCCGAAGTAGGTCCGACCCATCAAGGGTTCAAATGGACTCCACAAAGGAAAATGCCTAAGTCAAGTTACAGAGGCAACACTTGTAGCGGTAAAGTTGCGGATGGAACATGTGCAACGAGAAAGTTGCTGAGGAACTTTGCCTCAACGCCGCCATTCCTAATATCTTCGGTTCCGCCGCCATCTGAAGTTGCTGAGGGAAAGAGAAAGCCGACGCAACTAAGTTACCGAGGCAACACTTGCGACGGCCAAGTTGCGGAGGCACTTTGTCTCAGCGCCACCATTCCTAATATCTTCGGTGCTGCCGCCATTCCAAGTAATGTCAGTACTACAACCATCTGGAGTTACGGAGGAAAGGAGAAAACCGAGGCAACTAAGTTGCCGAGGCAGTACTTGCAACGACCAAGTTGCAGAGGCATTATGTCGGCTCCGCCATCTCTAATATTCTCGGTTCTGCCATCTAAACTTGCCACAGGAAATGACTACCGTAGCAACTACGACCACAACAATTAAGTTGCAGAGGGAATGTCCTGCCAAGGTAATAGTAGCCTTTGAAAGAGGCCTCCCTCTGCAAGTAAAGGCTAATGCTTGGCATTGATATCAGGCCCCAAAGTTCATATAACTTGGCGCCGATAGCAGGTCCCAAGACTTACTGGTTAGAGCTGATAGCAGGCCCAGAGACACCAGTTTACCACGGCAACCCCGCGAAGATGGGAGCATGGTAGCCCGAACATAAGGGACTCCCTTTCCATCACCCAAGTCATGGACCTGCCTTAGTCGCACAAACAGGACTAAGGAAGCCCCCTTGGGCTTGGTACTAAGGCACGGCATAGCTGATAGCAGGCTTGGCTGTGGCTTTCGCTCTGGGAAGCTAGGTAGTTTGTGGTTAGGTGGCTAAGAGTGGAGGCTTTGCTAAGGTGAACACGAACGTAGTCAATAGCAAACTAATGGAGTCTTGAGAATGCATGTATTGGCTAAATAGAACAGAGAAGGCAAGTGCAGCGACAAGGTTCACCGCCGCAAGTGCACTTGTTGAGGTTCGAACTGAGAAGGCAAGTGTAGCGGCAAACACTCTCGCCGCAACTGCACTTGCTGAGGCTCAAAAGGGAGTTACAACGCCAAACACTCCCATCACAACTACACTTACTGAGGCTCAAAAAAGGTAGTTGCAAAGGCAAACATATAGTACATAGTACATGCAGAGGGATGCGTAGCACCTTCAGCCTGGTGGCTCAAGGCAGAATATTCCATGTGATCCTCTGAGACACATGTCTTCTCTCTATTTGGCCACTTGGTGTCCTCTTGGCACCAAGGAAAAGCCTATAAATAGGACCCATTTCCCAAGGTTCAGCAAGAAGAATTTTGGGGATTTGGGAGAGATGTTGCCCATTTTGGTACTGCCATACATTTCTTCTTACGCCATTTGCTTCACCCTCACCCAGTTACACACTCTTGAACTCCCAGATAGTTACTGCTACTCATTCTTCAGCCACTTCCACCATTATTGAACCATTAGCATAGTTTTGCCTCTCTAATCACCTTTCTAACCTTGAACCCCCTTACATTTCTAGTGACTCCGCTAGGAAGGCTGCTTTGTTCATAGTTCATACCTGCAGTGGCTTACACACTTTGCTGGAAAAGATGGCAGAGGATGAAGTTCAACAACCCCCCCGGCAACAAGGCTCTTCCAATAACGGAGCAGCACATGTGGAGGACCGTGACCACAGTGTTATAATTGAGGCAGTTCAGTCACTCCAGGATACGCAAAGGGAGATCCTAGCAGCTTTGCAAACTCTCACTGAGGCCATAATGGTCATGGCTTCTAAACCAACTCCAGTGCAAGCACCTCCGCCTGTAGCAGTCCCAAACCCAGTGCCTAACTTGTTCCCTGAGATTCGGAGTCCGATCCAAGTGCCTCTGGTGGTACCTCAGGTGAACAGTACAGCCACTGGTTTAGCTACCCAGGAGCAGACTGGACCATTCCAGCCTACGCACTTTGTTACTCTAGCCGATGTACAAGCTATGCTCGAACAAGATCGTAGCAAGAAGCAGCTGCCATCTCTTCCAAACCCAAATGTGAAGCCCCCATACTCTTAGGAGATATTGACCATGCCATACCCAACTGGGTATACAATGCTCAAGTTTATTAAGTTTGATGGAAAGTAAGGCAATGCCAGAGAACATGTGGTGAGGTTCATTAAAACTCATGGTGTCCATGGCAGTGACCACTCTCTGCACCTTCAGGAGTTCTCCAAATCACTTACTGAAGGGCCTACAGTTGGTATGTGAACTTTTCTCCCAACTCCATCAAGAGTTGAGAGGAGATGGTGAACAAGTTCCACACGAAGTTCTTCCAAGTCCAAGAGAAAGTTACAACCCTCACACTTGGACGAGATGTCCAAAAAGAAGGCGAAGATATACTGGACTATGTTAAGCGGTTCCAAGATAAAGCTATTGACTGTCATGAACCAATGGATAAGGCCCATTTAGTCAGCATATGTGTGGAGGGTGCGATATGCGACTACAAAATTTTCTTGGTGAACCATAATCTGCCTACCTTTTCAGCCTTGATTGAGGCAGCTAGGAACCTCAGTACCACTGGTCCTTCACACAGATCTCGTGACAGCCACTGCTACTCCCGCAGTAGCAGAGTTTCTACAGTAACCTCTACAGGAGGGAGCCGCTCACAAGCAAAGGTGTTGTCCTCCCAAAAGAGAAAGAGTTATGAGGACAGAAATCCATATCCTTGCAACCTTGAGAATGTTAAGGCCTTGGTTAAAGAATGGGTCGTTGATGGTGAACTTACTTTGCCTCCGATTGATGTCAGTCCAACCAAGAAGGACAAAGAAAGCCCAGATTATTGTGTTTGTCACAGAACCACCAGACACCCTACTAGGGACTATTAGACTTTGAAAAGTATCTTCAAGAAGAAAGTTGACGCGAATGAATTGAAGTTCAAAGACGTTGGCAATCGTGACGTGAGAAAGGACCCTTATCCTAATCACAAAGAAAAGGGGAAGAATGTACATATGATTGGGTACCTTGGGCCTGTGCGCGATCAAGTGCACATGGCATCTTACTATGATAAGTTAGAAGAAATCGCCATCGGCCAGCTCCCTGAGATAGTACCTGCAGAGGCAAAATTCATAGAGGATACTCATGCTCAAGCCTTACAAAACTTCTGTTAAGTTTTGCATCTTCTTTGACCAGCTGGGGCTAAGCCAAGCCGCTAGGTTGGAAGTTACAAAGGCCCTCATTAACATCTCCAAAGTGCACCATGATGAAGTTGCTGAGGCTAAGGAGTATGTGCCTCAGCGCATCTAGGAAGATTATGGGGCCATTACTTTTTAAGAAGCAGACAGAGCATACCCATTTCCTCATAACCGTCCTCTCTTTGTCACAGCTTACATCAATGATGTAGAATTCAAGCGTGCTTTCCTCGATGGTAGGAGGTCTATAAACATCATCACTACTGACACCTTTACAAAGGCTGGTATCCCAGAGTCCAGGATGGTTCACTAACCCATCACTGTAATGGGTTTTAGTGGTGACAAAAAAGCTACTAGGGGCCATGTTGTCGTGGACTTAACAGTTGGCGAGATCCATTCTGCAACTAAGTTCCAGGTGATTGAAGCGGACACAAATTATCATATGATACTTGGCAGAGCTTGGATGCACCGATATGGGGCTATTCTGTCGAGTTATCATCAACACATAAAGGCAAAGTTGGGAAGGCACACAGTAACCATAAATGCATCTGAAAGGCCATTCGGCGTGGAGGAGGCACACTATTCAGATGCAGTTTTCTTTACTGAATTATCAATGGATGAAACTCCAAGGACTGGCAAAATTGCAGGGGTAAAATTGCCGAAATGGGAAGACATTCGAGATGTAGAGGCTGCTCCAGAAAGCAGTGGATAGAAAAGGAGCAGCAAATCCACAAGTCCTTCGCCCAAGATTGTTAAGGTGCGTGGGGGCAGCAAGACAGTTTATTACCTATGACGGTCTTGGGGGCCAAACTTCATACCTTGGAAGGATGGCCCTGAGATGAATAAATGTGACGGTGATGAGTCCCAACAAGGGCTGGTGGAGACGCTTGAGCCCGCTCCTGAATGCATGCAAGATAGGCCCAAACCGTAGCAGGAGGTACTTACTGAGGTCAACCTCAGTGACTTACCTGGGCAGAGCAAGCCGGTGTTTATCAGTGATACAATGGCTCTTGTAGCTAAGGCAGAATTGATAACATTACAAAAGCGGTATAGTGACGTCTTTGCTTGGACATACGACGAGATGCCTGGACTTGATCCATCTCTTGTCACTCATCATTTGGACACTTTCCCTAACTCTAAGCCAATGAAGCAACATGCTCAAAAGTATCACCCTGATCTTGATGCAAAGATTAAAGCAGAGGTAGAAAAGTTACAGAGGGCCAAGTTAATTGAGCCTATACAGTACCCAACTTGGCTAGCAAATATTGTACCTATGTAGAAGAAGAACGGTCAGATCAGAGTCTGTGTAGACTTTCGCAACCTAAATAAGGCCTACACGAAAGATGAGTTTCCATTGCCCTATGTTGACACACTTATCGATTCTACTGCAGGCCATCAGATGTTCTCCTTCATGGATGGGTTCAGTGATAATAATCAGATCAAAATGGCACCAGAAGACGCAGAAAAGACGGCTTTTAGAACGCCCTTGGGAAATTTTTTCTATATGGTGATGCCCTTTGGTTTGAAAAACGCGGGGGCAACCTACCAACGGGCTATGACTGCAGTGTTCCATGACATGTTGCATCATGAAGTTGAAGTATATGTGGATGATCTGGTGGTTAAGTCCACTAAGGCAAACTGCCACCTCTGCTACTTGGAAAAAGTTTTTCAGTGTTGTCGCAAATTTTGCCTCAAGATAAACCCTCTCAAGTGTGCCTTTGGAGTAACCACTAGCAAGTTTCTTGGCTTTCTTGTACACTAGAGGGGATCGAAGTAGATGGGGATAAAATCAAGTCAATTATGGAGATGCCACCGCCACACTCTCAAAAGGCCTTGAAGAAATTCCTAGACAAAGTGTCATACCTCAAGAGGTTCATTCCAGCCCTTGTTGAGATAACCTTTTCCTTTAGGACACTGTTGAAAGGGAATCGCAAGTTTGAATGGTTGCAAGAACACCAACATGCGTTTGATATGGTGAAGAAAGCACTTACCTCTCCACTTACAATGATTGCCCCATAGCCCGAAAAGCCTCTGCTACTATACCTGACCTCTACTCCTCGGTCTATTGGAGCTCTACTTGTCCAAGACATAGATGGCATTGAGAAGCCAGTCTATTACATTAGTCGCAAAGTCAGTGGTGCCGAGTCGTGATATACCCCAATTGAGAGGCATTGTTTAGCCTTAATCTTCACAGCGCAGAAGTTGCGCCACTACTTTTTGGCACACTCGATCCAGGTTGTGACCCGCAGTGATCCAGTTCGCTACTTGCTGAGTAAGCCCACTCTGACTGGGAGAATGGCAAGATGGCTTTTGGCCTTAGCAGAATATGACATCACTTTGTAGACGTCCCCGAACGCCCCGGGAGGGTTAAGTCCCGTTCTGTTCATATTGGGGTCACTACAGTTCAAGGACTCAAATGTCACGGTTCTTAATCTTGAACCAAAGAGTCCAAATCCGGCAAATCGTTTTGGAAAACAGATTTTTGAAAGAAGTGCCAAACATGGACTGCTTTGCCAGATACAGAGTCGCCACCTAAATATTTTAAATGGGAAATTTAGGAAACCCTGACTCGGTGCCAAAGGCCACGTGTCCGTCATCACCAAAGTTGCCTCGGCTCGGGAACTTGGGTACGATTGGGGAAGGTCACTTCGTGAGCACCCCCGCTCGCCCGGTCAAAGACCGGCCTCTACTAACCATGATATCTATTTTTGAAAACCTTGTATGCTCTTATTCCGATTATTAGCCTAGGTTACTATGTGATGCTCGCAGCAAACAAGTATAGACTGAGTCGCCTGAATTGGAACAAAACATTTCATGTTTGTTTGTTTGAAAATGGTTTGATGGTGCTACCCGCAGGTAGGCTAAGACGCGGATTTGCCACCTCAGGTGGGCTTAGAAACATGATTTTGCCACTATCTAGTGGGCTTAAAACAAACATTTGATGAATTGTCCAATCCAAGTAACACAACCTCCACCCACAGGCATTCAAGGCAGTAATATCACATAAGCACATAGCCTCATGGTAAGCATGCTATCATGGCAATACTCACACGCATGCAAGGATGCTAAAGCATAAGTACTTACCGAGTACTCCAAGCCAAAATAGAAAACTTATTAGAAATCAATGCATGATCCTAAAGATACAGGAATGCCTAATGCAACGCATGCAATAATGCAACTATAGCAGGCTCGGCTATTCTAAACATGGCATATGGAATGCTACAACTAACACATATTCAATTTGGAATTGAAATACAAATGCAGTTTGTATGATGTGCCGAGCCCGGTGCGTGCAAGACAGATGAATGAATGCAAACATGCTATCATACTGTATGCTAATTGAAATATGCCCTATATCTAACCATCATAAGCGGATAAATAAAAGGGAGAAAGAAGTGGGGGTTGGAAGACATACATCACACTCACCCACACTTATTACAATTATGCCCTCGCACAGAGAGTCCAAATAAATATACAGTCCGAATAATATACATATTTCTAATTAATTAACAATTAAACTAAGAAATCTTTAAAATTGGCTTGCAAGCTAGGGGCTGCCTCGCTTCTGATGAATGATGTATGTGTAGACACCCCATTTTTGACCGACCTTAAGACTCAGACGTCACCGATTGAGCGCTTGGTGATGTTGCATGCTGTGCTCGTTCAGAAGTCTCAGAGTCGCGGCCGTGCGCCCTGCCTCCGAACTTCCGAATCCTCTTCTGTGCCTTGTCTCGGTTTGCGAACCAGACTCAGTTTTCTCTGTTTTCTTTCCTGCGGGAAGGGAGTAGTCCTGTAGACTATCTCTCGGTGGCCGTGAGCTACTTTTCGTGGCCGTAGGCCATTTTGCCCATTTCGGAGCCCGGTTCCCGGTTTTCGGAGCCGTCAGGCCGTGTGCCTCGGTTCGGGACCGCCCAACCGTCTCCGATTCCTCCGGTTCTTGGCATGTACCTCTGTTTCATCATAACAAGGCACCCTGGGGCCCCTGATGCCCACTTCGTGGCTGAATGCCACTTTCGGTGCTTATAGCCGGTTTTCGGGCCCCGAACCTCGCGGTTTGGCCCCCGAGCATTCATTTCACATCGGTTTTCTCCGATTTTTGGCGTGTGCCTCTGTTTTGTCATACCGAGAAACCCTGGGGTCTCAGATACCCACTTCGCTGCTGAACCACACTTTCGGTGCCTACAGCCCATTTTCGGGACCCGAACTGCGCGGTTTGGGCCCCGAGCGTTCATTTCTCATTAGTTTTTGTTCAATTTTGGCAGGTACCTCTGTTTCAACATTAGGAAGATCACTGGAGGGTAGGAGGCCAGCAATTATCCCAGATAACCAGTTTCGCTCCTCCGGCGCCCGTTTTGCTCACTTCCGGGCTAATGTTGAACACCCTAGGCCCATTTTCTTCCAACCAAAGCTACATATCTGTGATCAGGGCACATGGGAGGACCCTAAAAACTACTGGTCGGCCAGCAATTCAAAGTTTCATTTTTGAGCCCCTCCTTCAAGCTCTATGTTGTGGCTCCTGCTTCAGTGTTGCCAATTTCCGACCTTGGAACCTTGTTCTACACATCTGGAGGACACCAAAAAGACTGGTCGGCCAGCAATTGTTACATTCATTTTTGAGCCTCTCCTTCAAGCTCTATGTTGTGACTCCTGCTTCAGTTGCCAGATTCCGACCTTGGGCCTTATTCTACACATCTGGGAGGACACCATTGCATGGTGGTCGGCCAGAAAATTTGCACTTCATTTTTGGCCATGGCCGGCCGGCCAGGGTGAGTGGCTGGCCGACCAGGTGGGGTGGCCGGCCGGCCACCTCCCAGAAATTTACCTGGCCGGCCAGCTTTCTGCTTTCCAGCCCTTTCCAGCTGTCCGGATATTTTTTCAAAATATCCCGGGCATCCGGGGGATATTTTGGGAGGGAAATCTTGCCTCCATTTCCCTCCCTTTTACACCCCTTTCTTGCCTATTTGAGGGCATGGCCTCCTTCTTTGTTGGGGTTGGACAAAATTCTCTCAAGACTCCATCTCCCTTTGAGCTCATTTCCATAGCCAAAACCCTAAAAATTCTTCAAGTCCCTAGCCCATTCCTTCATCAACTCCAAGCCCCACCAACACCACCTTCATTCCAGCAGCAAGGAAGTGTTCTTCAGAGGCTAAGAAGCAACTTTCATCAAGGCAAGAGGAAGCAAAAGTGTAGTCTTCAAGGGTAAGTCACCATTTCCCTTTTTCTAGCATTTTCTTGCTTCAAAATCTTTACCCTACTTGTGATCTGTTTTGGGCTCTGACCCCTTCTGGTTTTGTACTTATTTTGAGCCCCTCTACAACATTGTAGAAGGGCCCAACCTCATTTGGTGTCTCTATGATATACTTTCTTCAATATCACTCTTTAGGCCATTAATTGCATGCTTTGTTTGGCTTTTGAGTGATCTGATTTCGAGCATACTATATACTGTGAGTGGGCTTATTTTGAGCCCCTCTTCAACATTGAAGAAGGGCTCAACCATGTTTGACTTCTCTATCATGCACTTCCTTTGAAATGCTTCCATTTTACCGTAAAATTGCATGATTGTTTTGGCCTATTTGTGATCTGAGTTGGAGCATGCAACATACTGTGATTGTGCTTATTTTGCAACATTGAAGAAGGGCTCAACCTGGTTTTCTTGCTCTACATATCACTTGCTTTGAATTCTTGTCACAATCCCATTTTGCATGCTTTTTTAAGCTCACCATGCTTCGGATTTCAGCCTTCATCAGACCTAGACAGAGCCTTATTTTTGCCTATTCTTCATGTTTTGTTAAGGGTCTTAGCCCCTTTGATGACTGGTTTTGGTACTTCATGTTATATCCTTCATATTTCCCGTAAAATTGCATGTTTGTTTAGGCTTGCTTAGTTATTGATTTGAGCCTTCATCAGGCTTATAAAGTGTCTTGTTTTGTCTTATTCTTCATACTTTGTCAAGGGTCCAAAGTTGTTTGATCATTTCTTATGGTACCTCATGTTGTAGCCCCTTATTGGCTTATTTTTGCATGCCATTTTGAGCATATCTACACACTGAATTAGAGGATCTCATCTACTGTAAATATGCATGTTTTTGGCCCCTCTTCAATTTTGTAGAACTGTTTTTTCTGGTTTGAGCATTGTATATACTACTTGCTTTGTAATTCCCCTCTTTTTCCCGGTTTTTGCATGCTAAATTTACCATGCTTGTGGTTCTCGTTTAGCCTTGCTTTGTACTGAAAAAATGCCATATTTGGGGCTGCCTTGCTACTTCTTTTTCTTTCATGTATCAATTTTGCATGTTTAGCATAGCCGTAGGCCATTTCGGGTACTTAGAATCACATTTCGGGATGATTTCATGCATCGGTTGTCATTTCGTATCATTTCGGGACTGTTTTCCCTTTCATTTAGGTGCTGAAATTTGGTTGGCATGCTTGCATATCATTTCCCGTGCTATTTCATGCCTTCGGGCCATGCCTCGGTTTGCGTGCCCGTGGGTACGCACTTCGAGGCACCTCTGTTTTATCCGACGGCATCTGATGTGAGTGTGGCTGAGGTCCACTCATGTTAGTGTAAGCCCAATTTTCATTTCCATCTCATTTTTGTCATTGCCTCGGTGTGCGTGCCCGTGTGCACGCATTTCGAGGCACTTCGGTTTTATCCGATTTCCACCTCATATCATCGCCTCGGTGTGCGTGCCTGTGGGCACACATTTCGAGGCACTTCAGTTTTATCCGATTTTGCATTTCATCATCGCCTCGGTGTGCGTGCCTGTGGGCACACATTTCGAGGCACTTCGGTTTTATCCGATTTCCACCTCATATCATCGCCTCGGTGTGCGTGCCTGTGGGCACACATTTCGAGGCACTTTAGTTTTATCCGATTTTGCATTTCATCATCGCCTCGGTGTGCGTGCCTGTGGGCACACATTTCGAGGCACTTCGGTTTTATCCGATTTCCACCTCATATCATCGCCTCGGTGTGCGTGCCCGTGTGCACGCATTTCGAGACACTTCAGTTTTATCCGATTTGCATTTCACATCATCGCCTCAGTTTGCGTGCCGCGTGCACGCTTTTCGAGGCGTCTCATTTTCATCTCATTTTCATCAGCATTGTGCATACTAGGCTGTATCTTAGTTGCATTTCATGCATATCATGCATATTGCATTGTGTTCGGGATAGGAGTTAGCCCGGGCACGGGAAACGAGGCACGTTTCGTACTCCGAGTGACGAAACGGGTCTCAATTCCCCAGTCGCCGACACTCCGGATAACCCATGATGGAGTTAGGTTTTGTTGTAGCATTCATATGCATTTCATCCCATATTGAGTTGTGCAATCCGACTCCTCGGCCATCATGCATCGATATGCGTGATTGGTGGCACGAGGATCGAGGCATGCATATATTTGTGAAATACATTGCTATGCCCTTTTCCTGCTCTCTGTTGCAGCAAAGTGAGGAATCAGCAACTTTTCGGAGTCTGGCGCGTATTTCGAGAAACGTTGTAAAAGAGGCTAAATCGGGCATCCCAGTGGATTTCTGCGCAAGGCATCCCATCATACATCATTCATCAGAAGCAAGGCAGTCCCTGGCTTGCATGCCAGTTTTACTTTTTTTTTTGTAGTTAATCTGTACATTAATTAGAAATCTGTATTATTTCGGACTGTATTATTATTTATTCGGACCCTCTGCGCGAGGGCATAACTGTAATAAGTGTGGGTGAGCGTGATGTATGTCTTCCAACCCCCATTTCTTTCTCCCTTTTATTTACCCGCTTATGATGGTTAGATATAGGGCATATTTTGATTAGCATACAGTATGACAGCATGTTTGCATCATTCATCTGTTTTGCATGCACCAGGCTCGGCGCATCATACAAACTGCATCTGTATTTCAATTCCAAAATTGAATACATGATAGCTGTAGCATTTCATATCCCATGTTTAGAATAGCCGAGCCTGCTATAGTTGCATATTGCATGTGTTGCATTAGGCATTCCTGTATATTTAGGATCATGCATTGATTTCTAATAAGTTTCTGTTTTTGGCTTGGAGTACTAGGTGAGTTTTATGCTTTAGCATCCTTACATGCGTGTGAGTGTTGCCATGAATAGCATGCTTGCCATGAGGCTATGTGCTTACGTGATATAACTGCCTTGAATGCCTGTGGGTGGAGGTTGAGTTACTTGGATTGGAGCAATTCATCAAATGTTTGTTTTAAGCCCACTAGATAGTGGCAAAATCATGTTTTCTAAGCCCACCTGAGGGTGGCAAATCCGCGTCTTAGCCTACCTGCGGGTAGCACCATCAAACCATTTTCAAACAAACAAACATGAAATGTTTTGTTCCAATTCAGGCGGCCCAGTCTATACTTGTTTGCTGCGAGCATCACATAGTAACCTAGGCTAATAATCGGAATAAGAGCATACAAGGTTTTCAAAATAAGATATCATGGTTAGTAGAGGCCGGTCTTTGACCGGGCGAGCGGGGGTGCTCACGATGTGACCTTCCCCAATCGTACCCAAGTTCCCGAGCCAACATTGGTGATGACGGACACGTGGCCTTTGGCACCGAGTCAGGGTTTCCTAAATTTCCCATTAAAAAATATTTAGGTGGCGACTCTGTTATCTGGCAAAGCAGTCCATGTTTGGCACTTCTTTCAAAAAAATCTGTTTTTCTCAAAAACGATTTGCCGGATTTGGACTCTTTGGTTCAAGATTAAGAACCGTGACATTTGAGTCCTTGAATTGTAGTGACCCCAATATGAACCGAACGGGACTTAACCCTCCCGGGGCGTTCGGGGACGTCTACAGTATGCCGGATTGCCTTTGCGTAGAAATCCACTGGGATGCCCAATTTAGCCTCTGTTTGCAATGTTTCTCGAAATGCGCGCCAGACTCTGAAAAGTTACTGATTCCTCATTTAGCTGCAGCAGAGAGCAGGAAAAGGGCATAGCAATGTATTTCACAAATATATGCATGCCTCGATTCTCGTGCCACCAATCACGCATATCGATGCATGATGACCGAGGAATCGGATTGCACAACTCAATATTGGGTGCAATGCAGATGAATGCTACAACAAAACCTAACTCCATCATGGGTAATCCGGAGTGTCGGTGACTGGGGAATTGAGACTCGTCCCGTCGCTCGGAGTACGAAACGTGCCTCGTTTCCCGTGCCCGGGCTAACTCCTATCCCGAACACGATGCAATATGCATGATATGCATGAAATGCAGCTAATATACAATTCTAGCATGCTCAATGCTATGAAAATGAGACGCCTCGGAGTGCGTGCCAGACGGGCACGCATACTGAGGCGATGATTCTAAGGCATGAAATGGCATACACGATGCAATTGGACTTACACTAACACGAGTGGACCTCAGCCACACTCACATAAGAGGCCGTCGGATAAAAGTGAAGTGCCTCAAAATGCGTGCCCGCGGGCGCGCAAACCGAGACGATGCATACGGAATGCAAAATGACATGGAAATGATATATAATGAGGCTAAAATGAAATGCCTCGAAGTGCGTGCCCACGGGCACGCAAACCGAGAGAATGGCATACAGAATGTAATGATGCGAATAATGGCATACAGAATGCAAAATGGACTTATACCAACATGAGAGGGCCTCAGCCACTCTCATACGGGAGGCCGTTCGGAAAAAAAGCGAAGTGCCTCGAAATGCGTGCCCACGGGCGCGCAAACCGAGGTGATGCATAAAGCAGGAAATGACATACACGATGCAAATGGGGCTTATACCAACATGAGAGGGCCTCAGCCACACTCACACGGGAGGCCGTCGGATAAAAATGAGATACCTCGAAATACGTGCCCACGGGCGCGCAAACCGAGGCGATGCATTAAAGCATGAAATGTAGCATATGGCATATGGAAAATGTAAATTTCAGCAGCCAAAATGATGCAAAAACAGTCCCCGAATTATAGCAAAATTACACCCGATGCCCGAAATGCAATGTTATGCACCCGAAATGGCCTACAGCTAGGCCAAACATGCACAATATGGACACGACATATAAAGACAGATGCTAGGCAGCCCCTAAACTAGCATTTTTCCAGCACAAAGAATGGCCAAACAACAATCACAAGTATGGCAAAAATAGCATGCAAAAATGGGGGAAAAGAGGGGAATAATGAAGCAAATGATATGTACAATGTTCAAACTGAAAAATGCAGTTCTACAACATTAAAGAGGGACCAAAAATATTCACATTTACAGTAGATGACATCCCCCAATTCAGTATGTAGATATGCTCAACATAGCATGCAAAATAATGAGCCAACAAAGGCTATAACATGAGGTACCAAAAGCATGCATCAAACAACCTTGGACCCTTAACAAAACATGAAGAATGGGTCATTTTAAGACTCTTTCCAAGCCTGATGAAGGCTCAAAAACAGAAGCATGATGAGCTAGCAAGGCATGCAAAAATAAGGGGGTATAAGAGGGTATAACATGAAGTGCCAAAAGTATTCACCAAATAGCATAAGACCCTTAACAAAACATGACACGAAGGCCAAAATAAGACTCTTTCCTAGCCTGATGAAGGCTCAAAAACAGAAGCATGGTGAGCTAGCAAGACATGCAAAATGGGGTCAAAGAGAGATATAAAGGAAGGTATAACATGGAGACCCCAAAAAAAGTTGATCCCTTCTACAATATTGTAGAGGGACACAAAATAAGCTCACTCACAGTTCATGGCATGCTCAAAATCAGACTTCAAATAGGCTAAAGAAACCATGCAATTTTACGGTAAATTGGAAGGATTACAAAGCAAGTGCATGATAGAACCACCAAACATGGTTGAGCCCTTCTTCAATATTGAAGAGGGGCTCAAAATAGGCCCACTCACAGTATATTGCATGCTCGAAAACAGATCACTCAAAAGCCAAACAAAGCATGCAAAATATTGGCATGAAGAGAGGTATTGAAGGAAGAGCATGATAGAGATACCAAACAAGGTTGAGCCCTTCTACAATGTTGTAGAGGGGCTCAAAATAAGCACAAAATCAGTAGGGGTCAGAGCCCAAAACAGTGAGCAAGTAGGGTAAAGAATTGAAGCAAAATTATGCAAGAAAAAGGGAATTAGAGGCTTACCCTTGAAGATCTAACTTTGGTTGCTTCTTAGCTTCAATTTGCTGCTTCTTAGCCTCTGGAAAACACTCCTTTGCTGCTGAAATGGAGGTGGTGATGGTGAGGCTTAGGGTTGATGAAGGAAAGAGCTAGGGACTTTGAAGCTTTTTGAATTTTTGGCTATGGAAATGGAGGCAATGGAAGAGAGGCTCTTGAGATGAATTGTTCTAACCCTAGCAAAGGAGGAGCTCAGCCCCTTAAATGGGCAAGAAAGGGTGTAAAAGGGGAGGGAAATGCATCCAAGCTTTCCCTCCCAAAATATCCCCCGGAGGACAGGGATATTTTGAAAAACAGCTGGACAGCTGTAAAGGGTCCAAAAGGAGAAAGCAGGCCGGCCAGGTACCTTTCTTGAAGGTGGCCGGCCGGCCACCCCAACTGGTCGGCCAGCCACTCCCCCTGGCCGGCCGGCCATGGCCAAAAATGAAGTCAAAAATTGCTGGCCGACCACCATACCTTGGTGTCCTCCCAGGTGTGTAGAACAAGGTTCCAAGGTTGGAATTTGGTAACTCTGAAACAGGAGTCACAACATTGAACTTGAAAGAGAGGCTCAAAAATGAAAAACACAATTACTGGCCGACCACCACTTTTTGGTGTCCTCCCATGTTCCCTCATCACAAATATGTGGTTGTGGTTGGAAGAAAATGGGCCTAGGGTGTTCAACATTAGCCCGGAAGTGAGCAAAACGGGCGCCGAAAGAGCATAACTGGTTGTCTGAGATAATTGCTGGCCTCCCACCCTCCAGTGATCTTCCTGATGCTAAAACAGAGGTACCTGCCAAAATTGAACAAAAACTAATGCAAAATGAATGCTCGGGGCCCAAACCGCGAGGTTCGGGGCCCAAAAACCGGCTGTAAGCACCGAAAGTGGCATTCAGCCACGAAGTGGGTATCTAAGACCCCAGGGTTTCTCGGTATGATAAAATAGAGGCACCTACCAAGAATGAACAGAAATCGATGCGAAATGAATGCTCGGTGCCCAAACCGCGAGGTTCGGGGCCCAAAAACCGGCTGTAAGCACCGAAAGTGGCATTCAGTCACGAAGTGGGTATCTGAGACCCCAGGGTTCCTCGGTATGATAAAACAGAGGCACACGCCAAAAACCGGAGGAATCGGAGATGGTTGGGCGGTCCCGAACCGAGGCATACGGCCTGACGGCTCCGAAAACCGGGAACCGGGCTCCGAAATGGGCAAAATGGCCTACGGCCACGAAATGTAGCCCACGACCACCGAGAGATAGCCTACAGGACTACTCCCTTCCCTCAGGAAAGAAAACAGAGAAAACCGAGTCTGGTTCGCAAACCGAGGCAAGGTATGGAAGAGAGTTCGGAAGTCCGGAGGCAGGGCGCACGGCCGCGACTCTGAGACTTCTGAACGAGCACAATATGCAACATCACCGAGCGCTCAATCGGTGACGTCTGAGTCTTAAGGTCGGTCAAAAATGGGGTGTCTACACACTTGTGTTACTCCTAAGGCTATTAAGAGCCAAGTACTTGCAGACTTATTGGCCCAATTCCTATCTGGTGAACATGAACCTGCAGAGGTACCTCTACCAAGTGAGGTCCATGTCTCAACAGCTGCAATTGAGACTTATTGGGACTTAAAATTTGATAGAGCTTCTGAAGTTGGGAAAGGTGGAGCTGGCATAACACTAACTAGTCAAACAGGAGAGAAGTTTCATCTATCATATAAGCTTGACTTTGAGTGTTCAAACAACGAGGCTGAATATGAGGCGTTGATACTGGGTCTAATAGTTGCCCAAAAGAAGGGCCTCCGCAAGTTGAAAATTTGGGGCGACTCCAAGTTAGTTGTCAAGCAAACAATGGGTGATTTCGCCTTGAAGAAGCCTTTGTTGGCCCTATATCGCACCATAATTCAAAGGTTGCTCACTCAGTTCGATGATGTCTAAATCCATCATACTCCTCGAACACACAACCGTTTCCTCGATGCCTTGGCTATATTGGAGGCAAAGGTGGAGATACCAGATGATAGTATAACCATCGTCATTAAGAAAAGAACAACACCTGCAGTGCTAGCCGAAGAACATACAAAGCAAGATGCTGAGGGGTGGAAAGCAAATATAATCCAACAGTTGAAAACTAGCCAGGGAACAATCAAACCAGCAGAACTTGCATCATTTCTGCTCCTTAGAGGAGAGTTGTATTTTCGTTGTATTTTCGCGGTTGGTAGACAAGAAGCAACTTACAGACTTAAAGAGATCCATGCTAAGTCCTGTGGAGACAGAGATATCAGTCTATACTGACAGATACAAAGGCAAGGGTATTACTGGCCAGAGATGGAGAAGGAAAGTATTGAGTTGCAGAGGCAATGTGCAAAGTGTCAATCCTATCCTAAGGAAGTGAAAGCCCATTTCTTAAGCAGTGAAGAATGGAGGCAGCCATATATCGACTACCTTAGAAAGGGCACACTGCCTAAGAATAAAGCCGATACAATCAGAGTTAAGGGGTGAGCCCTCTGCTTCTTCCTTGACCAAGGCAAGCTGTACCGAAGAAGCTTCGAAGGGAAACCTTTGGCGTGTTTATCAAAAGATAAGGCAAATGAAGTGCTGAGGGAAGCCCATAAGATAGAGCATCAAGGAGGCAAGCGATTATATGGACATCTCATTCACCTCGACTACTATTGGCAGACAATAAAAGAAGATGCGAAAAACTTTGGGAGGAGATGCCAATTCTGCCAAAAGTTTAGGAACTTGATACATACACCGGCGGTTGAGCTATATAACATTAAGACCCCTTACCCGTTCCATACTTGGGCATTTGACCTAATAGGTCCTATAATGCAGCAATCCAAAGGCCACAGATAGATACTTGCAGCAACTGAAATTAGTACCAAGTGGTTAAAGGCTATACCGATGATGAAGGCAAACGGGGCAAGAGTAGCCAACTTCATCAAAGAAAACATAATCTGCAGGTTTGGCATACCCAAAGCAATGTTGTCTGACAATGGAACTCCCTTTGTAAACTGTCATGTGGGAAGACTGTTGGACGCCTACTAGATCAAGCACCACAAGTCTAGTCCATACTACCCCCAAGGAAATGGACAAGCTAAGGCGACCAACAAAACCCTCATCCGAATATTGAGTAAAATGATAGATGAAGTAGGGGTACATGGTCTGAACAATTCCCCGTAGCACTCTGGGCGTATAGAACGTCAAAGAGAAAGCCAACTCAAGCAACCCCATTTTCCCTACTATATGGGTCCGAAGTTGTGTTACCAGTTGAGTTGGCAGTACCCTCAGCAAGAATGACTATGTCAGCACACTTAGCTCCAGACAGCAGGAAGAATAACGTAGAGGCAGCCGAAGAAAGAGGAGATCGGGCCTCGCGGGCAATGGAAAAATATCATCAATCCATAGCTCGTGCGTACAATCAATCAGTTCAACACAGGAAGTTCAGTAAGTGAGACTTGGTATGGAAAACAGTGGATGCAATCATACGGGGGCAACCAATTCCCAAGTTCTCACCCAAATGGGAAGACCCTTACAAAGTTGATGAGGCAAGCAGCAACGAGTACTACAAGTTAACAAGAGTAGATGATGAGCTCAAATCTGGCCCTGTCAATGCCAAGTATGTCAAAGAATATTTTCCTTAATTTCTTTTGTTCAGGAAAAAGAGTTGTTTGTTAATACTTCCAAAGCAAAGTGTAAAGAAAGTGTTATACACTTAGTAAACCTTTTGCTCTCATATACACTTAGTGTGAGGAAAGTTTTCCATACTTAGTGAAATTTTATCCTTGTAAAAGCTTAGTCATGGTAAAGTTTTGTTCACTGCAAGAGTTTTGCTTATCTTTAGAAGCTATGTAAAAGCAATGTAAAGAAAGTGATGAAATGAAACTCAAAAGTACTGCCAAACATCCATACTTTTCATTAAAGTCAAACTTCCAGAACATGATTACAATATTTTAAAAGAAATTATGACAGAGAAGAAGAAAAGAAAAGGCGCCCCAAGCGTGATGAAACAACAAGATAAAGAAAAGAAAATGAAAGAAATCATAATAAAGTCACAGACATATCAAATCAAACCCTTCAAAAGAGAGTCCATCAGAGTCACATCTTGAGGCAACTGGGCAACCAATGCAAAGTCCTTCTCATTGACCTAAGCTAGGTTCTGCCGGTGCTGCTCCAAGGCACCCTCACACTCCTTGATAGTCTCCACCAAGGACGCAATCATCGACACATTGTTAGCATGCTCAAGGAAACCATCAACTGCTTGAAGCTTGTTCCTCATCCATGATAGGTTCAAACCATTCCTCTCAAAGTCGCTCAGGTTGGCCTCAATACTCTCCACGAACTTGCTGGAGGTTGTCAAGATCTACTTGGTAGCAAGGTCACGAATGAAACTAGCAAGTAACTCTAGCAGCACCGTCTACACTATAGATCCAGGAACATTAAAGGCAGCAAAGGTGTCCAGGTGCAGTGCTTAGATACGAGCAAGAGTGGAAGCAGCTTCGGAAGAGACCCAATAACTTAGAAAGGAAACTTTCTCCGAGGACTGAGGGGACTCTCTCACACTGCTGCCAGCTTCAATCACTGGAGGGAGACTGATTGAGCGATCAAAGGTCTGAGGGCGGTGCACTTCCCCTGAAGATGATTGTCCAGCAGCATTAGAGTGAGTAGATGCTGGCTGGCAACCGGGTGAACTGGCCTCACGAGAAAGGCCAAAGCTGCCTACACCATCGTGTTGTTCTGAAAAGAGGTCGTCCACCTGATAATCTCCACTGTTCAGATCTGGAACAGCAGCAGTATCCGTCCTAGTATAAAAATCTCGAGATACTCTAAGGTCAGCTGGCACTTCCAGAAAGTGAGTGGGGTATAAGTCTGCCAACTGTTCAGAGGTTGCCGAAGCAACTGGGTCAGAGGTCCCAGCAACAGCAGTAACAGTGTGGGTGGCTAAAGTGACAGCTACCTCTACAAGTCGGTCCAAATTTAGAGGGGCCACAGCAAGAACAGTGGCAATAGCTGCTACATTTGTACTCTCCTCAGCCACTTGGACGTTTGGAAGTGGAGTCTGTTGAACCAATGGAGACTCGGTAGACTAGAAGGAATCGCCAGATACAGCTCTAAGGGGAGGTGGTGCAACTTCCAACGGCTCTCTCACGCCGCGATCTTCCTTTTGGGTCTGAGGTACGAAATTATCTCCACCAACAGAGAAACGGTTGAAATGCACAGAGTCAGAGAGATGTGGAGGCTCTGAACCCTCAGCAACTATACCACCCATTGCAACTTCCACAGCAGGGGGAACTTGTACATTGTCTGCAACCTCGACAACTGCTCAACCTTGGCAATTGGCTCGGCTTCAGTAGTTAGTTCGACTCTAACACTTGCTTCCTCTTCAACATCTGGAAGAACTGTTCTACGGGTCCTGAATCTTGTGACCCTAGCAATGGGAAGGTTGTCATCGTCGTTTGAATCTGAGGAAATGCCGATGGCAGTAGAAAAACCTCCTAGACCAGAAGGTAGTATGGTCGATGGGCCCTAAAACGGAAAAAGATTATGTGGTTATTAAAGTAAATATAAGAAGCCCAATGAAGCAATGCAAAATTTTTTTTTCTAAGTATGAATACCTTTCGGAGTCTCTTCCTACTTGGTAAGACATGTGCCTCAGCAACTAATGCTGCTGCTGCTTGGGGTGTGTAGACATCCCATTTTTGACCGACCTTAAGACTCAGACGTCACCAACTGAGCGCTCGGTGATGTTGCATATTGTGCTCGTTCTGAAGTTGCGGAATCTCGGCCGCGAGCCTTGCCTCTAGACTTCCAGACTCTCTTGTGCTTTGCCTCGGTTTGCGAACCAGGTCCCGTTTTCTCCGTTTTCTCTTCCCGAAAGGAGGGAGAGGTCTCGTAGACCATCTCTCAGTGGCCGTAGGCTACATTTCGTGGTCGTAGGCCATTTTTCCCGTTTGGAGCCCGGTTCCCGATTTTTCGAAACCGTCGACCGTGTGCCTCGGTTCGGGACCACTTAACCACCTCCGTTTGCTCCGGTTTTTGGCATACACCTTGTTTCCTCCCTTTTGAGGGACACTGTGGCTCGAGAGACCAACTTCGTGGTCGAACGCCACCTCCGGTGCTTAACAGCCTGTTTTCGGGGCCCGAACTGCGTGTTTCGGCCCCCCGAACCTTCGTTTTGCATCCGTCTTGGTCCATTTTTGGCAGGGACCTTATTTTCATTGTTAGAGAGGTTGTAGGAAGGTGGGAGGCCAGCAATTGTTCTGAAAAACCAGTTTTATTCCTTCATCGCTCTTCATCGCCCGTTTTCTTCACTAAAAAGCTGGTTTTTCCCATCCTCGGGCCACTTTTTCTGACTTTCCACCACACCATTGTGTTGTACACACCTAGGAGGCCACCAATATGGGTAGGCCGACCAGCAATTGTCCTTGACCCTTTTGAACCCCTCTAAAAAACTGGTTTTTCTCTCTCCTGGTTCACTTTTTCCAATTTTTGACCATACAACTGTGTTGTACACACATGGGAGGCCATCTTTCTGGGGTGGCCGGCCAGCAATTTTGTTGACCCTTTTGACCCCTGGTCGGCCGACCAGGAGGAGTGGCCGGCCGGCCGGCCACCTGGCCCTTTTGAACCTGGCCGGCCATTTTTCTCTCCCCTGGTGCATTCCAGCTGTGCCAGCTGTTTTGCACCAGATCCCCTGCTCGAGGGTCTGTCTTTTTGGGAGAAGATTTGAATTGTTTTTCCCCCCTTTTCTTTTACTCCTCTCCCTCTATATAACTAACCCCCCACCTCCATTTCTAAGGGTTAGACATATTTACTAAGGCATACATCCATCTCCCTCCATAGCTCTCTCTTCCAAGCTCTAAAGTCCATTATCCTTGGCCATTTGCACTACAACTCATAGCCTACCACCTCCACACTCCATTCCAGCACCTTGAAGGTCATTTGCAGAGGTAGAGAGCTCATATTCTTGGTCCAAAAGCTGTTGGAGGTCGGCTCTACAAGGGTAAGTCCTTATTTCCCCTTTCCTAGCCTTATTTTGCTTCATATCTTAGCCCCTTTTGCTTGCATTTTTGGGCTCTGAGCTAAACTGGAAAAGATCTTATTTTGAGCTCCTCTTCAACTTTGTTTAAGAAAACTCTGCTGTTTGAAGTCTTCTACTCCCTCTTTGTGCTTTATCCCTCTTTTAGGGCTTATCTTGCATGATATATTAGCCTTGCTTGCGAGCATTTTTAGGCTTCAAGACAAACTGTAAAGTGTCTTGTTTTGAGCCTCTCTTCAACTTTGTTGAAGGGCTCTTTACTTTTTGAGGCTATCTACTTCCCCTTACCCTTTATCTCTCTTTTAGGGCCATTTTTGCATCATATTGTAGCCTTACTTGTGAGCATATTCGAGATTTGCCATAAACTGTGAAGTATCTTGCTTTGAGCCCCTCTTCAACTTTGTTGAAGGGAACTTGGCTTTTTGAGGCCTTTTACTGCCCTGTTTGTCCAATCTCTCTTTTAGGGCTGTTTTTGCATGATACATTACCCTTATTTGTGAGCCTTTTTGGACCTTGACCTAAACTGAAAAAAGTCTTATTTTGACATCATCTTCATGTTTGATTAAGGTCTATCCTCTGTTTGGGGTCATCTTCTCCCTATGCATGCTTCATCTCTTTATGATTAGGGCTATGCATTAGAACACTTGCATTGGCCATGGTTTGGCCTCTTAGCCGCTGAAATCCAGTGGATTTTTAGTGGCTTAGGTGTATTCTTGAAGGCCAAAATCAGAGGGGGGGTGACCCCCTCTCTCTTTGTCTTGTTTGGTGGCCTTTTTGGAATTCCAAAGGACCCCCTATTTGCAAGCTTCTAAGCTTTGTTTCTATCACTTTTCAGTGGGTTTTAAGACCCCTATAACTCATTTCCAAGGGTGGTTTTTCTATGCTTCATGTCTATCTTGTATGTGCTTAATAACCCCTTGTATGGCCCTCTAAAGGAGCTCACCATTTTTACACATGTTGGTTGCATTTCAGAGGTTATTTGGGCATGTTTTGGCATGTTTTATTCACTAATTTTTTCTGGTTTGATGAGTTCTCACATGCTTCATGTACATGCCATGTAACCCATGTTTGCTAGTTAATTTTGCATGTTATTTTAGTCCATCATGCTAGCATCTTTTGGTCATGCTTTGAACTAGAAATGTTCATGTTTTGGGACTGCCTTGGCTCTGTCTTTGTGCTTCATAGTCAAATAATGCATGCTTTGTATAGCTATAAGTCAATACATGTGCCTAGTTTTGAGTTTCGGGGCTCATCTCATGCATCGGGTGCCATGTTTCCATGTTTCGGGATCATTTTGCATCACATTTCAGTGCTAGAACTTGTATGTTTGTATGCCATATTTCATGCCTTGCCATGCCATGCCTTGTTAGAGTGGCATTTGTGCCTTAGGATCGGTCCTCGGTTTGCGTGCATGTGTGCACGCATCTCGAGTGTCTCATTTTCATCTTATGGCTGCTGATGTGAGTGTAGCTGAGGTCCACTCATATTGGCGTAAGCCCATATTGCATTGTGTATGCCATTTCAATTCATAGCATTGCGTATGCTAGGTTGTATGTTAGAACATTGTGTATGTCTTGCTATATCGTGCATTGTGCATGCCATCTCATAGCATTGCGTATGCTAGGTTGCATGATTAGGATTGCATTCACGCATGTCATGCATATTGCATTGTGCTTGGGATAGGAGTTAGCCCAAGTACGGGAAACGAGGGACGTTTCGTACTCCAAGTGACGGAACGTGTCTCAATTCCCAGTCGCCGACACTCCGGATTGTCCATGATGGAGTCTAGGTCTTGTTGTGTTTATATGTACATTCATTTCATATTGAGTCGTGCAATTCGACTCATCGGCCATCATGCATCGAGATGCGTGATTAGTGGCACGAGGATCGAGGCGTGCATACATATGTGAAAATACTTTGCCATGTCCCTTTCTTGCTCTTTGTTGCAGCAAATCAAGAATCAACAGCCTTTCAGAGCTTTGCACAATATTCCAGGCTTAATTGTAAACAGAGGCTAATTGGGGCATCGCAATGGATTTCCGCGCAAGGCAACCCGAACATGCATCATTCATCATCCGGAGCAGAGTTGAGGCAGTCCCTAGCTTGCATGCTAATTTACTGTTTTCCTAGATTAATTTGTTAATTAATTAGGATTTCGTATTTATTCGGATTGTAGTTATTTATTCGGGACTGTATATTATTTATTCGGACCATCCGAGCGAGGGCGCAATTGTAATAAGTGTGTGTGCCTGTGATGCATGTCTTCCAACCTCACGTCTTTCTCCCTTTTATTTACCAGCTTATGATGGTTAGAATTGGGCATGTTTCAATTAGCATACAGTATGATAGCATGTTTGCATTCATTCATCTGTTTTGCATGCACCGGGCTCGGCGCACCATAACTCACTGCATTGTATTTCAATTCCAAGTTGAATACTTGTTAGCTGTAGCATTCCATATGCCATGTTTAGAATAACCGAGCCTATCTTAGTTGCATTCCTGCATATGTTGCATTAGGCATTTCTGTATACTTAGGATCATGCATGGATTTCTAACATAGTTTCTGTTTTGGCTTGGAGTACTCGGTAAGTTTTATGCTTTAGCATCCTTGCATGTGTGTGAGTGACTGCCATGATAGCATGCTTACCATGAGGCTATGTGCTTATGTGTTATAACTGTCTGAATGCCTGTGGGTGAAGGTTGGGTTATTTGGATTGGAACAATGCATTGACTGTGAGTTTTAAGCGCACTAGATAGTGGCGAAACCATCTTTTCTAAGCCCACCCGAGGGTGGCAAAATCCGCATTTTGAGCCTACTTGCGAGTAGCAAACCATCTTTCAAAAATAAACATGAAATGTTTTGTTCTAATTCAGGCGGCCCGGTCTATACTTGTATGCTGTGCGCATCACATAGTAAATCTAGGCTAATAACCGGAATAAGAATGCATAAGGTTTTCAAAACTCGATATCATGGTTAGTAGAGGCCGATCTTTGATCGGGCGAGCGGGAGTGCTCACGAAGTGACCTTCCCCAATCGTACCCAAGTTCCCGAGCCGAGGCAACTTTGGTGATGACGGACACGTGGCCTTAGGCAAACGAGTCAGGGTTTCCTAAATTTTCCCAAAATAAAATATTTAGGTGGCGACTCTGTATCTAGCAAAGCAGTCTATGTTTGGCACTTCTTTCAAAAAAAATCTGTTTTCTCAAAACGATTTGCCGGATTTGGACTCTTTGGTTCAGATTAAGAACCGTGACATTTGAGTCCTGAACTATAGTCAGCCCAAGTGAACAGAATGGGACTCATCCTCCCGGGGCGTTCGGGGACATCTACAGGGTGCCCTCAGTCTGGAGCGGGTCATGCGTACTTTTGTGCCGACTTAAGGGGGAGCAATTTGCAAGGGCTGAACAGAGATTGCCCTAGATAGGTGAGGCTCATCTACGGCGGGCAAGGATAAAAGCTTAAAGTGACAAAATATGCTGGTTTGTTTCCCTCGGCTGGAAGGCAGACGAAAGGATAAGTTAGGCTGCGGGATAGGTTCCATCGCAGAGACAATGTGAGCGCTGTTGCAAAAATTGAAGAAAGAATTGAGGTTGCGGTGCTAGAACAGCCTGTTATTGGGAGTAAAGGCGCCCTCTCTCCCAAGTGAGAGAAGCTCCATGAAGCCTAAGCCCTCCACAAGTAGAGCAGTATAGTCACAGGCAAACCACTGAAAGCTCTGGTAGAAATCAATCTGAGGCGGAGGGGCATGTGGGACGCCTTGATCCATTCCGAACTGCCTAAGGACCCTGTCCGGTCGATAGATAACACTGGACATGCCCTCTGGAAGAAATTGAGTGAATGGAGGGAACACGCACTCCTCCATGCGGTCGACGTAATCCGAAAAGGGTCTGTTGGTGCCAAGGCCAGACCACCGAGAGATGCGAGAGAGGGATTGACACACTTGCCTCATGACAGGCCGACCCTCTGCATCTAGAACAGGGAGGCCCTCTACATCAAGGACTTCATCAGTGAAAAAGGGCTCATGCTCTTTAGGAATGGGACCTATGGCAGGAAATCTCTCATAGAAAAAAACAGTCAAGAACTGAGTATGTACAAAGCTCTACCCATCATAGTGGCCCACGAATCGTTCCATGTCCGAATGGATAAGGTCAAGACGGAAGTATTGGTTTCCTAAGAAGAGAGGGGCTAGAGGAATCTAACTGCCGCTGCAGAGCTTGATGGCCAAGGGAAACACTAGGGGATTAATGCTCTGGGCAGGGTTACTAGGTAGAATAAAAAAGGAGATAAAGTAATTGACGAAGGCGGCCAAGTACAAGTCGCCGCGGTAGCCCGGCCCAACTACAGAGTCGCGACTCTCCTCTGTGATGTCGCCGCTCTCCTCCGTGATGTCGCCTACAATTGGTTGTAGGTCCTTGAAGAAATGCTTCAACCAGGAAAGATAGGTGGTTTTCTCCCTCTTAGGTCTCTCCTAGAGTAGTTCCCTAGTTCTAAGGTCATACCATTCCTAAAAGGTGCTTTGGAGGGCAGTGACGGCAACCTGCTCTGCAGGAGTCAAAGATGCTGGGTCAAAGGGGTGATCTCCACGAGTGCTCAGGCGCAGAAGGACAGTAACATCTTCCAGGGTTGGGGTTATCTCTTCCCATGCCAAGGCAAAAGTGTGAGTGTCCCAGCTTCAGCGAGAGATAACCATATCGGTGTTGGTCTGTACATTGCGCACTGATAACTCCCTCGAAATCAAAATGGCATTGAAAAGATGGACATCTCATAAGCGCTGCTCGAAGCCACCATCCGCAATAATGTCATCGACCCAAAGGAACCAATCTGCTGGAGGGCCCGAATGGGTGTGATAGTAGATGTATAAATGTGGAAAGTCGCCATGCTCTACGCGAAATCGCAGCACAAAGACTGGGTTTACCATGTCCGCATCATCCAAAGTAACCTCCCCAAAAGGAAGCAGAGGCTCCTCCAAAGGAAGGGCATCAGGAATGAAGGAGTCAACTGCCTTCCAAAAGAGGTCAGCCAGCCCTCCAAAGTATGGGACCCTCCTCTACTCAATAGGGGGTAGGGCAGCCCTGTAGGGAAGAAATCTTGTGCTTGCCATGAGGAAGAATAAAGAAAGGTAAAAAAAGGCTTTGGAAAGTGGAGACAAAGAAGAGAAGAAGACAAGGAGACAAAAAGGTATGTTGGGTAGAAGTGGGGGACCAGTGGACCCAATGGCGTTATTTATAAAGAAAAACAGCAAAGGGTGCCAATGTGCTTCCCTAGGCCATTATGACCTGACAGTCAAAGGGGTACCTTTTTCAGAGCCGACGCAACTTCTGACCCAACCGACGTTACCTTTGGGTTACTTGCTGACGTCATGCACGCGCGGGAGACTAGGAGCGTGTCCCCTACGCGCGCAGCGGGCAAAATGTAGAAGGTTAGAAATTAAACCCCAAGTATGGGCCTAAGCATTGAGGTCACCCCAAAGAGGCGATTAGAAATGAAAAAGGAGCATGGGCCAAAGCCCAAGGGAAATGGGCCAACAGTGGGCCGAAGCAGGTCCGACCCACCAAGGGTCCAAATGGACTCCACAAAGGAAAATGCCTAAGTCAAGTTGTAGAGGCAACACTTGTAGCGGTGAAGTTGCGGAGGGAACATGTGCAGCGGGAAAGTTGCTGAGGCACTTTGCCTCAGTGCCGTTATTCCTAATATTTTCAGTTCCGCCGCCATCTGAAGTTGCTGAGGGAAAGAGAAAGTCGACGCAATTAAGTTGCCGAGGCAACACTTGCGACAGCCAAGTTGCGGAGGCACTTTGTCTCAGCATCGCCATTCCTAATATCTTCGGTGCCGCCGCTATTCCAAGTAATGTCGGTACCACAGCCATCTAGAGTTGCTGAGGAAAGAAGAAAACCGAGGCAACTAAGTTGCCGAGGCAGTACTTGCATTGACCAAGTTGCAAAGGCATTATGTCAGTGCCGGTATCTCTAATATTCTCGGTTTTACCGTCTAAACTTGCCTTAGGAAATGACTACCGTAGCAACTACTACCGCAGCAACTACGACTGTAGCAATTAAGTTGTAGAGGGAATGTTCTACCAGGGTGATAGCAGCCTTTGAAAGAGGCCTCCTATTGCAAGTAGAAGCTAATGCTTAGCACTGATAACAGGCCCCAAAGTTCATATAACTTAGCGCCAATAGCAAGCCCTAAGACTTACTAGTTGGAGCTGATAGTAGGCCTAAAGACACCAGTTTACCGCGGCAACCCTGTGAAGATGGGAGCAGGGTAGCCCGAACATAAGGGACTCATTTTCCATCACCCAGGTTATGGACCTGCCTTAGTTGTACAGGCAGAATTAAGGAAGCCCCCGTGGGCTTGGTATTAAGGCACGACATGGCTGATAGCAGGCTTGGCTGTGGCCTTCACCCTAGGAAGCTAGGGAGTTTGTGGTTAGGTGGCTAAAGGTGGAGGCTTCACTAAGGTGAACACGAACGTAGTCAATAGCAGACTAATGGAGTCCTGAAAATGCATGTATTGGCCAAATAGAACTGAGAAGGCAAGTGCAGCGGCAAGATTCACTACCGGAAGTGCACTTGCTGAGGTTTGAACTGAGAAGGCAAGTGCAGCGGCAAACACTTCCGCCGCAACTGCACTTGCTGAGGCAAACAGATAGTACACAGTATATGCAGAAGGACATGTGGCACCTTCAGCCTGGTGGCTCAAGGCACAATATTCTATGTGATCCTCTGGGACACATGTCTTCTCTCCATTTGGCCACTTGGTGTCCTTTTGGTACCAAGGAAAAGCCTATAAATAAGACCTATTTCCCAAGGTTCAATAAGAAGAATTTTGGAGATTTGGAGGAGATGCTGCCTATTTTGGTACTGCCATATATTTCTTCTTGAGCCACTTGCTTCACCCTCACCCAACTACACACTCTCCAACTCTCAGATAGTTGCTGCTACTCATTCTTCAGCCACTTCCACCCTTATTGGACCATTAGCATAGTTTTGCCTCTCTAATCACCTCTCTAACCTTGAACTGCCTACAAAGTGTTATATTAGAGTGTTAAGTTTTTGTTCATAATATGGGATTTGTTCTAGAATGAGGAAAAATCCAAAACTTCTATAGTTTAAATTGCCCAAATGTGTAATTTTACATTTTAACAAAATCATTTTTATCCCTAAAAAATTAAATCTAAACATGTAAGGGACTACCAAAAACCAAACCAAACCAAACTAAACCTTAAGTTCCATCAAATAAGGTCGGTTACATAAATCCTTCTTCGCTACGCGGGCCTATCAAAGGCCATATGTAAGTGACTACCCTTTTATGTAATTTCTACTTTAATGGGATCTTTGGGTTTACAAAAAAAAAAAAAAAAAAAAGGAGAACTAAACCGTTTAGAAGATCACATTTTAGAATTTATTGGTGCTTTACCTTTTTATTTTTTCAATTAACTCTATTAAATAAAAATTTCTGACTAGAGATTATTTATAATTTTTCAAATCATAAAGAAAAATTTATATTTTAAGTAAATTTTAAAAGTATATTTATAATTTACCCTATATAAATTATTGGATGGATGGTACTTTTTTTCAATTCTTTAAAAAAAAAATGAGTGTAATTAATTAATTAATTAATTATTCCGAAAAGAAAAACAGAGAAAACAAGTAAATTATATACGCGAGAGTCGGAGAGGGGTGAGGGGAGAGGATTTTCTTTCCATTTTCATACTGACCACGAACGACTCCCCAAGAAAATCCTGAGAAACCCATTTCCATTTTTACGTCTGACAGGAGAGAGAGAGAGAGAGAGAGAGACGAGAACAGAATGATGCAGAGGAGTCAGGATCAACGGTCGAGATCTGCCAAACCCACCACCGTACACGGCTGCGCTCAGTCTGGAGATCTCCTCGCCTTTCAGAAGTTACTCCGAGACAACCCTTCTCTTCTTAACGATCGTAACCCTGTTGTAAGATCTCTCTCTCTCTCTCTCTCTCTCTCTCTCTCTCTATATATATATATATATGTATATGTGTTTTTGTATGCCCTTTGAAACATGATGTATGGGTCTTTTAAGAATTAGTTAAATTTGGTTGTCAAAGAAGAGGTTTTTGATTGTGGTGGTGAGCTTAATCTTGTGATGTAACATTATGTTCTTTGGATGATTGCTGCTCAAGATCTGGTTGTTAAGGTATTTAATAGATTGCAGCTAATAGGAATCAAATGAAATACAATGCAATTGGTTTTGGAAATTGGGTTCTCTTTCATATTTCTATATAAGTCAGTCAATGATGGATTTGGATTGTTCAGACTTTGGACATATTGTCGTCCTGTTTATTGAAGTATCTATTTATTTATTAATTGGGTAAATTACACTGGCACCCTTGAGGTTTGCACTTGATACAAATTCTCCTCTCGCGTTTTGGAAATTACATTTCCCTACATGAGGTTAATAGTCAACTTAACAGCTTGTGATGATGTCATCAATAATTTTTTTTATAAAATGCCAGCTTTGCCTCTGAGATTATCAGACCAAAATTTTCCATCTTTCTTGTCTATCTTTCTCACATCTTTTTGTAAATGGGTTCAATCCATATACAGCTCACCACTCCCTCTCCACCCTCCACCCTCCACTATCATTGCACACCCATGAGATTATCAGACCAAAATGAACACTTCATCCATCAACACTACCATGACACCCACACCACCGAAAATACCGAGTATATGAAATGGAAATTTCTTTACGGTGTTTAATTATCATGTGTACAAGAAGTAAGAAAGTAACAACTCAAGTTGCAAAATAAATTCAAATAAATTCTTAATTCAACTAAAATATAACTACTAAAGGACATAATATACAATTGTTTTGGTAATCCATTCAACGAACAATCACATCTATGTACATCTAATTATCATTATAATTATATATTTATATAAACATATATATCTATATATAGGTGTGTATGAATAAGGGCTGATTTGGCAAGTTTCAAAAAAGTCAAAAAGTCACTATCCTATTTAAGTCACATCATCTTATTTAAATCACATCACCTCTCTAACACATCACTTCAAACCCAACCCAAATCCAACCCATATTTCATAAAAAGTCAAAAAGTGCACTTATTTAAATCATCCCAAACAACCCCTAAATAAGAAAGATGGATCAAGCATCAATTTGATTTATACCTGCGTTCCAAATAGTCTTGGAAACTATGGTTCATTAGGCATCGGTTTTGTGGCACTATGAGCACTGGGCAAGCAAACAGGTAAGTGGTTTGGCCTCGTTTGGCAAAATTCAATTTTAGCCTAAAAGCCAAAAAATCACTAAAAAAGTCAAAAAGCCAATAGCCTATACAAAAAAAAATGAAAAATTCTCTTTTCTCTCTACTTTTTGCACATCTTTTCATAAAAAGTCAAAAAGTCATCTCAAACATTTTAATTTTTTTTATCTCATATTTTAGCTAAAAAGTCAAAAAATTACTAAAATAACTTATTTCCAAACAAGATTGAACAAAGTAATCGATTTACCAAAGCCCCACATATGTCATCATCACCCACCCACCTCTGTTTTAATCCCTACAAATTTCTGCTACTGCTATTATCGCAAACCACTTTGCTTCCGCCTCACAGCTGCAAGCCCTCTCACCATCCAATGCCACCATCTCCCCTTGTATCATCCCCTTCCATCACTCTCACTTCCCACCATCATCTGTCACCAACCCACAAATCACACAAAATATGATCCAAATTACAAAAGAAAAAAAAAATCCAAATCACACAAAAATAAGACCCAAATCATACAAAATGAGATCCAAATCACACAAAATCATTCCCACTGCCACAAAGCAAACCCCCTTCCAATGTGAGTGACAACTCCTCTTTTTCCAAACAGACTGTGTTGGAGTTGACACATTTTGAAACTGTGGAGCTGGTGTTGCTGAGATTTTTTGGCGACATAGAAGGTTCAAGAATCAGCTGATGGCAGTTATGGAGTTTGGTGATGGTGAAGGAGATTAAGAGAATAGAAAGATGGGGAAATTTTAGTGTTCAAATGAGGAATGTAGATGATATATATTGTAGGGTTATTGCTGTCTTTTTACGTTAGTGTGTATGGGTAACATGGTAATTTTATCTTTTCCATTAATTTTGTTAAAAGACAAACTATGACAAGGGTGCCAGTGTAATTTTCAAAACGTGGAGGGGGAATCTGTATAAAATGTAAACCTCAAGGGTTGTTACTATTGTAATTTACCCTTATTTATTTGTTGTTTAATTTTTGATGGACAAAAAAGAAAATTGTATTAGAGAATGAGCTCAAGTGGTACAACCCTCATTCAAACCATAAAAATAAAAAGAAAAAAAGAAAGGGAAAGAGAAAGAAATCAAGAAAAAAGATTAGAAGATAAACTTAAAACTCTTTATTCAACCCAAAATGCAACCACTCCCCAACTACTAAAACGCTCTCTCTTTAAGCATAATCTTACAAAATGTACTAAATGAGTTGTAAATATGAAAATTTCATGGTATTCAATTTCATCAATCTCATGAACTTTTCGCTTAACATTGAAATCTGCTATTCTAGTAGCACAAGGATTAGTTCTACTTAGATTTTTGCTTGATGTATGCTCCCAAAGCCAATTGGATCTGGGTTGCTTTACTGCATGCTAATCCATTCATTATGTTTTTTTTGTTTTTGTTTTTTTGGTTTCCCTTTCTATGCCTAGAATGTGTTTACGCATTGAATTGTTTCTTTTTGTTTTATACGTTCACTTCTTTTGCTTTTTCAACACAGATGGTTCAGACACCACTTCATGTTTCTGCTGGTTACAACAATGTTGGCATAGTTAAGTTTTTGCTTGATTGGCAAGGACCAGAAAAAGTTGAGTTAGAGGCCAAAAACATGGTGAGTAAAATTTCTCAATTATCTGAACTCTGTTGGGCTTGTCTTGCATAAAAGGCGAAGCTTATGTTGATTGACTCAAATTTTTATTTTATGCATCCTTGATGCTTAAATTTGTTTCTATGCAGTATGGAGAAACTCCATTGCACATGGCAGCTAAAAATGGGTGCAATGAAGCTGTTCAGTTGCTCCTTGCTAACGGTGCTTTTGTTGAAGCCAAAGCAAACGTGTGTTTTCTTCGCACCTTGTTATCCTTTCTTGTTTGAATCTGTGATCAAAACCTGGATTTGTTTTAGAACCTTCTAATATTTTATTTATTATTGTATCGTATTTTACTTTCTGTCTTATCTGTGCAGAATGGAATGACTCCGTTGCACCTGGCTGTTTGGCACTCACTCCGCGCTGAAGACTGCTCGACTGTTAAAACATTGCTTGAGAATAATGCTGATTGTAGTGCTGAAGACAATGTATTGTTGGTTATGTTACTTATCATATTCTAGTATACTAATATACGTTTTATTGTTAAATGTTGCTGATTAGTAAAAACTTTTATATGCAGGAGGGCATGACTCCTATAAATCATCTCTCTCAAGGCCCAGGAAGTGAGAAATTACGGGTACTGCTTCGCTGGCACCTTGATGAGCAGAGAAAACGTAAAGCCATTGAAGCTTGCAGTGAGACAAAAGCTAAGATGGATGAACTAGAAGATGCATTATCTAATATTGTGGGGCTGCATGAGCTTAAGTTACAACTCCAGAGATGGGCAAAGGGGATGCTTTTGGATGAGAGGCGTAGGGCCCTTGGGCTAAAAGTTGGCCCTAGAAGGCCACCTCATATGGCCTTCCTTGGCAATCCTGGAACAGGTAATGACGGTTAAGATTTTGTATAGTTCGTGATTATAATTGTTCGAATGCTCTCATTACCGGTGGATTTTTTCAATAGTTTCATATCGTACACCTTTTTATTTTGGATAGTTAAACTAATATGCGAAAACAGATTTAATTTGTTAGTTGTATTTTATTTATATCTTAAATTTTTACCAACCTATGTTTTCTTTTCTTTTTTTTCAAATATATTTCCCAAAGTCAAGTTGTTTTGAACTTATTTTCCAAACCCATGTTTTGTGAATCGTGTTTTCAAAACATGACTTCAAAGCCTAAAGTTGCATTTTAAAATCACGACTTCTCTAAAGTTGTGGATTGAAATCATGTATTTGATACAAGACTTGATAAAATGGCCTGCCTTTGGGAATTATGTTTAAAAAGACTTTGTTTTGGAAAATACGTTACCAAAGGACGTGCCTTGGTAAAAAAAAAACTTCTCAAATGTGTAAGCAATTATTTCAATTATGGTTGTCCCTATATCTCATGTGGTTAATTACAAGGCATGGTACTTTTTTATATGTGATAGGTAAAACTATGGTAGCTCGAATCCTTGGAAGATTACTATATATGGTGGGAATTTTACCAACTGACAAGGTAACAGAAGTACAGAGAACTGATTTGGTTGGAGAATTTGTTGGTCATACAGGACCAAAGACTCGGAGAAAGGTATGCCACTGCACATCTGAAACTGGATCTTATCCTTTTTTGGCAGCAAAAATGGTTAGTACTGTATTGTGATGAATAAATGCTTACCAAACCATCTACATACAGATCAAAGAAGCCGAGGGAGGAATTTTATTTGTGGATGAAGCCTATCGACTAATACCAATGCAGAAGGCTGATGATAAGGACTATGGGCTGGAAGCGTTAGAAGAAATCATGTCCGTCATGGACAGTGGAAAAGTTGTGGTCATATTTGCCGGCTACAGTGAACCGATGAAGCGTGTGATTTCTTCTAATGAAGGCTTTTGTAGAAGAGTGACTAAATTTTTCTATTTTGACAACTTTAGTTCCGTAGATTTGGCGAATATTCTTCATTTGAAGATGAGCAATCAAACAGAAGATAGCTTGTTATATGGATTTAAGTTGCATTCTTCGTGTACTGTGGATGCTGTTGCAATGCTGATAGAGAGAGAAACCAGTGAAAAGCAGCGTAAAGAGATGAATGGAGGTTTAGTGGATCCAATGCTAGTTAATGCTAGAGAAAATTTGGACTTGAGGCTCAAATTTGACTGTGTAGATACTGATGAACTACTTACTATCACCTTAGAGGATTTAAAAGTTGGCCTTCGATTGTTAACTCAATGAGAAATGATTTGGTTGACAATCAAGCCAAAATGTGTCTCAGGAAGGATATGTTGCGATCACTACAGACGACTTTGAAGTGTGATGATCTGGGTTCGACAATTGGCAACATTCGATTCTTGTATATTTTTCCTTAAATAGGCTAGGATATCTATTGATTCCCTTTTCTTCTTCTTCTTCTTCTTCTTTTCTTTTTTATTTTTTTATTTTATTTTATTTTTTTTCTCCTGGCTCTTTGAAAATTCTTATGTTTTTTTTTTTTATAGTCTTTGGTAACTGGGTGTCTGGTTTGTTGTTGATGAAGCGATTCATTGCTTTTGGCTTAATTGTTTGTGTATCATCAACTAAATAATAAGCTAAGTTTATTACATTTTTTGTGGTTTATTTGTTTCTTTACTACTCCTGTGTTCAATTTTGGTCTCAAACATGTTTTTATTTATTTATTTATTTTCTTTCTCGTGTAGCTGGTTCTGATTTGTGACTTTGTCAATGTCCACCACAATCCAGAAGCTGCAAAAGTTGATTACTGTGATGATTTTCAATCTAAAGCTCAATGTTTAAAAAATCTGCTTTGTAAGTAAATTGAGAATGCAGGTAACTAGAAAAGAGTTTAATCACTGATTTATTTTGTTAAGCTGATTTATGCTGCTACTAACTTTGAAGTTGTATTGTTGTTTACGCTTAAGAACAATGATGCACTTGACAGAAATTGCTGTTTTGGATGGGGATCAAACTGACTGCATTGGGCTGCTGCTTTGTTTGCAATGACCGGCTCCTTTTGCATCTCTCTAATATGATTATAGTTATTTTATTTTATTTTATTATTATTATAGTTTTTTCTTATCATACAATCATACTACACAGTGGTGGGGAACTAGAAGAGGTTGATTCACGGTGTGGGTTTGGAGGGTTGGATCGCGGAGGTAGGGATTAGGGATGGACTATTGCAGTGGTTGGAGAGCTGGGAAAAGGCTACATGGTGGAGGATGTGTGGCAGTTAGAGGTTGGTGGTAGGGGGGCGCTAGAGGAAAGCTGTCAGAGTGGTTAGGAAGCTGGGAAGGGGTTGTTGTGGTGGTTGGAAGGCAGGGAAGAGGTTTTCATGGTGGAGAAGGTGTGGCAATCAAAGGTGGGGGGTGGGGGATGGAACTGAGGGGTTGGGGCCATGCCAATTTTAAGTTTTGGAACTTCTTTAGTATTTAGCAGCACACCCATAAAGTGAACACACCTTATATACATATATGTAAACTACACCTGATGGCATGGGTTGGAGAAATAGCTTGTTATTGTAGTAGTGAGGGTAAAGTTGCATATATCTTGGACCTTGCTTTAGCTATTTTATATGTATACCGTCCTTGGTTTTCAGTACATGTTAAAACTAGCTGAGGAGGAGATTGATTCATTCAGAAGTACAAATGTTGTTGTGGTCAATCATTTTGTGACTTTGCCTATGTGGCTCTGTACGCTTCAGTCGGTTTCATTTGAATTTTTTGTGTGATCGAGTTGGGATTGATCAGCTATGAATTGTGCTACTGCTACTCAGCTGGTGTGCATGTCCAGTTGAACTTATCATACAATATATTTGCTTAGGTGTACATGCGAGTTGTGTTTGGATATTAGATCTGGATAGAAATTTATGAATAGAAAAGAAAAGATGACAGAAATGTGATGAAATATCGTTCTGCTTGTTTTTGTGGCATAGAGAACTTTTTTCTAGAAAATATTTTTATTTTAAATTCAAAATCATCAAGGAAAATTTTCAAATTTAAAATGACATGGTAATTGAGAAGGACTAGATTACCTGAATTATTCTGATTAAAAAATGCCACAAACTTCATGAAAGTCCACTGGGAAATCAAGCTCTTTAACAACCTCAAAATGAATAACCACCTTCTATGGGGGCTCTTTGCTTTTGTTAGAAACAACTATTTGCTGCTAGATTGATCAACTAATTTAATATAGTTGAAAAGCCCAGCCCACATTTCTCCTTAAAACTCAGGTATTAAGAAGAGGGAAACTGGAGCCTTATAACTAGCACATATGAGACAACACACACTAGACCACAACACACACTAGGTGGATAAATAGCCCACCAGTCACAAACCCTAGCCCACCAGTCACAAACCCTGATACTAAGTTGAAAAGCCCAGCCTACACTTCTCCTTAAAACCCAGGTATTAAAGAGAGGGAAATAACCCTGATACCAAGTTGAAATGCCCAACCTACACTTCTCCTTAAAACCCAAGTATTAAAGAGAGGGAAATTACACCCTTATAACTAGCATAGATAAGGCAACTTCAAGCGATGTGGGACACATTCCAACAAAACAAGTTGAAAAGCTCAGCCTACACTTCTTCTTAAAACCCAAGTATTAAAAAGAGGGAAATTAGAGCCTTATAACTAGCACAGATGGGACAACTCAAAGCGATATGGGACATATTCCAACACACCTTCCTGGACCACAACACGCACTAGCTGGACAAATAGCTCACTAGTCACATGCCCAACTAAGCTCTGATACCAAGTTGAAAAGACCAATTCACACTTCTCCTTAAAAGCCAGATATTAAGGAAAGGGAAACTGGAACCTTATAATTAGCACAGATGGGGCAACTCTAAGCGATGTGGAACACATTCCAACAAATATAGGGTGAATTCAACATGGGTTTTTAGCCACAGAATCTACAGGCATTACAGTTAAGTTCCATGTTGCAGTACCTTCTAATACTGTTGTACTGAAAAAGCTTATCTAAACTTGTTAGAAACCATGTGGTAAATACACATGGTATGACCTCATGGTACACATGGTGTGGCCTAACCTTGAAGAGCACATGGTACACATGGTCCATCCACACATGACCTAACCATGAGGGACACATGGTCTTGGAAATCATGAGGGACACATGGTCTTAGGCATGTGATACACGTGGTGTGGCTTAACTATGAGGTATGCATGGTTTGCCATATATACCTATATAAGGGCTCATGCTCAACATTGTGGAGACGCACCAAAAATAATAAATTCTCTCTCTATTCATCTATCTTGAGACTACCATCTTGAAAACCTAGGAATTTGGAGTGGATAAATATTGAGAAACTTTAGTAGCTTCTCAATTGACGGAGGGTTTTCTAGACGAAGCTCGTAATTCAAACATCCAATCCAAATGATTTCCGCATCAGGTAATATGATTACCCGTATTTTTTCCTTCAAAACTCTACTCTGTAAAGGAAGGGAATAAATCTGTCCAAGTATTGTTATTATTATCAAGTCGATGAAACAGTTCAAAAACAAGGTTGCCCATTCTGATACATATTCATACAATGGACAAAGGATAATTTTAGTTATTTATATATTCTCAAAAATCAAAAAAACTTTACTAGCTTTGTGTGTGACAAAGTCGAACTCATTTAGGTACCCCTAGATGTGAATTTGTAGAAGGAGATAAGTTTAGCATAACACTATTCAAAATAAGCAAAACACTAATCCAAAAAAACAAAAAAAAAAAAAGAAAAAAATTAGCTTTGAATGAAGTTAAGATTATAAAGGAAACAATAGAGAACCAAAAAGACTATCTGGTGTCACAACAATCGCCAACTTCTCTTCCTATCTTTCGTCTATTCCTTTTCTAGCTCTAGTTGTTCATCTGATGTGAGACAGAATGTTCGAATCTATAGTTGTGAACATTCTCACTCATGTGTTCGCATTCAGTGGACGGTACTTTTTGTGAGCATAGATTTTTCATGCTCATATTCTTAAAGATTCAAGTATTTCCATCTTTTCCTTATCCGTTTCAATTTTCGAGTAAAGCCCAAAACAAAAGTTTCCACATATGTTGCTTTCCCTCTTTAACTCTTCCTCTTCCCAATCGTAGGCAGGTGGTGTAACCAAATTTTCCTCATATATAACTGCTTTGATTGAGTGATACTTGGCAGGAAGTGGAATATCCCTATACGAATTGTCAATAGGATTGTATGCCCTTAGTGATGAAAAATTTAGCACAATAACAGTAGGAAGCAGAGGATATAGAGAAAACAAAGAAGGTACTTTTCCACTCTTTATTGATAAACAAACAGCCTATAAATAGACTAATACGTAACTGAAATAACATGAAAATAGGCACTACCCAACAAACTCCTATTGACTAGGTAAAAAGAAACAAACTAACTGATAATCCTAAAAACTAGGACAACCCAAACATGTAAATTACTAATTTCCTCAACAATCCCTCCTTTAAACTGATGTTCCAGACATAACATTTAGTTTAATACGAGTCAAACTATAAAACACCATCTCTCAAATTGAATCATTTGAAGTACAAACGCCAAGTAGCTTCCTGAGCTTCTAAAATTCAGGAAATTTAAGAGGCTTTGTTAGAATATCAGTAACTTGGTCTTCACTCCCGCAGAAAACCAGATTAATGACTCCATCATTCTTGAGATTCCTCAAGAAATGATACTTCACATCTATATGTTTGCTTCAACCATGTAGAACAGGATTTTTTGAAAGCTTTATTGCTGAACTATTGTCACAATAAATCTGAGTAGGCTCATCCTCCTTAAAATGCATCTCTTTAAGAATCTTCTTTAGCCAAATAGCTTGACAAGCACAAGCTGTCACAGCAACAAATTCAGCTTCAGTGGATGATAATGTAACAATAGTTTGCTTCTTTGATGACCATGAAACAACTCTTGTCTCCATCATGAAAATATACCCAGATGTGCTTTTTCAATCATCTGAATCTCCAGCATAATCACTATCAATAAAGCCAAATAGATCTGACTTTTCTTCCTTTTTATAAAACAACCCAAACTCCCTAGTACCTTACAAGTACCGAAAAATTCTTTTTGCAGCCAAGAGATGAATCTCTGTTGGACACTCCATGTATCTGCTAATTACACTTACAACATGCATTATATCAAGCCTTGTTGTAGTCAAATACATTAGGCTTCCAACAATCTACTTGTAGAGAGTGTTGTCAACCCTCTTTCCTTCATTGTCTTTGTTTAGCTTCAAACCAAACTCAGATGGTGTATTTACTGGATTACAATCCTTCATCTAAAGCCTGTTCAATATTTCTCCCACATACTTTTTTTGAGAAATAAAAATTCTAGTAGAAGATTGCAACACTACACTTCAATGCCAAGAAAGTAATGCATCATTCCAAGATTAGACATTTCAAATTCAGCCATCATGAATTTCTTAAAACTTTTAAACATGGCTGTATTACTTCTAGTGTAGATTTAATCGTCTACATATAAGCAAACAATGAGCATTTTCCCTTAATCCTCAAATTTTATGAAAAGTGTATGTACATAAGGATATTTTTGAAAACCTTCAAAAAATAATTTTCTATACGATTATACCAAGCCTGTGGAGCTTATTTTAATCCATATAGAGCCTTCTTTAACCTATACACTTTTTGCTCATTGCCAAGTTTCACGTAACCAGGAGGTTGATCGATGAATACCTATTCTTTCAAATCTTCATGGAGGAATGTTGATTTCACATCCAACTGGAAGATAGGCCATGAGTTTTGAGCTACCAATGCAATCACCAATTGGAAGATAGGCCTTGCAACCGGACCAAAAACTTCTTTATAATCAACACCAAACTCCTACTTGTAGCCCTTGGCCACCAAGTGTGCCTTGTACTTGTCAACTTCACAATTCTCTTTCAGCTGTCTTGTAAACCCACTTTACACCAATTGTTTTCTGCCCTTTTGGAAGATCACATAGCTCCTAAGTATCATTTATTTCAATGGCTATAATTTCAGCATCCATTGCCTTTCTCCATTTTGAATCTTTGTAGCCACTTCGAAAGTTGTAGGATCACAATCTGAAAACAGAGCAAAATGTGTAAGTGAGTCATCACCTTGGTCAACTCCAATTACCTCATAATCAGTCATCCATGCTGGTCTTCTTCGAACATGTTGAGGCCTTTGTGATTCAGCTACAAGTGGGTTTTGATTAGCTACTGTAGCATTTTGGGTGGCTTCCAGTTCTTGCTCATACTCCATAGGCTGCTGCCCTTTCTCATCATCATCAAAATTTGTTGGAATATTTTTTTTAACACCATTTTCATTCCATGACCACCTTCTTCATCAAAAATCACATCATGGCTGATAACAATTTTCTTGGTGCTAGGATTGTATAACTTGTGAGCTTTTGACTGATCACTAACACCAAGAAAAATGTATTTTTCTCCCTTGTTATCTAGCTTTTTCCTCTTCTCATCCGGATATGGGCATAGGCAATACACCCAAAAATCTTGAAATGCTCTACAACAAGTTTTCTTCCGCTCCATGCTTCCTCCGGTGTCATGTTTTGAACAACAAGTGTAGGACTTCTATTCAATACATAAATGCTCCAGTTAACTACTTCAGGCTAGAAATTCTTCGGAATACAACTCCTTAACAAAAGACTTCACACCATATTCAAAATAGTGTGATTCTTCCTCTTGCAAACTCCATTTTGTTGGGGCGTATAAGCTACTATAAGTTGTCTCTTGATTCCGTGGGTCTCACAAAAATTTGCAAATTCATGTGAGTTATATTCTCCACCACGATCTATGAGAAGAACTTTAATGGGGTTTCCAACCTCTTTCTCAACAAGCGCTTTGTAACTTTTAAAGGCTAGAAATGCTTCAAATTTTTCTTGCAAAAAATAAACCCAAATTTTTCGACTATAATCATCAATGAAGGTAATTATATATCTCTCACCTCTATTAGAACATGGAATTATTGGCCCACAAATGTCGGAATGAACAAGCTCCAATACCTTCTTCGCTCTCTATGATTTCCCTTGAGGGAATTGATTGCGATGTTTGTTAACAACACATTCTTCACAAACTTGAGAAAGAGCTGTAATTTGAGGGAGACCTGTCACCATATTGTAGACACCCCATTTTTGACCGACCTTAAGGCTCAGACGTCACCGATTGAGCGCTCGGTGATATTGCATACTGTGCTCATTCAGAAGTCTCAGAGTCGCGGCCGTGCGCCCTGCCTCTGAACTTCCGAATCCTCTTCTGTGCCTTGTCTCGGTTTGCGAACCAGACTCGGTTTTCTCTGTTTTCTTTCCTGAGGGAAGGGAGTAGTCCTGTAGACTATTTCTCGGTGGCCGTGGGCTACTTTTCGTGGCCGTAGGCCATTTTGCCCATTTCGGAGCCCGGTTCCCGGTTCTCGGAGCCGTCAGGCCGTGTGCCTCGGTTCGGGACCGCCCAACCGTCTCCGATTCCTCCGGTTTTTGGCAGGTACCTCTGTTTTGTCATAACAGGGCACACTGGGGTCCCAGATACCCACTTCGTGGCTGAATGCCACTTTCGGTGCTTACAGCCGGTTTTCGGGCCCCGAACCTCGCGGTTTGGCCCCCGAGCATTCATTTCGCATCGATTTTCTCCGGTTTTTGGCAGGTACCTCTGTTTTGTCATAACAGGGCACACTGGGGTCCCAGATACCCACTTCGTGGCTGAATGCCACTTTCGGTGCTTACAGCCGGTTTTCGGGCCCCGAACCTCGCGGTTTGGCCCCCGAGCATTCATTTCGCATCGGTTTTCTCCGGTTCTTGGCAAGTACCTCTGTTTTATTATTCTGAGGAACACTGGGGCCTCTGATACCCACTTCGCTGCTGAACACCACTTCCGGTGCCTGCAGCCCATTTTCGGGACCCCGAACTGCGCGGTTTGGGCCCCGAGCGTTCATTTCTCATTAGTTTTTGTTCAAATTTGGCAGGTACCTCTGTTTTAGCATCAGGAAGATCACTGGAGGGTAGGAGGCCAGCAATTATCCCAGATAACCAGTTTCGCTCCTCCGGCGCCCGTTTTGCTCACTTCCGGGCTAATGTTGAATACCCTGGGGATTTTTCTTCCAACCAAAGCTACATATCTGTGATGAGGGCACATGGGAGGACCCTAAAAGTGCATGGTCGGCCAGCAATTGTGGATTTCATTTTTGGGCCTCTCCTTCAAATGCAATGTTGTGACTCCTGCTTCAGTGTTGCCACATTCCGACCATGGAACCTTGTTCTACACACATGGGAGGACACCAAAAATGGTGGTCGGCCAGCAATTATTACATTCATTTTGAGCCTCTCCTTCAAGTTCTATGTTGTGACTCTTGTTTCAGTGTTGCCAGATTCCAGCCTTGGATCCTTATTCTACACACTTGGGAGGACCCTAACACATGGTGGTCGGCCAGAAATTTTCCTCTTCATTTTTGGGTCATGGCCGGCTGGCCAGGGTGAGTGGCTCCGACCAGGTGGGGTGGCCGGCCGGCCACCTTCCAGAAAACTACCTGGCCGGCCAGCTTTCTGCTTTCCAGCTCTTTACAGCTGTCCGGATATTTTTTGCAAAATATCTCCCCCTCCGGGGGATATTTTGGGAGGGAAATCTTGCCTCCATTTCCCTCCCCTTTTACACCCTTTCTTGCCTATTTAAAGGGCTGCCCTCCTCCTTTGCTAGGGTTAGAAAAATTCCTCTCAAGAACCCCTCTTCCAAAGCCTCCATTTACATAGCCAAAAGCTCCAAAAACTCTCCAAGTCCCTAGCTCCTCTCTTCATCAACCCTAAGCACCACCATCACCACCTCCATTTCAGCAGCAAAGGAGTGTTTTTCAGAGGTTAAGAAGCAACAAAGTCAAGCCAAGAAGCAAAGAAAGACTTGTCTTCAAGGGTAAGTCACCAATTCCCCTTTTCTTGCACTTTTTTGCATCAATTTTCTACCCTACATGCTCTCTGTTTTGGGCTCTGACCCCTTCTGGTTTTGTGCTTATTTTGAGCCCCTCTACAACATTGTAGAAGGGCTCAACCCTGTTTGAGCCCTCTATGGCACACTTGCTTCAATATCACTCTTTATGCCATTAAATTGCATGCTTTGTTTGGATTATGTGTGATCTGTTTCCGAGCATGACATAAACTGTGAGTGGGCCTATTTTGAGTCCCTATTCAATATTGAAGAAGGGATCAACCATGTTTGGCCTCTCTATCATGCACTTGCTTCATATTTCCTTCAAATTACCGTAAAATTGCATGGTTTCTTTGGCCTTTTTGTGATCTGATTTTGAGCATGCAATTAACTGAGGTTGAGTTTATTTTAGGTCCCTCTACAACATTGTAGAAGGGATCATATTGGTTTGAGGCCTCCATGTTGTACCTCTCTTTATACCTCTCTTTGGCCCCATCTTGAATGCCTTTTTGAGCTTACTTAGCTCCTGTTTTGAGCCACCATCAGTACTGAAAATATCCTTATTTTGGCCTTCTTGTCAAGTTTTGTTAAGGGTCCAAAGTTGTTTGATGCATGCTTTTGGTACATCATGTTGTACCCTCCATTTTTTCCGTAAAATTGCATGCTTTGTTAGGCTTTCTTAGCTTCTGATTTGAGCCTTCATCAGGCTTAGAAAGTGTCTTGAAATGACTCATTTCATGTTTTTTAAGGGTTCAAAGTTGTTTGATCATTGCTTATGGTACCTCATGTTGTAGCCCCTTATTGGCTCATTTTTGCATGCTATTTAAGCATATCTACATACTGAATTGGAGGATTCATCTACTGTAAATGTGCATATTTTTGGCCCCTCTTTAATTTTGTAGAACTGTGATTTTCAGTTTGAGCATTGTATATATTACTTGCTTTGTAATTCCCCTCTTTTCCCCATTTTTGCATGCTAAGTTTGCCATACTTGTGGTTGTTGTTTAGCCTTGCTTTGTACTGAAAAAATGCCATATTTGGGGCTGCCTTGCTACTGGTTTGCATGTCATGATCATGTTGTGCATGTTTAGTATGGCTATAGGCCATTTCGGGTACTTAAAATCACATTTCGGGATGATTTCATGCATTGGTTGTCATTTCGCATCATTTCGGGGCTGTTTTCCTTTCGTTTAGGTGCTGAAATTTGGTTTGCATGCTTGCATATCATTTCCGTGCTATTTCATGCCTTCGGGCCATGCCTCGGTTTGCGTGCCCGTGTGCACGCACTTCGAGGCACCTCTGTTTTCTCCGACGGCATCTGATGTGAGTGTGGCTGAGGTTCATTCATGATTAGTATAAGCCCAATTTGCATTTCCATCTCATTTTATCATTGCCTCGGTATGCGCGCCAGTGGGCACGCATTTCGAGGCACTTCGGTTTTATCCGATTTCTCATTTTATCATTGCCTCGGTATGCGCGCCTGTGGGCACGCATTTCGAGGCACTTCAGTTTCATCCGATTTCCATTTCATCATTGCCTCGGTATGCGCGCCTGTGTGCACGCTTTTCGAGGCACTTCGGTTTTTATCCGATTTGCATTTCATATCATCGCCTCGGTTTGTGTGCCCGTGTGCACGCTTTTCGAGGCATCTCATTTTCATCTCATGTTCACAGCATAGTGCATACTAGGTTGTATCTTAGATTGCATTCATGTATTTTCTCGGTTTGCGTGCCCGTGTGCACGCATTTCGAGACATCTCATTTTCATCAGCATTGTGCATACTAGGCTGTATCTTAGTTGCATTTCATGCATATCATGCATATTGCATTGTGTTCGGAACAGGAGTTAGCCCGGACACGGGAAACGAGGCACGTTTCGCACTCCGAGTGACGGAACGGGTCTCAATTCCCAGTCACCGACACTCCGGATTACCCATGATGGAGTTAGGTTTTCATTGTAGCATTCATGTGCATTCATTCTATAGTGAGTTGTGCAATCCGATTCCTCGGCCATCATGCATCGGTATGCGTGATTGGTGGCACGAGGATCGAGGCATGCATATATTTGTGAAATACATCGCTATGCCCTTTTCCTGCTCTCTGTTGCAGCATATATGGAGAATCAGCAACTTTTCAGAGTCTGGCACGCATTTCGAGAAACACTGCGAACAGAGGCTAAATTGGGCATCCCAGTGGATTTCCGCGCAAGGCAGCCCAGTATCATCATTCATCAGAAGCGAGGCAGCCCCTGGCTTGCAAGCCAGTTTACAGCTTTCTTAGCATTAATTTGTTAATTTATTAGAAATCTGTAATATTCTGTTATTTCGGACTGTATATTTATTCGGACCCTCTGCGCGAGGGCAAAAACTGTAATAAGTGTGGGTGAGTGTGATGTATGTCTTCCAACCCCACTTCTTTCTCCCTTTTATTTACCCGCTTATGATGGTTAGATATAGGGCATATTTCAATTAGCATACAGTATGATAGCATGTTTGCATCATTCATCTGTTTTGCACGCACCGGGCTCGGCGCATCATACAAACTGCATTGTATTTCAATTCCAAATTGAATATATGTTAGCTGTAGCATCTCATATGCCATGTTTAGAATAGCCGAGCCTGCTATAGTTGCATTATTGCATGTGTTGCATTAGGCATTTCTGTATATTTAGGATCATGCATGATTTCTAATTGGTTTTCTGTTTTGGCTTGGAGTACTCGGTAAGTTTTATGCTTTAGCATCCTTGCATGCGTGTGAGTGTTGCCATGAATAGCATGCTTACCATGAGGCTATTTGCTTATGTGATATAACTGCCTTGAATGCCTGTGGGTGGAGGTTGAGTTACTTGGATTGGACAATTCATCAAATGTTTGTTTTAAGCCCATTAGATAGTGGCAAAATCATATTTTCTAAGCCCACCTGAGGGTGGCAAATTCGCGTCTTAGCCTACCTGCGGGTAGCACCATCAAACCATTTTCAAACAAACAAACATGAAATGTTTTGTTCCAATTCAGGCGGCCCAGTCTATACTTGTTTGCTACGAGCATCACATAGTAACCTAGGCTAATAATCGGAATAAGAACGCACAATGTTTTCAAAATCAGATATCATGGTTAGTAGAGGCCGGTCTTTGACCGGGCGAGCGGGGGTGCTCACGAAGTGACCTTCCCCAATCATACCCAAGTTCCCGAGCCGAGGCAACTTTGGTGATGACGGACACGTGGCCTTTGGCACCGAGTCAGGGTTTCCTAAATTTCCCATTAAAAATATTTAGGTGGCGACTCTGTTATCTGGCAAAGCAGTCCATGTTTGGCACTTCTTTCAAAAATCAGTTTTCTCAAAACGATTTGCTGGATTTGGACTCTTTGGTTCAAGATTGAGAACCGTGACATTTGAGTCCTTGAACTGTAGTGACCCCAATATGAACAGAACGGGACTTAACACCTCCCGGGGCGTTCGGGGACGTCTACACATATGCTTTTGCTGTAACGTCTTCAATCTGCCAAACCTAAGATGCCCATAGCGGAAGTGTCATAGCCATGCCTCATTCTTCAGTTTTGCTGAGAAGCATGAATGATTGGTGTTGTGGAGATAAAGTAGGAAAATACGATTCGCCATCATGTTAACTCGAGCAATTAAGCCCAACTTTGCATCTTGAATCTGACATACTCCATCTTTAATAGAAATCTCATATCCCTTTTCTTGCAACTGACCAACAGTAAGCAAGTTGGTCTTTAAATCTGGCACAAAAAGAACATGAGAGATAATGTGGGTGGAATTTCCTTTGGTTTGGATTGTTACCCTTCCTTTTCCCATAACAGAAACTGTGGAATTGTCACCAAACTTCATAGTATTGCGAAAAGATTCATCCGAGTCAGAGAATGCCTTCTTATCTCTACACATGTGGTTGCTGCAACCAGTGTCTAAATACCACATGTTTGGTTAAATTTCTTCTTTCAAGTGACACCATCAAAAGAGACATCTCTTCTTTTTTTTCTACAAAGTTAGTTTCTTCTCCACTTTGTCTATTCAAATTAGTTTGACATTCTGACTTATAATGGCCATACCTATGACATCTGTAACATTCAACCTTGGACTTGTCTGCTGACTTTGGTCTATAAGTTGTTGAGTGGTGGCCTCCTTATCCTCTTCCTCTTCCTTGAAATTGACTCTCTTGATGCTGATGATTTTGTTGCCCACAATCATTGTTGTTTCTACCTCCTCTTCTTTGACCTCTACCTCTTCCTTGTCCTCTATCAGTTCTACTGGGTGTAGAGTGATTTTTTGATAAGGCCTTCAATACTTGTTCTTTCTTTTCCTGCTAGTTGATTTTTTGCTCATGAACCAACAAAGAACTTTGTAAATCATCAATTGAAAGTAAGCTAACATCATTAGCTTCTTCTATGGCACAAACAACAAAATTAAATTTTGGTGTCAAGGATTGAAGAATCTTTTCAACAATGGTGACATCCTCTGTCTTGTCGCCATGGATCCACATCTTGTTGACGATTGCCATCGTTCTTGAACAATAGTCTGTAACTGACTGTCCTAATTTCATTCGAAGCACTTCGAACTCCGAACGAAGTGCTTGAAGTTGTTGCCTCTTAGCCCTTGTTGTACCTTGGTACTTTTCTTTACAGAATCCAAAATATGCTTGACAGTGTCCTTGTAAAGAATGGTTTCCAAGATTGAGCAATCCATTGCTTGGAAGAGATAATTCTTTGCTTTAAGATCCTTCAACCTCAGTCTTTCAAGCTCCGTCTTTCAACACAACACTGCTACTGGTTCTACTACGCCAGAAACAACAACTGTCCAATATTCTTTGGACCTCAAGAAGTTCTCTACGAGCATGCTCCAATGGTCATAGTGACCATCAAAGCATGGGATAGCTGGTTGTACAAAGTTGCTGTCAGAAGCCATCCTTAAATGCTGTCATACTATCTCACAAACCCTTTTCTGTTTTCTCTCTCAACATTACTCTCCCCAACCTCGCTCTGATACCACTGATGAAAAAATTAGCATAATAACAGTAGGAAGCAGACAATACAGAGAAAATAGAGAAGATACTTTTTTTACTCTTTATTGATAAACAAACAGTCTATAAATAGACTAATACATAACTGAAATAACATGAAAATAGGCACTCCCAACAAACTCCTATTGACTAGGTAAACAAAAACAAACTAACTAACAATCCTAAAGACTAGGACAACCCAAACATGTAAATTCCTAATTTCCTCAACACTTAGACAATTCATAATAGACCATGCGCACATTTTCATTATAACTTCTTGATTCTTTGTAGTACATAATGGCACAAATTGATCATGGGGATGAAATCCGATGAGATTTGATAAGCTGAACATTAAAGTCCAAGAACTTTCCACACCATATTCCTTCATTGCCAATACCTCAACCTTGGAAGAAGCGAGTCATACAAAGACATCCATCAAGAGCTCCCAAACCAAGGACAATATCTCCACCTTCTTCCTTAGGCTGTGGCATTGGTACCTTCTTGAATTCATCATTTTGTGGATTGAAGGCAATGATTTGGTGGGTAGAAAGTAAGTAATTCAAACTACTCTTAGAGCCAAACCAATGGAGGTTTTCATTCACCACAGGCCCCGATTTCACATTATAAACACAGTATGGGAAGTGGACCTCTGTCCAAGTTTTGCTCCGAAAACTACCAACTTGGAAGAATGCATGGCCGGACTCATGAGTAAGCTTCAATAGAGCTTTGTACTCATTATTCAAGGAGTCAAAGCCCACCAAGAGCACAACAATGATAATATTGCATGTGTTTGTGTCCTATAACTTTCTTCAAACACTTGGTGAGCGGATTTCACAAGAACAAATCATCGTTAATCCGTATAAGCAACAACCCATTACACAAACCGAAGATTTGAATGAAATGAATCATATATCACCAGATAAACTTTTTTTCCATGGTAATGGCAATGGTATATGAACGCTTTCCACACAACCTTGTTGGTCGATGGATTGAAGAGAAAATAACTCATCTTTCCAATTGGTTTTGGCGAGAATTTTGGGTTGTCGAATGCTTTTTCTAAAATCTTCAAGTAATGAGCGCCATTGCTTGGAAACACAGATTAATCGAACAAGAGATTTCAAGGGCAATCTTGATAAAATGTCGAGAACGATTTCTTCTGGTAAATTGATTTGTTCTTATGCTTTCTCTAGTTCAGTTGTTTGGAGAGTTAGGGCTTGCATTTTCCCCTTCAAACTGATTAGGAAGAACAATGATGACTAGCAGCCGAGGGTTGTGCAAAACACCGCTTAATCCGCATTCATCCGCTTAATCAACATCTATTCGCTCGTTAACTGTAGGTTAATTTGTTTCCTAATTTGAAATTTATAATGTGTATTTGAGATTGTCCCGCTTCGCTCTAATTAATAAGTATATATTTATTTTAGGGAAATTTAGTCAAAATCTGTTATACCCTTGTTTGGTGAAAATGATAATCCAATTTATTTTGTTTTATAAATCTCCTAAGAAGGAGGTGCATAATTGAGTAAGGACAAGGTATAATATTCTTTTCTTTTTTTTTTCTTGGACAATATTATCACAGTAACATGTTATTGTGAGACAAAGTAACATTTTATTATCAAATAGAATAACATGTTACTATTTACATTAATTTCGAAGGTAATAATTTTTTTTTAAAGAATTTCATAATCAATATGGATCTTATTTGATAGATCTTGATGAGAGAATTCTAAAAATACTAATTTTATTAAAAACCGACATTTAGATTAAAAGTTATACTATTTTAAAGTTTAATATTTTGGTAACAATAGTATGTATTAAACTTTTTAAGAAAAACTTTTTGTGTTTGTCGTTAATGCATTAATGTTTTATTATGAAGGGGTTTTGACCAAATTCCTACCTTTTTTTTTATCTAATAAAATATTAAGTAAAAATCAGTTGTGAAAGAGATTTAAGATATATAATTTGTTGCAAATTAGTGTTGTATATATGAAAATATTATGTATAATTAGTTAGTGTTGTATATATGAAAATTATTATGCAAATTAGTATTCTATATTATGCAAATGCATGATAATTGTTTAATATTTTTCTTTAATCAATTAACAAATGCATGATAATCGTCCAAACTACGGTTTGGTTATTTGCTAATTTATCATTTATGGTTTGGTTTGTAATTTTACTCTCAAGCCGCACCAAACCGCATTGCGTAGGTGTGAGGGAAATTAGTTAAAATTTACAAATATATATATATATATATATAATTATAAAAATGAGTAAATTACAAATATACCTCCTGAGATTTGTTTAAAATACGATTTGCCCCTGTGGTCATGGAATTACATTCCATTCCATGAAATTTCTAATTTCATAACAAATGGTTCCATTTAGTAATATATTAATAAATCATCAAATCAATTAACAGTTATTTATAATGTCAAAATTTTATTTCTATTCATAATTCAGGTAATTTTATCATTATACATTAGAGAAATTAGAAATTTTATTTTTTCAATTAATTATGTTAAATAAAAAATTCTGATAATGAAGCATTTGTAATTTTTCAAACTACATGAGGCAATCAATATTTTAAATAAATTTCAAAGAGTATATTTGTAATTTACCATTCAAATTAACTAGAAGGAAAACATAAATACAAAATATATATATACAAAAATATTAAATATTAAAATTAAATTAGTTAAAAGTGAAATTAATGATAAAAATATTTGTGTAATTTAATGAAAATAATTCATATATCTAAAAAATTGCATATGAAAAAAAAAAAATTCTATCTAAGAAATAAAATTGTAACAAAAAAGAATAAAACAAAATTCTTATGAAATTTGGTTACTTAATAATAAATAATAGGTTTTTAACTTAGTGGTTGTGTAACATCACTTTTTAATGTGAAATTGTGAGTTAAAATTCCGAAGTTAATACTTACTAATGTCTATTGTGTGACAAAAAATAGAAGGGCAAATTACACTAACGGTTCTTATAGTTTGAGATTTGTGTGACTTTAGTTCCTGATTTTTTAATTGTGACACATTTGATCTTAAATTTTGAATCTTGTTCCAAATAAGAACAATTAAAAATACCATTACTCAATTTTAAGGGAAAAATCATCAATTTGATAAAATATAAACTAATTTGACAAAAATAAATGTCAAAAAAATATTTTTGAAATTTTTAAAAATTATTTCTACCCACCAAAAATAAAATTATGTAAAATTAATAAATCTTTTACACATTTATTTTTTTTTACCTAATTAATTTTTATTATGTGTTTGGATGATAATCATGTAATTGATGAATATTTTTATTTTCATTATATTAGTTTTTATTTTTCTAAATATGGCGACAACTTTGATATCATTATTAAACCAATCCATTAAATCACAAAAATTCAAAACTAAAAATATTTCATATATTAAATATATTGATTACACATTAAAAGCCTAACAACCACACATTATATGATTATCATCCAAACACATAATAAAAATTAATTTAGTAAAATAAATAAATAAATGCGTAAAAGATTTATCAATTTTATATAATTTTATCTTTGGTGGGTAAAAATAATTTTTAAAAATTCAAAAATATTTTTTTGACATTTCTTTTTGTCAAATTAGTTTATATTTTATCAAATTGACGACTTTGCTCTTGAAATTTAGTAATGGTATCTACAATTGTCCTTATTTGGAACAAAATTCAAAATTCAGTATCAAATGTGTCACAATTAAAAAGTTAAGGAACAAAGTGATACGAGTTCCAAATTATAGGAACTATTAATGTAATTCGCACGAAATACAAAGTCATCCTTTAATCATTTAGATGAAAAACGATGTTTTTTTTTTTTTTCCAACTAAAATGTATAAGTTACTCTCGATTATCTTCTTTTCTTTTCTTTTTTTTCACACGTTATTTGCATTAATTTTATTTCATTTACTCTTATTTAAAAAAATATCAGTATAATTATATTAAACTTTATAACAATTATATATATACACTAGCGGCCAAGCACACATCATGTGTGCTCAAGTCAAAAAAAAAAAAAAAAACATTACAAGAAAAAAATTATGTGTGAAAATTATGAAAAATATTATGGTGTACACCATATACACCTTATAACTAAAGAAAAATGGCATAATTTTAATTTTCTGAGTCATAACTAAAATAATAATAAAAATATCATAACTAAATACAACATGAGACATAACTAAAAAACTCATGAGGTATAACTAAAGAACTCATAAATCATAATTAAAGAAAAAAATTGATCATAATTAAAAAAAAAATAACATAACTATAAATATGCATATAATACACCCTAAACCGTTTTTAAAGGGGTGTGTATTGGTATTCCCCGATTATATACTCGATTTTTTTTAACCAGCAAACAAAGAATATATTGATGAAGATCAATGGAATGTTACATCATGGTTCAACCATCAATATAGAAAGAAGAGCAACAATTTGCTAATCAAAATGAACCCATCCCAACATAGCAGCACTCTAGCAGCCAGGTTGGAGAGCTTCCAAAGGGGAAAAAATAAAAGAAAACAGAGGCAAGACAGCAAGAAAAAGAAAGACATCAAAGCCACCCGAGGTCTCAGCATCAACATTGAACTAGAATCATTGCGATACTTGATGCCGACAAAACAACACCTCTGTTACTGATATGCTCCTCAATTCAAGTTTTAAGCTAGCCCAAAACACCACCCGGTTTGAATCAAGAAAAGCATCCCAATTCGGTTGAACATTACTGAACACACATTGATTTCTCAACCTCCAGACTGACCATAGCACTACAAGAGGTGTCAATTCCCACACTACTTTCTCTGTTTTTCTGAATCTCTGGCACTGCCGCTATTCAAATAAGACGTTCACCGAAGCTGGCATTACCCAAATTAACCCTCACCACCTTAGAGTATCTCCAATAGTTGTTACTATAATGCCATTGCTATTGCTCTAATTTGGCAATGAATAGTGTTATTTTGCCAAATTATAGTAATGGTGCTCCAATGGTCATTTGCTATTTTGGCAAATTTTAACAAACTTTCTCTCTAAATTTGTAAGTGTTGTTTGGATATAGGTTTTTTTGTAATTTAATTGTTGTTTATTTTTTTTTTTTCTTTTGTGACCTTTTTTAAACTGTTTGTAAAAAAATATTATATATTTATATTATTCCCGACTAGACAAATATAAAAAACGAAAAAAAAAATTGAAAAATTAGAAAAATATATATATATAATTCACCACACCCAAAAACATATCACTACATATTTAATAAATTATACATTGCAAAAATAATATTACATTTTGTTGTAGAAAATACTGGAAAAAAAAAAAAGAAAAGAAATTTCATTACAAAATAAAAAAATGACATTGTAAATACATTAAAAAATAAATGACATTGCAAAATTTAAAAATACATTATCCCGTAATTATTCATTAGGAGGCAGGGGAAATAGTAATTTGAGCTGTTGACATTTGAGGACCACTTGGCGAAAATCTCATTTTTTTTGCATTGTGTAATACACTTTCATTTGAGGGTCCAAATGACAAATGTCCGTAGTCATTATCATATGTTCTTCCTTTTTCATCTCATGTTCTTGTCTTCTGATCTCAAAGTCATGATTTTTCATCTCAAGTTCTTTCAGCTCCTGTAGGGCTTGAATCATTTTTTCTTCTCTTTCATCTTTTTTCTTTTCCTTCTTAGCAAAGTATTGGTTAAATGTCTCCAATTGTATGCTCATTTTTTGGAATTCAGCTTGAACGACTTGATTTCTCTGAAATAATTCTTGTGACATTTTGTTTTGAGGGCCGCTCGAGCGAGGAAAGTGTCGCTCGAGTGCAGAATTGTTACTTCCAGTATCTTGCTAGTTTGCGGGCGTGCTAGCTCGAGCGTGAAATGCTAGCTTCCAGTAGTTTCATTGTAGCACTGCAAAACTTCTGAGGCCTTTCTCTTTCCGCTCGAGCGAAGAAGTTGTCGCTCGAGTGAGTCCTTCAAATTGAGTCTGGCCGCTCGAGCGTAAGAAGTCACGCTCGAGCGAGAGTCGCGTTATCAGCTTTTTAAATATGATGATTCTAGATCATTCTCTCACCTCTCTTTTTCTATCTTCCATCTCCTCTTTCTCTCTCTATAAAACCCTAAATTTCCTCCATAGAATACCTCTCATACACTTGAAATCCAACCAAAATCTCTTGTTAGGAGCGAAGAACACTTGAAGATTATCATTATTTACCGATTGGATTATGGGTTTGCGAAAGATTCTTCTAGGAGCTTGGATTCTTTGCTTGATTATTGAGGTAGGGACACCTTTACCCTAGTATTTCTTTATTATGGAGAGATTTCATGGTATTGTTGTGATTTATGAGCCAATTGAGGATCTTGTTGGATTAAACCCTTATTGTACATAACTAAACCATTTTGCTTGACATTTCGCTTGAAATTTCTTAACTTTTTCTTTTAAAACATGGATATAAATGTTGTTAAAACCTATATCTATGATAAAGGAGAAAAACCCCCAAATTTGGTAAAACCCTAAATTCTCAAATTGAGCAGAAAACACTAAACTAAATGGAATTTCTTTTGATTCATAGAATGTTGTGAATAATAAAGAGATGAAAGATGTGGATGTTAGTGTAGTAAAGGAATTATGGCTTGGATGTTATTATTATTGTTTGAATCTTATGTGGTGTTCATCTATGATGATGTTGGGTGCTTATGATGGAAATGAAAAAATGTGATTGAATTGTTAATGATGCATAAGTCCGAATTGAGTCAGTTTTGGAAATGTGGTGTTGTGTTGGTACCTGCGCAGGGAGTTTAAAAGGTGCCCAAATGCCCTGTCTAGGCTTATCACTGGATGAATGTGGAAAAAATATTTTTGAGTGTCCACACAGTCCTACCGTATTGTAGCCGGCAAAAGTGGAAAAACGAATGATTTTCTTTAGGGTGCCCACTTCCTACCGTATAATAGCCGGTAAATATGGGGACAATTTTCTTTTAAAGCAAAAGCAACATGTGTTCTCAATTGGACTCATGCAGATGAATTTGTGGCTTGCTTTCTATGGTTGTGAATATTCAATTGGGGTGTTTTGATTAATGTTTAATTGTTATGCCTGATGACATGAATGGTTACTGTCAGTGTCAGGTTATCATGGTTCTATATGATTTGTTAAAGATTATCTGTGATGATATATCCCTTTGTAAAGCTTTGTCTCAATGATGCCATAATCTTATTCATAGGATTAAATACTTGGCTAAATGTGTTCCTACTGGGCATATAGCTCAACCCTATTTTATTTTTTAGGAGTTGACGAAGTGCAGCCTCACTGATGGATTGACACAAGCACTAACTTCTTTTGGGGATAGTTGATGTCAAGGGTGTGTTGGTTGTTTTAAATTGGGACTCTTGTAACAAGACTACCGAATGTATCTTGTGATGTTGTATGTCCAAGGGGCTTATATTTTGTAAGGTCATCTAGTTCCTTGAATTGAAAAGCGAATTCCGGATATTGTGGGAATGTACTTATTGAATTGTAATCTCTCAACTCTTAGTTCAATGAGAAAGATGACTTTTTTGGATTAAATAATTGTGTTATTACTGTGTATTTTGGTGAGAATTTTTAGGGTGTTACAATTCTTTTGCAGCTTTTCTACCCATAGGCCTTTTACCCTTTGCAGAGACATTGCCCTCAACACTTGGATGGGTGTCATCTTCAAGAGAAATGCAGTTATCCATAGGGGAATCAGGGGCTGAATTAGGGGAAAACGATGTATGTATCCTTGACTTCACCGTGTTCGTAGGAATTACATCTTGCCTTCTGATATTGTTTTGCAAGATTGGCCAACAATGTTCAGAAGCAAAATGTTTGTTTTCATCTTGATGGTATAACAGTTTTGCTTGAAGCATCTATATCAATAAAATATTAAATTAATTAATTAGTTAATTTTTATATAAGACAAACTAATATAATAAATGAAACTGAAATCTTACTATATCAACTTGTGATGCCCCACTTGGATGTAGATTTTCGACTTGCGCTAGACACCCACGGAATTTGTTACAACATTTCATGATTACACCCCATCGAGATGAGATAGACACTTGTGTTCTTAAGTGATTATTCTGCAATGAACAATAATTTTCAAAAATTCTTCCCCAAAAATGAGTATGAGATTGCGAATTCCCAACAATTGGGTCTTTAGTAATGTGACACCAAGCTCTATAAATTGACACATCTTCTTGAGTGGTGAATGATTTTCGTCTATTTGTTTTTAATGAACCTTCCATACTGATTGTGTGAAAAATAGAAAAGAGAAATATAATTGAAAAAAAAAATTGTTGCTGTGAACTCAAATTGGTTAAACAAGGTATATGTATTTATACTACTCAAATTGAAAGAAAAATAGCCGTTTAATTATAGTTGTTGGTGTCTTGTCTGTTTAGAAAAATAGCCGTTTTTTTACTTGTAGATTCAAATAGAGCCGTTGGGCTCATATTACACATTCCAAGACTCTATCTCTCATTTCCAATAGCTGAGATCTCTATCTCTCATTTCCAATGGTGAGATCTTTTTTTGTCTAGAATCATCTTCAACTCTCTATTTCTATTCTCTATAATCATCTTCCTCTCTCTATTCTCTACATACTCTCAGTCTCTCTTCTCTCTCTCTATATCTCTTCTCTCTCCAACTAAACGGTCGTCCTCTCTATGGATATACGTCTCTCTCTACTCTCTGTCTCTCTCCACCCTCACCCCTCTTTTTATCTCACTCCTCTCTCTCTCTCTCTTCTCTCTCTCTCTCTCTCTCTCTCACTCCTATAACCCAGATCTGACTCTCTCTCACTCCTACAACCCACCGCCGTCTGCCAATCAGCGTCATCTGCCAAATTTGCCTCCAAATGCCTCAGTTCCCTTTGAATCGATCATCCATGTCTCCAAATCTCACAAACCCACCTCCAAATCTATCCATTTCCCTCTTCCTCTCACTGTCGTCTACCCCCACCCCTCTATTTCTCTCACTATATCATCTGTATCAAAGAACACAAAGAAGATCATCTGTCTCTTTTCTCCCTCTCACTGTTAGGTATTTTTTTTTACTTCACTGTGTGGATTTTCTAATTTTTTTTTTTTTAAATTTTGTTTGCTTCAAATTGGTAAAACTGAAATTTGGAAATTTGGTGATTCTGGGTTTGGAAATTGTTGATTCTGTGTTTGGAAAATTAGGACTTGATGAATATTGAAATTTGTTATGTTGAAATTTGTGTATTTTTGGGTGAATATTGAAACTGTGTTTGGAAAGGATGCTGAAAAAGGAAGGGAGGGAGGGAGGGAGGAAACGGTTGGTTGAAGCTGACTTGGCAGCTTTTGAAGCTGCCAAAGCTTGTGCCATATTTGACACAAGCTTTGGCATTTGCCAAAGATAGCAGCTACTAAAACTTGTCATTAGAGGTGTCTTTCTATCAATTGCTGCCATAATTTGGCAATAGCAGCTCCAATGGCACACCATTGGAGATGCTCTTATGAATATAGACCATGCCCACTAAATGTCATTACACCCAAGTAGAACATGCTCCATTGTTTCAATCACATCTCCGAAGAATTTGCAAAGTCCATTATGCTAATCCGAAAGAAAACCCTCTCTCATTAGCCTGCTAGTAGATATTTAAATAGTTATTTTATGAAAGATTATGATGTATCATATTGCTGATCGGAATTTCCATTAGGGTGGATATCACGCAAGAGTCAGAATTATCCGGCATTGGGAGAGTTATATGAAGAGAGTTCAAGTGAAGTAGATAATTCCAAGAACCCATCTATTTATAGTTTTCATAACCACTTTTCCGAATGGACACAACTATTTCCAAAGGATATGAACTGTTGGTGCAAATTTGGTAAATGAGATAGAAAGAGATAAAACAAAAAATAATAAAGATTACTTCAAAGCACGTTACAACGTCGTTTTCCTTAAGACAACATTCGCTCCTACCAATTATGTGGAATATGGTGTGTGGGTTATCTCCAAGATACAATGAAGCCCAGTCTAAAGACTGATATCTGACTGCGTTATGCATGAACGAAGTCAGATCTCGAATGTTTTTGGATCTTTCTAATCCACCAAGTAAAGAGGAAAATAACAATATGAATCATTGAGAGAAATTTCATGGATTTTCTATCGATTTCGTATTATACAATAGCCAACCCATTCTGTGTTTATATAGGCTTGGGTTTTGATACATTCGACCAAAGCTCATGTCCTTTAGATTCAAAAGTGACACCCTTTAGATCTAAGAGTCATGTCTTTTGGTTTAAAATTGTTCGTATTTTTTCATAATAATACAAGAAAAATATATAAAATAAATTAAATAGAAATAATAAAACAATTTTTTTATTAAAGGATAAAATACAAAATAAACGACACACCTAAATACAGAAATAAATTAGATTACATTATTAAAAGAACAAATTATTAACATGGATAACTAAAGATTAGAACTCGTCAAGGTAAACTAAATTTTGAAAGAATTAAAGAACAAATAATAAGAAAGGAAGCAAACCGAAGCCTGTGTAATAACACAGTTTCCTTAAAATAGATTTACTGCCTCTCGATAGGTGTTGGAGGTATGTCGGGGTCTGCCTCCCAGGATATGACGATCGAAACCAACTAATGCAGAAGCACTTACTAAATAGCTTCGGCGAACTTGACAATAGATGGACTCTCTCTAACAAGAACCAAAGAAGAGGCTAACAAAAGAAGATAAGAAAATTTTTCTTTGGTGTAAAAAACCATCTCCAACTTTTTATCTCAAAACACTATCTCATTTCCATCACAAAACCTCTTTAAAAAGCCTCCTAAGTTAGAGGAGAAAGGTCTCCATTTATACTAGTAGGGGAGAGCCTTAGCCATGAAGGCTAACATCAATGGGGTCATCAAATGACATCAACTCTAGCCATTAGGGCTAGAGTTACAAAGGTTCAAAACTCTAAAACCATTATATAAATCATAATGTGTATATAATGTATAAGTTTTGAGAATTAAACTAGATGGGTTGCAAAATGGATACGGGTGTTGGGTCACAACCCAATCCAAGCCCAATCTCAAACACATGCACAAATTAAGCCCAGCACAGCTCAGCCCAAAGCTCAAGACTAAGTCCAAGTCGAAGTCTAACACCAAACTCAACACATGCACAAGTACAAGTCTAGGCCCAGTCCAAACCAAGACTAAGTCCAAATCTGAACCCAACTTTATTGATACCCAGTTTATGAGACAATTCTCATTCATAACTCATTGGTTTTGGCTTATTATTTTTGTATTGCAATCTTCTCACTTAAGAGAATACAAAACCACTCAGATCCACCTCAACCGATGGTTGGGTCCCACTTTAATTTCAAATTAAAGTTGCCAAAAAATCATTATTTTCTAACAAAATCTAATGGTTACACCCTATGGTTTAAATCCAAAAGACATACCTCTCCATTAATTCATATAATTAAAATATACATTTAGATATATATAAATATATTATGAAAATGTTCTAACACTTAACATGGACATACCTTTTCCATGAAGTGTTATGTCTCATGGTATCTGAAATACAAACACTGGACAATTCTACCTCTTCATCACCAACATAAGAGATGAGATTGGGTGTGAGAGGGTCCACCAACTTATAGTCTGATTAGCTTTTATACCTACATCACCCATTTGATCACACTATAATAAGGTGACAACCTTAATTGAACATATTTACGTTGGTACCAAAAATATAGCCTCATGCCAACTTTTGTCTATGAATTTACCTTATAGATCAACGTTCGATTGTGACTTGGCCATACATGCACACGTTTTTGCTACCAACCTAGCTACACTTGTACAAATGTGTTCTCCCACTAACAACACAATCCACATGACTTCAATTCAATATATTTCAAGTGAATGCCATCAATTTTCAATGCTGGGTTCATAGTTTATACCCAATCACCATTGATGACTTCAGCCACACACATTTCTCATGTGTCGAACTGTGCCAAAATTATTTTTAAGTACTTCATCTAAGGCCCATTCTTGAAGTTTTTCCTTAACACACCTTATCAGCGACTTTTTACAAATCAAGAAGACAACATCACCTAGTCAGCATGTTACATATCATAGACTTTACATCTCATGCTAATTATGATGTCCATACCTTGTCAGTTCCTCAACCTTATCACCTGACCAAAAACATGTTTCCATGCAAGGTAGAGTCGCATAAAATCGGTTATCTAGGCGTCCCCAAAGTCATCCAATGATGCTCTTATATAAGTAGCTAAACCACCTAGCTAGGCATTTTTCAGTCCCATATTAGCTACATGTTCTCTGAATTTTTCTAGAGACAACCCTTTGGTCATAGGGTCAGCCACCATCGCTTCCGAGGGTATATAGTCGACTTTAATTTCTCTCCTCTCCACTATATCCTGAATATAGTGATAACTTACATCAATATGTTTTCCCTTAGAGCTATTAGCGCCTGTGGACGCGCCCCAAGGGCCTTGCTTACCACAGTTCGGACTCAAATGTCACGGTTCTGAATCTAATCCCGCAAAGTGCAATGCGAGACCGATAAATCACCAAAGAGTCCAAATCCGGCAAATCATTTTGGAAAACTGATTTTTAATAAAGAAGTGCCAAACATGGATGTAGACGTGCCCTTGGGCTTCACTCTACAGTTCGGACTCCCTTTGTGTTACGGTTCTTAATCTGAACCAAAGAGTCCAACTCTGGCAAATCGTTTGAGAAAACAGATTTTTGAAAAGAAGTGCCAAACATGGACTGCTTTGCCAGATACAGAGTCGCCACCTAAATATTTTTAAAATGGGAAATTTAGGAAAACCCTGACTCGATGCCGAAGGTCACGTGTCCGTCATCACCAAATGTCCTTGGCTCGGGAGCTTGGGTACGATCGGGGAAGGTCAGCTATGAGCACCCCCTTTCGCCCGGTCCGAAGACCGGCCTCTACTAACCGTGATATCCGATTTTGAAAACATTATGTGCTCTTAACCCAATTATTAGCCTAGAATTACTATGTTATGCGCGCAGCAAACAAGTATAGACTAGATTGCCTAATTTAGAAATAATCATTGCATATCCGTTTGTTTTGAAAGCGTTTCGGGTTTTGCTACTCGCAAGTAGACTAAAATACGGATTTCAATGAGTTTTCCAACTCAAGCAACCCAACCTCCACCCACAGGCATTCAAACAGTTTATCTCATGTAAGCACTTAGCCGCATGGTAAGCATACTGTCATGGCAACATTCACACGCATGCGATATGCTAAAGCGTAAAATACTTACATCGTACTCCGTGCCAAAACAAGAAACTAGTTAGCAGACATGCATGTCCCTAGCTCATGTTAAGATGACTAATGCGACGCATACAGAGTGCAATTAGACAGGCTCGGCTATCCTAAACATGGCATGTGAAATGCACGAGTAACACGTATTCAAGTTAGATTTGAAATACAATGCAGTTTGTATGATGTACCGAGCCCGATGCATGTCAACAGATGCATGGATGCACGCATGCATTGCATAAGGTATGCTAATTTTAAATATGCCCTAATCTACCATCATAAGCAGGTAAATAAAAGGGAAGAAAGAAATGGGGGTTGGAAGACATACACACACTCACCCACACTTATTACAAATTTGCCCTCGCACGGAGGGACCAAAAGAATAATACAGTCCGAATACTAAATTAATTATTACAAAACTTCTAATTAATTAACAAATTAAATGCCAAAAAGGAGGTGGCCGCAGCCCTGCCTCGGGATGCGTGAATAATGTATGTTTGGCTCGCCTTGCTTGGAAACCCGCACCATGCCACTGTTGCCTCTGTTTACACTGCCCTACTCCTCAAAAATTTGCATAGATCCCAAGGATGCTTCCCTGGACACTTTGGAGCACCACCGGCTGAATAGAAACACCACCGGCCGTGTACAATATCCATCGGCTGGAGATAAAGTTATCGGCACTGAATAAATGGCAGGTCGGCACTTAATGTTACCGGTCGGCAGAAACTTCCTGCAGAAGACAATTTTGACAGCAACAGAGGACAGACAGTGTATGGCATGGGATCTCAAGCAAATATATGCACGGACACACCCCCTATCATGTAATGGACTCAAGGGAGCATGGCCCTCGACCCCCGGGCCATCAATCACGCGTTTCAATGCATGATGGCCCAAAAGCCAAGTTAGCAACTTTGATTTTAAATGAAATGCAAGCACAAAACACATCAAAGGCCCCAACCTCTATCATGCTTGATCAAGAGGCAAGGGATGCATGCCAAATGCAACCTAAGCATGCGAGCTAAGTATGCAATATGAGTATGCGAACAAGCATGCAAGGCATGACGCAATGCAACAACATAACATGCACAACGCATTGCAACATGGCATACACAATGCAAGATGGACTTACACCAATGTGAGTGGACCTCAGCCGCACTCACATCAGTGGCCATTGGATGAAAATGAAGTGCCTCGAAATGCGTGCACACGGGCACGCATACCGAGGCAATGGCATACGGAATGCAATGATGCTAAAATGATATGCAAACACGCCAATGGAATTTCAGCACTGAAATATGGGGGAAAACGGTCCCGAAAGATGGCGAAATGACACCAAATGCAAGGAATGGTCCCGAAATGCGAATCTAGGCACCCGAAACGGCCTATAGCTATGCATTGCATGCACAATATGGACATGGAATGAAAATACAGTAGTGAGGCAGCCCCAAGACCAGCATTTTCTCAGTACAAAATATGGCCAAACAGCAAGCATAGATAGAGCAACAATGGCATGCAAAATGAGGCTCAAAAGAGGGTATAACATGAAGTGGGCCAAACACTCATCAAACAAGCAAAGACCCTTCATGAAATATATCCAGGGGGTCAAAATATGACCATTTCCAGTTCTGATCATGGTCCAAAAACAGAAGCAAAATGGGCTAGCAAAGCATGCAAAAACAAGGGTAAAACATGGATTCAAAGCAAGTGGCATATGGAGCATGAAAACAAGGTTGAGCCCTTCTTCAATGTTTAAGAGGGGCTCAAAATAAGCACAATATCAGTTTATGAGATTCTCCAAAACAGATCACATATAGGCCAAACAAGTCATGCAAATTTACGGTAAATAGGAGAGATTATGAAGCAAGTGCGTCATGGGGGGCTCAAACAGTGTTGAGCCCTTCTTCAATGTTGAATAGGGGCTCAAAATAGGCCCTCTTACAGTTTACATTATGCTCGAAAACAGATCACTCATAGACTAGAAATTCCATGCAAAAATATGACATACCAAGAGGTATTGAAGCAAGTACCAAATGGACGGCCCAAACAGGGTTGAGCCCTTAAACAAACATGAAATATGGCTCAAAATAATGACCTTTTCAGTTCTGGTCGGAGCCTAAAACAGCAAGAAAACAGGCTAGAAGAATGGTGCAAAAATGGGGAATAAAGAGGGAAAAGTGTTACCCTTGAAGAACACCTCAAGAACAGCAAGTGCAGACCTCTCCTTCTGATCAAAACCACCTCAAAATCTCAAGAACAAGCCCTCAAGGCCTCTCAAGTCGAAGTGTGGTGTAATGGTGTGTGTGTTGGTGCAATACTATGGTAAAAATGCACTTTTAGGCCACAAAACACACACAAGGGAGGAGAGAGAGGGAAAATATAGAGAGAGAATGTGTAGGGCAGATATATATCTGTATATATCTGGTTTTTTGGTTCAAAGACTCTAACCCCATCAAAGGGAGAAGAGAAGTGCTTATATAGGCCAAGTAATGCTAAGAAACTTAATGGCTAAGCAAAGGAAAAAGGGTCAAGGGGGCCAAGGGGTTCAAAGGGAGGTGCAAGGCTTCTAGAGGAAGCTAATACAGCTGGCCAAGCTTCTCCAAGAAGCTTGGCCAAACGGTTCAAGCTTCTAGAAGCAAAAGGGGGTCAAAAGGCTCAAAAGGGTGCAAAATAGCCACATATATGCACGTGGAGCTGGTTCTGTGCATCCCAGCTGGCACAGCTGGCATGCACCATGCCTGGGAGGGTCAAAAGGGTCAGGTCGGCCATAAAAGAGGTCATCGGCACACATATTGCCGGTCGGCACAATATAGTGCCGACCTGCACTTTATTCTGGCTGGTCGGACAAATAGAGTGCCGATGGGTGGCCGGTGAGGTCAAAAAGTGCCGGTGGATGGCCAGATTGAAGCCCCGGAAGTTAGCTTTCCAATGGCGCAAACCTTGCATCAAAATTCCTCCTGTGCAAAAAGTTATGCCCTTTTCTGTGAAGCCGCGCAGACTCGATCCAACCGGGATGATGCCCAGCTTCAACCCATCATATCTCCTCCACCCGGACTTGGCTCTAGGAGATTCTTGAACCAAAAATGAAGCCCCGGAAGTCTTCTTTCCAATGGTAGTGGCCTCATAGCTAAATTCCAAGTATGCAATTGAATAAGCCTGATTCAGCGAGAGCCGCTCGACTTTCTTCTACCCGGATTCATGGCGAACTTCTTCTCCAACCTATTTTCTCCCCTCCTCTCCTCTTTTCTTCAACTCCAAACCCCTAAACAAAGTGTTTTGAAGGGTTTGCCTCTCTCCTTGTCGAAGAAACTGAACCTGTGCCCTGCACATCTCTCAACACCGAGCAAACCATCAGTAATGCCCAAGTCTTGAGGGCGGTCAAAAACGGGGTGTCTACAATGGACTGCTTTGCCAGATACAGAGTCGCCACCTAAATATTTTGTTTTTGGGAAAATTTAGGAAACCCTGACTCGTTGCCTAAGGCCACGTGTCCGTCATCACCAAAGTTACGTCAGCTCGGGAACTTGGGTACGATTGGGGAAGGTCATCTATGAGCACCCCCGCTCGCCCGATCAAAGATCGGCCTGTACTAAACATGATATATTGTTTTGAAAACATATGCGTTCTTATTCTGGTTATTAGCCTAAAATTACTATGTGATGCGCACAACACACTAGTATAGACCAGATCGCCTAAATTTATTTTAAAATGGTTTGATGGTGCTACTCGCAAGTAGGCTAAGACGTGGATTTGCCACCCTTGGGTGGGCTTAGAAAAAAATGATTTTTTTGCCACCCCGCAGAGTGGGCTTTAAAACTCGCATTCAATGAATTGTTCCAATTCAGGTAGCCCAACCTTCACCCACAGGCATTCAGGCAGTTATATCACATAAGCAAATAGCCTCATGACAAGCATGCTATCATGGCAACACCCACACTTATGCAAGATGCTAAAGCATAAACGCTTACCTAGTACTCCGAGCCAAAACAATAACTTGTTAGAAATCAAATGCATGATCCTAGTTCATGTTAAGATGGCTAATGCGACACAGGCAAAGATGCATCTAAAATGGGCTCGGCCAATCTAAGAATGGCATGTGGAATGCGACAACTCGATATACGTATTCAAATTGGAATTGAAATACTATGTAGTTAGTATGATGTGCCGAGCCCGGTGCATGCAATACAGATGAATGATGCAAACATGCAAGCATAAGGATACTAATCTAAACGTGCCCTAAAACTAACCATCGTAAGCGGTTAAGTAAAAGGGAGAAAGACGTGGGGTTGGAAGGCATTCACACACTCACGCACACTTATTACAAAATTCGCCCTCTCGACGGAGGGTCTAAAAGAATAATACAAATTAACTAATTAACTAACTAACAAGCTAATTAATTAATTACACAACGCTTAACTAATTAAACAAATTAATTAAGCTACAAAAGCAGTAAAGAGGCCTCGGGAAAAGGGACAAATGCATGCTTGGACGGCTTCGCTCGGAAATCCATCGCCATGCTTCATGTTGCCTCTGTTTGCCCTGCTCTGCACCTTTGGAAACTGTGCCAACTTCTGTGACACTTCTGAACTACCTTGGGGACATGCTGAGAGTCCATCGGCCAAGAGATAGGGCCATCGGCCAAGGAAAACTGGTCATCGACCAAAAATTAGGCTTTCGGCCAACAATTTGTAGCCGGCCGGCACTGAAGATGGCCGACCGGCCATTCCTTCCTGCTGACTACTTCTTTTGCTGCAACAGAGGACAGACAGAGCATGGCAATACATTTGCAAGACAATGTGTGCACAACTACCCTCCCTATCATGTCATGAGCTCAAGAGAGTATAGTTCTCGACTCTCGAACCACCAATCACGCATTCCAATGCATGATGGCCAAAGGAGCCAAGTGTGCAATTTAATGTCAAATGAAATGCACAAAAACACATAAGGGGCCCCAACCTCTATCATGGTTGATCAAGAGGCAAGGAATGCATGCTTAATACTATGCAACCTAGGCATGCAAGCAACCTAATGCAACATGAGCATGCAAACAAGCAATGTGCAATAGGCATACAACCTAAACAAGTAAGCATGCGAGGCATGTAACAACAATGCCAATGACAAACATGCAACAACATGTGAGGCAAACATGTGACAACATGTAAAGGGACAAGTATGTGACAAGCATGCAACATACTAGCATGCAACAACATGCAAGGTACTAAATACGCAACAAGCATGCAACAACATGCAAATGATGGACTTAAACCATAATGGACAGCTCTCAAATAGGCCCAAATCAGTGGCCAAAGTGATGAAACAAAGGCATGAAATACACATACAAACATGCATGCTAATTGGCCTATCACCTAGGCATGAAGACACAACTCTTAAGCACACTTAAAAGAGACAAATTTGGATATGTGACAAACATGTTAAGCTCTAAAATCATGCATGGAAAGGTGCCAAACCAATCAAACTACACAAGTAAAACATGCAAGAAAACCCAAAGCTTGAGGCTAGCCAAGGGACTCGAACCATGGCCACATGAAGCAAGCCCCAAAGGGCCAAGGGGACCGAAAATAGTCCTAAGGCAGGTTTAAACAAGACCAAAAATAAGCTCGAAACTAGCCAACACAAGTTAGAACACAACGCCAAAAACATGAGGCATGCAAGGCTGCAAAAGAGGTGTTACACTACACCTATTACAACCACACATGGCATGACTTAAACCAATAAAATCAGATTTATGGCATGTCAAAGTAAGCCCCAAAACCCACTTAGATGGCATCCAAATGACCTAAGCATGGACGCATGCACAATGATCCAATCATGAGGCATAAAACATCAAGTCTTTAAAACATTAAAGGAGTGACAAATGCAGGTATATGAGCATACTGTATGGACTGAAATAACATAACAAGTGATGCCAAATCACCGAAATAAGCCAAGTAATGCATGCTAGGGGATTCAATACACAAAGCTTACAAGCTAGATTGAACCAAAGCTATACAAGGCAAGTCATGGATGACCAATACAACTAAAATCAGATCTTAAACATGATAAAACATGAACAAAATCTTCTTTAAGCTAAGCCAAAACATGCAAGAATGGTAGTCTAAACACAAGATGCATGTTAAGGCAAATAAGTGGATTACAAGGCAAGTACATGGTGCATGCAAGAGACCACTAAACCAACTTGAAACATAGGTATATTATGGCAAAACAAAGCCTAATACACACTGAAATAAAGCTAAAACAAGCTAAGCATACAAGCCACCAACATAAGCCATTTATGCAAGCATTCAAGACAACAAGGAGAGGGGATGACCCTCTCCTATTTAGGACCTCAAAACCACCTTTCCACCACTGAAAATCCTCTGGATTTCAGTGGTAGAAAGGTCATGCAAAGCTTAAAGCAAGGGCCAAAAGGGATGGCCTAAAACAAGGCCTAACAAGGCCTTGAAGGGGGTAAACAACCCTAAACCAAGAAGAGACCTTAAACAAAGGTCTAAAGCAAGTAAAAATAGAACTTTTATCAATTAATAGCTAAGCTTAAAACAATAAGCAAGAAGGGCTAAAAGCTTAAGCAAGAATGGGGTATCTAAAGCAAGAATGCTCACCCTTGAAGAACACCTTCAAGAACACAACACCAGCACCTTTCTCTGATCAAAAATAGCTCAAGAACCCTAACACCAACTCCCTAATGCCTCAGCAACCAAGGATGGTGTAGTGCTAGGTGTTTGTGTGCAATAGTAAGACAAAATCACACTTTAGGTCACAAAAACACACACCAAAGTGTAAAGAGAGGGAGATATAGAGATAGAGAGATACCACTATTCTAACCCTAAAATCCAGAACCTCTGAGAAGGGAGGAGGAGCTCCCTTCTTATAGAAGTCCAAAATCTAAGCTTCTAAGAGAAGCTAAGCAAGGGGCAAATCCCTCCATACACGTGTATGGAGGGGGTGAATTGTGGATGCCAGCTGTTCCAGCTGGCATAAAATATCTACATAAAGCAGATGAACAGGGTTCGGCCAGAAAATATGGCCGATCGACCAACAAAAGGGCCGGCCGACCAAAAATAGTGCCGATCGGCCAACACTTTTGGCTGATGGCAAGAAAACAAGGTCGATGGCTTCAAGCCTTGGCCAGTGGATTGAGGGGATGGCAAACAAGTCACCCTCTTCCCTCAGAAGAAAAAACACAAGTGCTTGGTTCACAACCAAGCACAAAATAAACAAGTTAAGAAATCTTGAGGCAAGGCGCGCGGCCGAGACCTCCGGGAACTCAAAACGAACACAGGCATGGATGATCATCAGTGTTCAAACGATGACGTCCAAGTCTTGAGGACGGTCAAAAATGGGGTGTCTACAATGCCACTCTTTATCAATGAGATGGTGGACTGATTGTCACAAAACATATTGACTGGTCTTGCAGGTATACCTTGCCGCAAACTATTGACAAATCATTTTATCCAAACCACATTACTAACTGTTGTGTTGTAAGTTATATACTCAGCTTCCATAGTGTACTTTGCCACACAACTATGTTTCTTACTTAACCAAGAAACAGTTGTTCTACCAAATAGGAACACATGACCACTAGCAGATTTTCTATCATCTACATCTCTTGCAAAATTCGCGTCAGTGTATCCTTTTATTTATAGATCACATAAACCAAAACACAATTTAAAACCCTTAGTGCCTTTTAAATATCTAAATATTCTTTTAACTTCTTGCCAATATTCCTTACTTGGATTGAATTGAAACTTACTTACCACTCCTACTGCATGACAGATGTCAGGCTTTGTGCTTGTCATAACATACATTAGGTTGCCTATTGCCTGAGCATATGGGACATCTCTCATTTCCTCAATTTTAGATATATTTTGAGGCCTTATACTTTTACTAAGATTTTGTTCCTTGCAAACAGGTATGCTCAAATATTGCAATTATTCATATTAAATCTTGTTAGCACATTTTCCAGATATTTTTCTTGATCTAAATATAATAACTTTGAATTATATTTCTTGAAATTCTAATTCCCAGAACATAGGTTGCAGGACCTATGTCTTTCATTTCAAATCTATAAGCCAAGAAAGTTTTGATTTTCTTAATCATATCTAGACAAATTCCTACTAACAATATGTCATCCATATACAAAGACAATATTGCTAACTTGTCATTACTTTTCCACATAGTGACAGTGATCTAATGGACTCACAACATAGCCAATTTCCAAAATGTCTATGAAGTTCCATTGTCTTGAAGATTGTTTGAGTCCACAAAAGGATCTTTTCAACTTGTAAACTTTATCCTCATTGTCTTGGATCTGGAAACCATCAGGTTGCATCATATAATTTTTCTCTTTTAATTCTCTATTTGAGAAAAGCTACTTTAACATCTAACTAATGCAATTCCAGATCCATCTTGGCTACAACTGCCATTAGAATTCTTAATGAGACAAATTTTGCAATAGGAGAATATGTATCTACGAAGTTTACTCCAGGTTATTGAGTAAATCCCTTGGCTACTATCCTTGCCTTGTATTTCTCCAAACTTCCATTTACATTCAATTTCTTTCCAAGAACCCACTTGCAACCAATGACTTTTCTTCCATTTGGGAGATCAATTAATTCTCAAACATCATTTTTCTTAATCTAGTCAAGGTCTTCATTCATTGCCTCAAGCCATTGGGTAGCGTCACTGTTACTTATTGCTTTATTATAACTAGTAGGTGCGGCTCGACTTTTTCGGGCCCCATTTCGGAAGCTCAAAAAGAAAGCCCTACAGTTCGGACTCCCGCAGTTCTGAATCTAATCTCACAAGTGCAATGTGAAATTGATAAACACCAAAGAGTCCAAATCCGGTAAATCGTTTGGAAAATTGATTTTGAATCAAAAATGCCAAAATTGGACTGCTTTGTCAGATACAGAGTTGCCACCTAAATATTTTATTTTAGAAAAATTCAGGAAACTCATGACTCATGCCAAAGGTCACGTGTCCATAATCACCAATGTTGCCTCGGCTCGGGAACTTATGTACGAGAGGGGAAGATCATGAATTGAGCACCTCTGCTCGCCCAATCAAAGATCGGCCTCTACTAATCATGATATGATTTTTATAAACATTATGTGCTCTTGTTCTAATCATTAGACTAGCTTTACTGTGTGATGCGCACAAGCAAATATAGACTAAAATTACAAGACTTGGAACAATTCAATTCATGTTTCTTTGTAAAAATGGTTTGAATTTGCCACCTCAAGTGGGCTTAAAGTTTGTGAATTTTCCACCAAACATAGTGGGCTTGAAACTGATTTGCCACGCAACAAAGTGGACTTAAAACTTACATTCATTGAATCGTTCCAATTCAAGCAACAAGCCTTCATCCACAGACATTCAAGCAATTATAGCAATTAAGCACTTAGCCACATGGCAAGCATGCTAGTCATGGCAATCACTCACACTCATGCATGTATGCTAAAATACTAAAAACTCACCTAGTACTCTAAGCTAAGAAAACATGAATTATGAAAACATGCATGATTCCTAACTATACAAGATGACTAATGCAACACATGCAAAGAATGCAATTAATAGGCTCGGCTACTAATATAGCATATGATTCAATTAAAGACATGTGTTTAACACCTATTCAAAGAAGAAATTGAAATGACAATACAGTTTGAATAATGTGACGAGCCTTGGTGCATGCAATACGAATGAATAGATGCAAGCATAAGGTATGCTAAATTGAAACATATTCCTAATCTAACCATCAAAAGTGATTAAGTAAAAGAGAGAAAGACGTGGGGTTGGAAGACATACACATTATTACATTTTGCTCTCACGAATGAAAGTCCGAATGAATGAAAGCTAACTAACTAGCAACTAATTAGGCTAACCTAATTAAGCTAATTATTACAAACCAAATGAAATAAATAGCTAAACCAATTAACTAGTTATTACATCACTTGAATGAACTAACTAGTAAGATAACTAATTAAGTTATAACACAAATGTAGGCGAAATAAGCAATTAAAGCCTACAACTACACTACCACTATTCCGCCTCGGGAAATGAAAGATGCACATGCTCAGTTTCTGCCCGAAAAGACCTCTGTTTTGCTCTCGAAAGCCTCTGTTTGCAGAGTTGAACATTTCCAGAACCATTCTGCTCCACCTTACCAACATTCTACTGAGGTTTGCATCAGTGGCTAGCCGGCCACTAGTAAAGCTTGTCGGCCAGGTGCCGGCCATCAATAGTGCACTGCCAGCTATGGATGGTGGCTTGCCAACCATCAATAGTGCACTGTCGGCCACTGATGCACTAGATCATCATGCTACAATAGAGGATAAACAGAGCAAAACAAGGGTATTTCCAAGGATTGTTTGCACAATTCACCCATCTTTTTCATGACCAAATCCAAGAAGTTGTGAACTTAAGCCACAAACCACCAATCCAAGCAATTTCATTGCATGATGGCTTGTGATTCAAGATGTGCAAGCTTAATAAATGCAAAATGAGACACAAACCTCCTCCCTTTCATGAAAGATCAAGGGAAGAAGTTGACCTTGGAGACTTGGATCATTTTATCACTAGCAAGTATAAAATGGTCCAAGTTCCATGTGTTCAATTAACGTCTGATTGAACACACCAAGTTAGTATCTTGGTCATCTTTTAATCCCAAGTTTTATTTACTCATTTTAACTTACCAACCATTCTTTATTCCAATTAAGTCCAAAAGGTGAGTTAGAGTCCTCTAATGGAAAGAAGGCTCAAATCACAATTTGTTTTGGGTATAAAAGAAGTCTCATACTGTTGGTAATGAACCCCCAAAAGGATTAAACCATTAAGTATGAAACCTCAATTCCACACTTAGGTAAACAAATAACTTGAAACAACTTTCAAAACAAAAGGAAAAATAAAGAAAAGAGGGAGGTTGCAGAGGTGATTAGTGCTAAAATGAAGTGCAAAACAACAACACCAAAGCCTGCAATCAACTCAAACAAGAGGTGCCTAATGGCCTAAAACACCAAACTTGTGAGGACTATTACACTACAACCATGCAAAACAAGGCCCAACTGACCCAAACAACCCAAAATAGAGCTAAAACAGTCTAAAACAAAGGCAAAAACATGTTGCAATATAGCTACAAGAAGCTAGAAAAACATGCTAACACATGGAGTTAACTAGGCTAGCAAATAAGACACAAGGATGGGAGGCTAACCCTTGCAATTTTGGACTTCAAAACATGTTTTTTGCCACTAAAAATACTCTGAAAATTAGTGTTTAAAGGCTAAAAAAAAGATGATTTGAAAATGGGAAACACAAGTGAAGAAGCCTTACAAACAAGGTACAAAGAAGGGTGAACCACCCCCTACCTTAAAATGGCTTCAAACCACAAATTTCAGCCCATTTTGACAGAGTTGTTATAGCCCAAAAATGGCACAAAAATAGTGGGAGAAGATGGAGAAACAAGTGTACTAAAACAAGTTAATAGACAAGTGTTATACCTCTTGAAGCCAAACACCACTTTAGGCACAAATGCAAGCCAAAACCACCTTCAAGAGCTCAATCAAGACCTCAAGGGACCTTAGCTCAAAGGTGATCACTTTGGGTTAAGGATTGATATGCAAAAGTAAAGTATATCTAGCAACTAAGCACAAAAATTCAAGAGAGAGTGAAATATATAGAGAGAGAGAGAGAGAGAGAGAGAGAGAGAGAATTTTTGAGTTTTAAATCTTCTAACCCCGAAAACATGAGAGAGGGACTCCCTATATATATCTAGCCCTCCACGTGTGGACAGAAACAAGCATCTATGCAAACAGCTGGCACAACTGGCATAAAATATCTGCAGAAAACACTAGTGGCCGGCGCCGGCCACCAGTGTTGGTCGCAAAGGCATCATTGATGGCTGACAAGGCACATCAATGGCTGGCAGACAAGAAGCTCTTGCCGGCAGCCCCCAACGATGGCCGGCAGGCCACTAGAGGTTGCAGGCTAGAAAGACCAAGGCATGGTCCAAAAATGAGACAAAATGGATTCAGGGGTTTGAAAGGCTCAAACTTGTCGCATTCCGCTGAGGACTTCGAGCGCTCAATGAGCAATCAGACTCGTAATCGGATGTACCTGCAAGAATATCCAAATCTTGAAAGGCCGTCAAAAATGAGGTGTCTATAGTAAGGTCATCTACCAAGTTATTAAGTTCTTTCAACTTGAAAAATATATTGGCCTTTCAAAATCATAAATGGGCGTCTTACTCTCTTACTTCCATTTATCTTCGAATGCGAATCATGTAAGACAACATCACTGTGTTTTTGTTTCCTCCCACTATTAGGTTGTTCTGTGAGAACTTGTGGTTCTTGTGGCAAATAAGGGAGAGAAAAATCCCTAGATACCTCGGAGAGCAATTCAATTTGTTTAATTGGGGTAACAAAATCAATGGATTCAAGAAAAGTAGCATCTCTACTTTTTATTAATCCACGTTCAAGATGGTAAAAATTATAACCACTCTCATTTTTGAAATAGCTAGTAAACTTATATTCCCAAGTTTTACTTCCCAATTTATCCCTTAAGGGTTTGGGAATAAGTACATGTGTTTTGCATCCCTAAACTTTGAGATTTAGAACATTAGGTTTTGTAATATTCTAGTGTTCATAAGGAGTTAGAGGTTTAGACTTTGTTTTGACTCTATTTAATATGTACACAGTGGTGGACAAGACTTCTTCCAAAAAATAAGTAGTCATAGACCTTGTCATTTCCATTAGACGATTTCATTTTTCTGCAATTTCGTGGTATTGTAAACAAATTTGTACGTCATTCTTCCTGCATAAAGGATCCATCACTCCATGTTCACCACCTCACCTTTTGCTAGTACACTTCATTTCTTGATCAACACTATGTTCAAAACAAAATGAATCTCATAGCTGTTTGGACTAATTTTTTGCAGCTGCGGGGTACATAAAGCATATCATAGAGTACCGTGGAGGATCCATTAACAGAGAATTTACAGTTGTCGATGCCCAAAACGTCACTATAAGTGTTGTTGACAATGTAGACTTTGTGTTCACCAACCTTTTTTTGGTGAAGTCGATAAAAAAAAAAAAAAAAACTCGTCCTGTTAAGAGATTTTTTGAACCTTTCTCTACGTGTTCTTAGTACATGTTGCTTTGAGTTAGAAACGTAACGACATGATCTCAAGACAATGAAAGACTATTTAAGTATAGTAGTTACGTGCATTCTATCTAACAAAAGATGATCAATTAATTCCATTTGATCATGATCACTAACAATGCCATTTGACTCATACAAGTGTTATTATATTTGTCCAAGAGCAATTGTATTTGAGTGTGTAACCTAACTCCACACTTACTTTCTCATTCTTCTATTATTTATTGATGTACTCCAAATAGCGAAAAAATATGATCTTTAAGGTAGTAGCCTTTACCATTGGACCATCCTTTATCTTGTTGTTTTGAATCTAGTTAAATTCATCATTTGGTTTATAAGTGGATATAGTTTTCTTATGTGCAAGAAAATGAGAAATATGATGCCTTTAAATTCCATTCAGCATCTCAATTCTCGAAGCATCACTAGAACAATGATAGCACTTTTAATTGCAAAAAACAAAAATAAAAAATAAAAAAGTTTCACTAAAAATAAAAGTACAAATGTGGAAACAATTAAATAATTGTAAAATAAAATACAACAACAATTTTAATAGGTTTGAGCCTTTATAATTGTTAAGTCGGCCCCGATGATGAGTAAAACACCGATTTGGTGGAGCAACACATTCTCCTTGCCTTGAGTAAGAATAGTGATGAAAACCCAATGGCCAATTATCTCTCGGACTCAATTCTACGACCATTTCAATCATGAGTGGATTTGATCTTCTAACATGATGATTGTTAGATATTTGAGAATGAAATCGGCCAAGAATTGTGAACCCAATCCTTTCCTGGTAGGGGTGAGCAGCGGATATAACGATCTGCCTAAATCGACTGAACCGAACCGATCCGCCGCATTTTAGAAGGATGCGTGATGACGAGCGGACGGTTGCGGATTGATTTTTTCCAATTCGCCTAGTTTTGGACGGATGGCGGATTTGAGGTTCCTTTGATCGCAACTGAACCGCCAAACCGCAAGCACCCTTAGTAATTTATAAGACTTTGTATTTTCAATTTGTTTAGATATTTTGTTTTTGTTTTCAATTGAAAATAATTTAAATATTCTGTTGAATATGTTCTATTGAAAAAGAGTTTTCAACTTGAATATATTTTTTGAATTGAAAAAAATAAATGTATTATTTATCTATATTTTTGGTTTTTAAATCTAACTCTAAAAAAAAAAAAATAAATAAAAGAAAATAATATATGCTGGTTGGTTTTTATTTTAAAAAACAGATATAGATGTAACAATACAGATGCATACAATCTCTACTACTGCTCTGTTCATGGTTGTGGTGGCTTTAATTGTTTTTATATATTAAGAACCACATATTGTAATACTTTATGTGGATGAGGCATACTGTGATTGTAATATGTGGATGAAACATACAGTGATTGTAATATTCTAAAGTTTCAAACTTTTTTCTTTGTATGAGGCATACAATGATTGTAATACTTTTTTTTTTTTTTTTTTTTTTTTGAGGAAATGCACAAGTTGAAAATTTATAAAATTTTAAACTGTCAAACCAATTCACAACCATCCGCAATCCGCTCTATCCACATTCGCCGAATTGGCGGAAGAATGCGGATTAATTTTCTCAAATCTGCCAATTTGGCAGACGGATGACGAATTGGAGGTTCCGTCGCCGCAACCGACCCGCGCCCATCCCTATTTTCTTGTGAGTCTTATAAAATTAGGTACAAGCCCCAAGGAACACAATTGAGCCTATTAAACGCTTCTTCTTCTGGTGTTTCTTTGGGCAACATCCTTGGATAGCCTTCCTATCTAATGTTATCTCTTGGAAACTCAGTACAAAAATTCATAGAATAATTCTAAAAAGAATTCTAGAAATTCTAGCTTTTGAACGATAGAAATTGATTTTGAAATGAGTGAGAGCGAGTCAAAAAAACCATTCTATCGGTTTTGGGTCATGGAATGGACCGGTTTGAACCTATTGGGGCTGGACTGGGATAGCACGCTAGTCAACACGTGGGTCAATGTGTGGATCAGATGGGTGTAGGCAAGGGTCGACGTGTGGCTTCGGCGCAAGGCTGAGGCACGAACTAGGAATTAGGCGTAGGTTAAACTCAGAATTCGGGTCAGCACGCGGGCCAAGGCTTCTTGGGCCAGGGATCCGCACACAGGTCTGCACATGCGTTGGGTCATTGGCTAGACTGGGCTACCACTGGGTTTGCGGAAGTAGGCGATGCACCTGTGGGCTGCTGTGTACTTGGGCTGGACTGTGAACTAAATTGTTGAATTTCTGTATTGGACTAGGATAATTTCTTTAATTGTATTTGTTGAGACTTGATTACAGACTTGCGGGCTGTCAATTTCATCTTTGGACCCTTATGGGCTTTAAATTTGACTCAGTCTTGGGCTCAGTTTGTTTCAAATTTTCTGATTCGACAATAATGTTCACATTGTTCCAATTGTATTCTCTGACATCGTTTGGCGACCACAAACTGAAACAAGACTCTTTCGGACTGATTTTTTTGTCATTTTTCACAATGAATTTCACCATCTTCATCAAAATTTTGTGATGAGCAAGATGGCGGTGATGACGAATCGGATTGATGTCTGAAAAATGATTTGTAAAAAATCCTCCACCGATAGTATTCACTCTCAATTTCGTCAAAACTACGATTGTTGTTTCCGCCAATCACCAACTCTTTCGGATGGGCTAGAGGGTTTACAATACGTTGATAATGGTTGAACAAACAAATTGATGTAACCAATCCACGCACTTGTTTGTCAATGGTACTTCGAATTTTTTCCAAAACAAATTTTGAATTTTTTTTTTCTTTCCAACTATGGTTCTCCATTCTTGCACAATAATACAACACTACTCTGATACCACTGAAAGATTATGATGTATTGTATTGATGATCGAAATTTCTGTTAGGGTAAATATCATGCAAGAGTTAGAATTATCTGGCATTCCGAGAGTTATATGAAAAGAGTTCAAGTGAAGTAGATGGTTCCAAGAACCCGTCTATTTATAATTTGCATAACAACTTTTCCAAATGGACACAACTATTCCCAAAGGATATAAACTTAACATGGACTTACCTTTTCCATGAAGTGTCATGTCTCATGGTATTTGAAATACAAACACTGGACAATTCTATCTCTTACGCGAAAGGTTCATCACCAACATAAGAGGTGAGATTAAGTATGAGAAGGCCCACCAACTTATGGTGTGATCACCTTTTATACCCTACAGTTTAAACCAAAGTCCATTCTTATATATTGTTTAAACCTATTTTGAGAACAAAAAATATGAGAGACAAAATATGTCAACACCAACTCAAGTCTCTGTATATTATAATAGAATAGATATTCAAATCTCAAGTGATGCCATAATTTTAAATGCACTCTAATTTTTTAGTTTGACACCGTATATTTCCATTTTTTTTAATACCATTTTACCCTTAAGTAAATAACTAAAATAACCAAAACCCTAACTCCAACCAACTACCTAGTCTCAACCAGTCCCTCCTCAGCTCTAGCGACTCATTTCTAACCCCTCATATTATGCCTTAGTCCTTTCTCACCTTTCGGCACCACCTCAAGTCCTTTCCAACATCCACCATCGTTTCTGGCAACACTAGCAAACCCCCCCACCCACCTCTTCAACTCAAGAACCCCTCATCTCCCTTCTACAACTCCCGAACCCCCAACGTCCTTTGCTACCACTACAACAAAAGACAGATTTGGCGACTAACTTTTTAGTCGCTAAAGGTCCAATTTTGGTCGCCAAAACCTTTTACCGACTAATATTTTTAGTCGTCACCTTTGTCGTTGAAAGATAGCGGGGAAAGTAATTGGCGACTAAAAAAATTTTAGTCGCTAAAAGCACACAATTGGCGACTAATAATTTAGTCGCAAAAAGTGTTTCAACTAAATTTAACATGACATTTTCAGCGACTAATATTTTTGGTCGCCAAAACCTAAACTGTTTAGCTACTAAAACTTTAGTCGCTTAAGGTCTAACATTTTCTGTTTGACTACTAATATTTTAGTCGCCTAAAGCACTTTTCAGCGACTAATATTTTTGTCGCCAAAGCTTAAATTGCTAGCTACTAATACTTTCGTCACCTAAGGTCTAATATTTTCTGTTTTGGCTACTAATAGTTTGGTAACCAAAAGTGTTTTTCCTTTTTTTTTTTTTGGCTACTAAATTATTAGTCACCTAAAGTCTTATTTGTTATGGCTACTAATATTTAGTCGCCAAAAGATTTTCTTTCAATTAATTTTTTTTTTTTAGCTACTAACTATTTAGTTGGCAAAAATATTGACTTTATTTTTTGCTACCAATTTTTTAGTCGCCAAAACATCATTTTTTTTTTTAATTTGTCCACACCCACAGCCTGTATATATTCCATGCAACCTGTACGATATATACAAACTAGTTTATACATATATTATCGCCCATTCAACAATCTACATCCATTTCACTTCCAACCATCTAAAAATTAATACCTTCAAATGTCAATAATTCCATACAAATCAAATACATTAATTCCATTTAAAATAATAATTCCATAAATAACATAAATGATCATAGGGAAATTTCATCATCCGTATACAAAAATATATTTACTGTTACACCAAATAACCATTTGGCATGGTACAATATACCATGGTAATACGTACCACGACAAAAGGTAATCAATAGATCACGACATCAATTATCTGTTCGAAAGCAAAAATATTATGTACCCCACCAAAAGTATTCTATACAATTAATACAAACCTACACAAAAAGTAGAGAACAACAAAAATGCAAGAGCTTACAAAAGTGCAAATTGTCATCCGTCCTCAAAAATTGAATATCCACAACTCCACGCCAAAAGCCATCTAAAAAAAAATAAAAAATAAAAATCACCAATTAGTTTCATATATAGCATTTGAGCATAATGTCACACCCCTTGTAATTGTAATAGAACTTTATCCTAACATTCATAATTTGATATTAGTTTAACAATTTTCTGCCTTATTACTTTTCCTCCAGCAAGGCTAGAGTAGCTTCTGTTTTCTTCCATCTCCAAAACATCATTTGACATTTACTGTTTGGCAGGGTTGATAACATTTTAGTCACTGAAATATGTACTTCCTTTTTAAGTACGAATTGTTGAGTTGCCAAAAAAATGGTCCTATATTCTGTGCAACCTGTCATGATATTTGTGGAGAAATTACTGTTTGAATTATAAAGAAAATGGTCCGATATTTGTGGAGAAATTACAATTCCGTGCAACAGTAAAAAAAATTACTGTTTGACATTTACTTCTTTTTTTTAACTGTTATGACAGGTTGCACGGAATATCATTTTCGGCTCTAACTCCCAACCTATACATGCTAATGACAGTCCGTTTGTTGTCACTGGTCTTATTTTTTGTGAGGAAGCTGGTTGTGACATCCGTACGGTGGTTCGGGGCCAATTCGCATTTTTGCCCCCTTTGCGTCCTTTTTCGATTAAGTTTAAGGCGTTTTCGGTTCTAACTCCCAACCTACACGTGCTAATTACATTCCATCTGTTGTCATAAGTCCTATTTGTCATGGGGAAGCTGGTTGTGATATCTGTATGGTGGTTCAGGGGTTTTTTTCATTTTCGCCTCCTTAACGCCATTTTTCGGTTAAGTTAAAGGCGTTTTCAGCTCTAACTCCCAACCTACACGTGCTAATTACATTCTGTCTGTTGTCACAGGTCCTATATGTCATGAGGAAGTTGGTTGTCACATCCGTACGGTGGTTCGGGGGCTATTTTTCATTTTCACCCCTTTAACACCCTTTTCCGGTTAAGTTTAAGGCATTTTCGACTCTAACTCCCAACCTACACATGCTAATTACATTCCGTCTGTTGTCACAAATCCTATTTTTCATGGGGAAGCTGGTTGTGATATCCGTACAGTGGTTCGGGGGCTATTTTGCATTTTCGCCTCCTTAACACCCTTGTTTGAATAAATTTTAATAAAGAAAGCTACATACGTTTGTCTCTAGGTATCCGATTCCTTTAATTTAACCTGATATCTAAGTACATTACAAAATACTCCTATTTCTTAACAAATTTCATTTATTTTCTAGAATAGAATGGTGTGCACAATATGCCATAAAGCATTTTATTCATATTTTTTGTATAGTTTTACGATTAACTCGAATTGGTAAGTATGTTTGTAGGTGAATGTCTAATTACACATATTGGCTACATATCTCATACTCATATCTTTATCCAAGTATAATGTCTGACAAGGATACTCTATACATTTAGAAAAGGATAAATTACACTGACCTCTCCTGAAGTTTACAGAAAATACAAGCATTAATTTCGGTACATTTAGTAAGACTAAATGTATCGAAATTAATACAAATAGTGCAAAGATACAAAGAGAAATAAGGTAAAATAAACATTTCAATGTAAAAGAGTTGATAATATCATTTTTTCATAAATATGAATAAATTATTGATGAAAAGGGGTTTAAGTGTTATGCAAATTAAAATTTTTAGGGATCCCAATGTAATTATGCCAAACTTGTGGAGTTCACTGTATTTTTTTTTATTTTTTTTTTCAAATCTTAGGGTAGGTCAGTGAAATTTACCCTTAGGAAAGTATGTAACATAAAGATAATGAGATCCATATTAATAAATACATATGAAATCCATCGTCTTTGAGTTTAGAAATAATTAATCAAAAATTGGGTAAGAAATAATACTCAACTAAATTATAGCATTTCACAAAACCATGGAAAATGGGATAACGTCACCAAAAAGAGATTAAAACAATTTCACAATAACAGTAAGTATCTACCCTCAAGTTTCATTGATAGAAAATTTATTTCTCTTTGCTACCAAAAAGCATCCAAAGCATGACAACAAACACAACTTGACCAAAAAAATAATAATAAGTCAAGGAACATAAACATTAAACACAGAACTTGACAAAAAATACATTGACGAAACATGATTTTTTAGAAGTGAGACCGTCAACTAATTTTGTAGAAATCATGTTCATTCATGTGTTTTTAGGTCCGGTTCGGTTCTGTGTTTGGTTTACATATTCCTAAACTTACTGAAAAACTATTAACAAAAGTATATAAAATGAGAAAGGGCACAAGAACAACTACTCTTAGGGAACTAAGCTAATCTCACCTTTATTGAGTGAGTCATAGAATCTCGTGGTTCTTTTCTTCATGTCCCATTGTTTTTTCTTCCACACGCTGGCAACAGGCAGACCGATTATAATCCCTAAACAAATCTCCTTGATCACCCTTGGACCTTTCAAGGTTACCTGATGACCAGCCATTTTCACTCTAGTTGTCAAGAAGAAATCTCTGCAGTTTAGAGAAGGATCATGAAGGGCATATCATAAATTAATTGTTAATTAACGTAACATGATAATTGGTTCAATTTTCTCCCAAAAAAAGAAAAAAAAAAAAAAAGAAAGATATAAGATCAACCAATTATTGGCCACCAAAGCATGACAACCTAGTACACGAATCTTTTTTCTAAAGCGAGTTTTGAGGAAGGTAAGATGTAGGGCCAATTTATTACTACTTTTCCTTAAAGACATCTTGAGTTGAGAATCTCTAATAAAATTGCAAACAGGGGCCTTCAAAGTTTCTAAAAGCATCATAACAATTCCATTTTCCTTCTTTTTGTCAACAAAACTAGAGAATGAAGACAAACAAAAATACACACATCCATATATATATATATGACATCTGGCCCAAACAAACTTTATTACAAAGAATATAACTTAATTAAATGTTTCTTCAAGTAGATCCACTTAGCTGAACAAAAAGGACATGAATATAGGTTCGATATAGCTCAAGAGAACAATCAAATGAGAGAGATTGATATGAATAAAGCGAACAAGTCAAGCCAATTCGAACCTAATTTCACTTCTAGACATCTATTTGATACTAATTAGCACAACACAACATAAAGAGAGAGCATGTCCTATATTTCACAACATAATGTTACAGATTCATGGATCTGAAATAGGAATTAATGGAAAGCAAATGACACAATTCATAAATACAGAACCGCAATACAGAGCTTGAAGCTAGGGATCGAATCATAAAAGCAAAATGAATGCCAAAGTTCTACATTTTGGTTTAAAGTTCGTAATCTATCTGGGTTTTCCACATTCGCTTCAGTTTTCTTACCATCTTGACTGAAAGTGGACAATACATTCTGTACAAGTTCATTACCGTTACTAAATAGTTTAGAATTAGAATACCCCAGCCATGTCCCAAATTCTTGCTCAATCGAGCTTGAATTTGGGATTTTTGTGTAAAAATCAACACAAACCCTATACCAAGTGTGGGAAATCAACACAACATTAACTCAAATTCAACTCAAAATTAAACAACAAAAATCGTATAAAACCCTAGGGAAAGTGTGAGAAATGGGAAAATAGAGGAAGGGAGAGAGAGAGAGAGAGAGAGCTCCATTGATAGATAAAGATAGAGACTGAGAGCGATAGAGAGGGAGAGAGACCGAGAGCAACAAAATACCTATGATTAAGTGGCGTTGGTGCTTTGCAGGTGGCGGTGGCGATGTGCAATGGTCTCTCTCGCCGGTGGCCAACGACAGTGGTGAGCAGGGTGAGGCTTGGTAGTGTCGAAAGAGAGCAAAATTTGTTTGAGACAGTGTATATCGTGTGTGTGTGAGAGAGAGACAGATATATCGGGCACCAAATTATATTGGTTTCCCTCTATAAAAAAAAAAAAAAAAATTCAACTTTTAGCGACTATTTCGCATTAACCTGTTTTGCAGCCAAAAGATTACGTATTAGCGACTAATATATTGGTAGCCAAAAACTAATTTTATTTTTCGTCTGCAAAAAGTAAATATATGCCGATTAAATTGTCTAGTCACCAAAAAGTGTAAACAATGTCCATTATATTTGGTGACTAAACTATATTTTTGTCGGCAAATCAGCTTGTTCTACGACTAAACTTAGAATTAGTAGCGTAAAATATTAACTTTTGGCGACTAATTGTTTTTTAGTTGCCTATAAATATATGTTTCGCGACTAAATTTTTTTTTAGTCGCCAAGAAACAATGTATGTCGACTAAATTAAAATGGTAGCCAAAATTTAAACCATTGGCGACTAAAAAAAAATTAGTCGCGCAAAGGACTATTTTTGGCAACTAAAATTGTTTTGGTCGCCAATTTTGGTTGCCAAATGTGTAAATTCTTGTAGTGTACTCACGAACCTCCACACTTTCCATCTTTGTTGCCACTGCTACCACCTCCATTCCTTTTTCTTTTTCTTTTTCTTTTTCTTTTTCTTCTGTAAATCCTGAATTTGAAAACCTTGGGTTAGTAAGGCTTCATGGTAGAGAGGGGTCACGATGGGAAAGTAGCATGAGGAGGATGAGGACAAGGAAAACGAGAAGAAGAATGACATCAAGTGCCAACGAAGGAATATAGAGTGTCGAGAGGTGGCTGAGAGGGTGCTTGGGGGTAGGTAAAGATACGATTGAAATTATTTAAGGGTGTTCAAAGGGAAGACAAAAAAATAATAAATAAATAATAATTTGAATTTATGGTGCCCTAACAAATAAGGTGTCCAACCAAAAAAAGGATGAGGTAGCACACTAATTTTGGTATGTTAATCGGAATTTTTTTAAATTATTGTTGCAAAAAAAATAAAAATGATTGATGCTTTCATAATTTTTTTTATTTTTAGAAATGAAAAAAAAAAAAAAAAACACAATCAAACTTGTAACTCTTTTGCAGTGATTTGTGTCTGCTATGATTTTCATAGATTCGATTTTGGTTTAAGATGAAGGCAAATGCCTACAATGATTGACCACTAATAGCATCTCTAACGTTTACTCTCTTTTTTTTTTTTCATTAAATTTGAATAAAAATTTAAATAAAAGTTTCATATGATATCGACCGTTCCAACAGAAATTTTTTTTTATCAAACCACCGGTCAACCGAGAGGATGTTCGGCTGGTCGATCGATTAATGTAAATTTACAAGAAGTCTAAGAAAGGAAGAGGTTTTCCGGGAAGACAATTGATCAAACAACCAGCCGATCATCTAGTATATGGTCTCAATAACTATCTACAGTAATTTGATGAAAGTCTCCAGCTATCCTCAATTTAATACTAATTTGATGTTAACGTTGAAGTACCAAAACTATACATTTTTTATCAAATTTAAATTTAATGAAATAAAAGAGAAAACGTTAGGGACTCTCTAATTGATTCATGCGTAAAAGGAGTGGGTACCGCTCCACTGCCCGCAATTTTAAAGATTCGGAAGATATTTAAGTCAGAGAAATGTCAAATATCTCGAACTTTAAATATTTTAAAGTTTATTTAATAATTAAGGGTGATGAAATGGAGGAATGGAACATTTCTTTAGCTCACATATCTCTGAACTTCTAAGCCTGTTTGTTAAATGAACTAAGCTTGAGAATCCTTGGGCCCAACATGGTTAAGCTCAAATATAAATACTCTTTTCGTTTCAAAATATTAGTTCTTTATTTTATTTTTTATTATCTTAAAATATTAGTTTCTTTTCAAAAATTAAGTATAAAAATAATATAAATTTTCCATTTTACTTTTCTTTTAAATTCATTAACAACATAAAAAGTACAATTATGATATTGATATTCCTTAAAAAATGTACTATCAAAGGGTAATTTTGAAAAATTAATTTTCTTAAAGTGTAATAATTATACTACTAAAAAAAGTTAGATTTCTCAAAAGAGACCATTATTTTGGAACGGATGGAGTATAATTTAAATTTTATGTAAATATATATATATATATATATATATATCATTTCATATATAATGTATTCAATTTTATTTTTGTTTAAAAAAAAAAAAAAAACACTAAGGAGGGAAAATATTTCCACCAGGCTTTACACTTGAGATATAATGAACAAAATTTAAATATCGATCCCAATTTAATACAAAATATTATTTTTTATTTAATACTATATAAATTTATGGGTGGGTTTGGAATTTTTTTGTGATTTTAAAGTCGGTTTGGGTTTGAATTTTTAGACTTGATTTCGGACTAGAACATGCTTTAGGGATGAGATTTCTTTAATTTTTCTAGTCTAAGTCCGACCCTAACTTGGTGGATACCAGCCCGTAACTGGTAAAATTTATTTAGTAAATGCGGAACATCGCTTGTCCATATGCCCATCTAATGATAATTTATAATTTGTCAACCATTTTCTAATTTTTATTCATTTAATTCTTTACTATTGGTCCAGTAAAATTATCTTACCCGATTGTATTTGCCTCAGTTCAATTTTAATGGAAAAAATTTGGAAGAACATTGATAAGGTAGAATCGTGTATATGGATAGATAGGTTAAAACCGTTAAAGTTAGATTAAAATATGAAATTATATCACTAAAACAGTTGAGTTTAAAATCATGATTTCATACACAAAATACGAAAAAAAATGCAACCCGTCACATGCTGTCAATATGGAATTCCTAAAAAATATCTGCAAGAATAAAAAAAAAAACAACAATGATTCATCCCCCCTTTTCCCCCCCACCCCCTTTGACCCCCTCTCTCTCTTATGGAATAATTACTTAGGTTGTATTTGGATATGAATTTTGGGGAGAGATTTAGAAAAGAAAAGGAAAAAAAATGTGAATGAAATATAAGTAATTATATTTTATTCATATTTTATTTATTTATTTATTTTTAATTTTTCAAATTTATACCCAAATCCATGATCCAAACATAGCCTCACTAATAAAAGTGGGTTATCTAAGTAAGATGTTTACTTGAAATAAATAAAATACAAAGCCGTCTAACAGCGTCGCTTTGGCCGAGTGGTTAAGGCGTGTGCCTGCTAAGTACATGGGGTTTCCCCGCGAGAGTTCGAATCTCTCAGGCGACGCATCTATTTTATTATTTTTTAAAAAAATAGCAACAAAAATTTAGTGAAAATTAAAAATAAATTCAATTAAATTAAAAAAATTCAAGATTTGATTATTTGATAAGGTGAAGCACCAACAAATTCATAAAAAATTTTAAAAAAAAATTCTAAAATTTGATCATTTTAACTAGGGTGAAACACCAATAAATTTTAAATAGTGATCTTATGAATTGTTTGGTTCTCGTTTTTTTTTTTTTTTTTTTCTTAGAGCGAATTACAGTTCCTGTAGTTTGGGGATTGTGTTACTTTGATTTTAGACTTTTCAATTATAATATATTTGACTCTGACTTTTGAATCTTGTTCCAAATAAGGATAATCAAATATGTTTTCTTTGTAAACAATTCATTTCAAGGGAAACGTTGTCATACAACTTATTTTATTTTGGTTAACTTTTATGTAGTTTGAGGCTTGTGCCACTTTTGGTTCATAATTTTTTTATTGTTGCCACCTTGCTTTCCATTATTACTTGCAAAGCAATACTCTCATAATAACTCTCATATTGTTTTAATTTCTAAGTTTATATTTTATTATTTATATCGTTTTTTTATTACTTCATCATTTTTTTGCTTGATTTTGTTATGTAAGAGTTGTAAACCAATGAAAGTTCAAACTTAAGCAAAAACATGTTTGGTGACAGTAAAATCAGTGATGAAAATATTCAGTGCGTTTGGTTTGAGTTTTCTGGATTAAGTTTTTTGAAAATTGAGTTTTTTGGTTTTCGTATTCTTTTGTTTTTAGTGAATATTTTTTAAATTTTAAACATTTTTTTTACTTTTTTAGATGCACCTTAGTTAGATGTATCTAAAAAGTAAAAATTTTGTGAAAAAATATTTTAAAAAATTAATAAATACATAAAAATACAAAAAATATATTGAATTCTTGTATTTCTTTTTGTATTTTTGGTATTTAGTGAATTTTCTAAAAAAAAAATTTACAATTTTTTTACTTTTTAGGTGTATTTATGTTAGGTGTGTCTAAAAAGTAAAAAAATTGCTTAAAATATTAAAAAAATTCAGTAAAAACAAAAAAACACGGAAAATAAGAATGTAGAATTTTCTGAAAAGTGTTTTCTAAAAAATGAAAACAAGCAAACTGATTAGTTTTTTCGTGGAGAACTTTTTTTTTTTTTTTTTTTTTTCGTTGTTTTCAGTCGAACAAGCAGTATCGAATTATTTCATTAATTCAGATATCAACTGCAGGATTTTTTTATTTATTTATTTTTTGAACTACTCATTTTATTCAGAAGTTAAGTTCCGAATTAAATATATAATTTCAGAAAACTAGTGCTGAAATCCCTAAACTGAAAAACATAAAAAAAAAAAAAATAAATAAATAAAATAGGATTTAATGGTAATGGAGTGCACAGAGATATGGAAATGGTAAATGCAATAACAAAATGGTAAATACAATAACAAAATAGAAAGATGTCTCATTTTTAATAATATTTTAGAGGGTTCTCAATAATGTTTTCAATGGGGGTTCAATAGGGTCTTCAATAGAGGATTTTGTTTTCACTTCATTTCACTTTACACTAGTTTACAATGAGTCTACAAATCTGGACGTATGGTCACTCAACAAGTATGTGGAAATGAGGATTGAGTGGTGTGTGTACAATGGTTATGGGTGAAAGGGTATAATTGTAACTTTTAATGTGTGGATTGAGAAAATTAATTAATAATCAAATTAATAAGTGTGTGTACTGAGAAAAGATGTGCATTGAGATAATTAAGTGTGTGGAAATATAATTTCCTAACTTGTATGTGTGTTTGAAATGTAATGGCATTTTGTTTTTTTAATGAATAATGTTAGAACTTTTTGGCTATAAAGTTTTGTTTGGTTTGATTTTCAGAATCTTTTTGTTTTTTTTTTTTAGAAACTAAAAATTAAATTGGTAAAAAAAATTAAAAATACATTAGTTTTATATAATTTTATCTTTTAGATGGTAGAAATAATTTTTTTTATATTTATTTTCGTTAAATTAGTTTTTATTTTTTCAAAAGTAAAAAATAAAGAAAAATTTGATGTCCTTGTTAAATCAATCCATTAAATCAAAAAATTAAAAATTAAAAATATTTCATATATTAAACATATTGATTACATATTAAAAGCCTAATAATCATTCATTACATGATAACCATTAAAAAATATCTGTTAACAATAAATACAATAATCATCCAAAAATATTAACAAAAATAACCACCCATTATTTGATCATCATCCAAACACATATTAAAAATTAATTTGGTAAAAAAATAACAAAATAAAAATGTAAAAAATTTATCACTTTTATATAATTTTATCTTTGGTGTGTAGAAATAATATATAAAAATTTTAAAATAATTTTTTGACATTTATTTTTATCAAACTAATTTATATTTTATCAAACTGATGACCTTACCTTTAAAATGGAGTAATAGAGTCTTCAATTATCTTTATTTAGAACGATATTCAAAATTCAGAAAATTCTATTTTCACACACCTAGTTACCTTTGTACACACATTTAATGAAATATTATTTTAATGGTAATTATACCGTAAACTAAAATGACCACAATGGATATCTACTAACATCCATAATATTATATGAAAATATTATCTGTACACATCTTTTAAAAATAAAAAAAATCTCAATATATACCTTTTGAGTATAAAAAAAAAAAGAAGCTAAATCCTAATTTTTCCATTGTTGTCACTTTGCTTGGGTTTATACTCTATTATTTTTAGGGGGATGCACCAATAAATCCCAAATTAATAACTTATGCACTGTTTAGTCCTAAAAGTTTTCTTATAGACTGAAAGGTCCCATTACAATGTTAATAACATCAGATACAATGTTAATAACATCAGAGTCATGTTACAAACATTTGATTTCAAACATCTAATGTTCATCAAATTTCAATAATGTTTGAAAATATAGGATGAAAAACATCTAATGTTCATCAGATTTCAATAAATTTTGAAATTATAGAATGAAACATCAGATCATTTACATCATTTACATCATGCTGATGTAAAAATGGGACTAAATGGAGCATAAGAAAACTTTTAGGACTAAATGGTTCAACGTTTCAAAAACTAGGACTTATGGGTAAATTTTCCTTATTTATACCATTTTTTTTTTTATTAGTTCCACAATTTTTGCTTGATTTTGTTATGGAAGAGTTGTAAATCAATGGAAGTTCAAAGTCAAGTAAAAATATATTTGGTAACAACAAAATTAGTGATGAAAATGTTATTTTTTTGTGTAGATTTTTTTTTTTCCTTTCGCAGTTTTCAGTCAGATAACCAATGCCGAATTATTTCATTATATTCGGATATCAACTGCTGAATTATTTCATTATATTCAGATATTAACTACCGAATTTTTTTTTATTTTTTTTATTTTTTGGGGGAACAAATGTATCGAACTAATTACTTTGATTTGAAAGTTAAGTTCCAAATTAAATGTATAATTTCGAAAAACTAGTGCTGAAATTCCCAAATCGAAAAACATAAATAAACAATAAAAAACGAGGATTTTATGGCAATGGAGTGTATAGAGATCTAAAAATGGAAAATGCAATAACAAAATGATAAATACAATAATAAAATGGAAAGATGTCTCATCTTCAATAATATTTTGAAGGGTTTTCAATGGTGTTTTCAATGGAAATTCAATAGGGTCTTCAATGGAAGACTTTGTCTTCATTTCACTTCACACTATGGTCTTAAATAGTCTTCACGTGAATCTATAATGGGTCTACAAATTTGGAAGCAAGATCACTCAACAAGTGTGTAGAAATGAGGGTTGAGTGGTGTGTGCACAATGGTTATGATTGAATGGTATAATTGTAACTTTTAGTGTGTGAAATTGAAAAAATTAATTAATAATCAAATTCATAAGTGTGTGTACTGAAAAAAGATGTGCACTGAGATAATTAAGTATGTGGAAATAGAATTTCTCTCAAAATTCATGATCAAATATATCACAATTAAAAGGTTAAGGATTAAAGTGACACAAGTCCCAAACTACAGGGACCGTTAGTATAGTTCGCCCTTTTTCTTATAGACCCAAAGGTCTCATTCTAGTATTAATTACATAAAGGGCCAAGTGTAAATGCATGTGTTATATGCTGAGAGACAAATGTGAATTTTCTCATAATGTTGAAATTACTAAACGCAAAAAAAAAAAAAAAAATCAAAATCCTTAATGTACTCTTTTCAAACGTAACACTTCAGTGTAACACTCAAATAACGTAATACTAAAAAAACATAGCACTCTATTGTAACACACTAAAAAACTCCTTAATGTATTTTTCTCAAACGTAACAATGTAACATTCTAAAAAAATTCCTTAGTGTATTTTTTTCAAATGTAACATTTTAATCAATGTAACATACAAAAACTTTTTAATGTACTTTTTTCAAACGCAACACTTCAATGTAACACACTACTTTTCTGAAATGTGACAACGTAACATTTCAAAAAAATTCCTTAGTGTATTTTTTTTTTCTAAATGTAACACTCCAATCAATATAACACATGCAAATTTCTTAGTATATATATTTTTTTTTCAAACATATCACTCTAATGTAATACTCTAATGTAATACCAGAAAATCACACTAAAATATAGATTCCAATACTCAACAACCAACACTCCAGCAATCAATCGCCCCTAAAAAAAAATCTTCCACACTTCACATTTCTATTCCTATCCCAAAAGAGAATCAGAAAAGTAAAAAAATGAATTAAAAAAAGATATTCACTTAAACTCAATGACACCAAATCAAATAAATGTAACTTTCTAAAACAAAAAGTACTAGTTAGCTCCTAAGAAAACTCTAACATTCCTGCGTATGAAATTTGTGAGTGAAATTTCTTTTTAACAAATCAAACTCTAAATTTTTAATTGTATCAATTTAAATGTTGAACTTTTAAATTGTAATTTCCATTTATCAACGTTGAAACAAACCAACGAATTTCTTTTTGAAACACACTGTCAATTTTTCATTGAAAGTTAATATCAATCTCAACTTCACGAGGAATTATCTAGTCCTTTAGAAATTTTGACCAGGTTATGTATTCTTCCAATTTTATTAGTTGTTTTATATAATATATAAAAGAAAAAATAATAATAATAAGTAACCAATAATATTGTAAGAGTATATTACGTAAGATATTGGACATACCTATGTGATAATTTTTCTATCTTGATCCTTAACACGCTAGATTACAAAGGAAAATTTAGTCAAAACCTCTCCATTGGATCCTTGTTTGGTGAAAAGAATAGTCAAATTTATTTTGCTTCATGAACCTCCTAAGGAGGAAGCGCATAATTGAGTAAGGATAAAATAAAATACTTTTTTTTTTTTTTCTTGAACAATATTGTCAAAGTAACATATTATTATGAGACAGAGTAATATGTTACTGTTTACATCAATTTCGACAGTAATAATTTTTTTTAAAAAAGTATTTCATAATCAATATGAATCTTATTTGATTAATCTTGATGAGAGGATTCTAAAAATACTGTTTTTTATTTATTTATTGAAAATCGACATTTAAATCAAAAGTTATATTATTATTAAGTTTAATATTTTGGTAATAGTGATATGTGTTAGACTTTTTAAGAATTTTTTTTATACTTATCCGAGAAATTCTATTTCCACACATTTAATTGTCTCAATCCACATCATTTCTCAGTGCACACACTTTATAATTTAATTATTAATTAATTTTCTCAATCCACACACTAAATGTATCAATTATACCTTTCACTCATATCATTGTACACACACCCCTTCAACCATCCTTCCACACACTTGTCCCTCATTCCACACATACTGTCACGGTTTGGAAATTTATAGACCCACAGTGCTACAACAGTCAAAGTAAAGATCCACAGTGAAAAACTTTATTTTATTGAAGACCTCAATTCCATTGAAGACCCCATTGAAGACCTCCATTGATAGCACCATTGAAGAGACTCAATTGAATGATCATTACTACTAGCTGTGGTCTTTAGATAAACTGTTGAATCATCGTTGGGGGAAAAAATGTTAAAAAGGAAGACACACAATTAATGTGATGTTCCCAAAAGATATGAAAATCTGCTAAAAATGGTTTTATGGTTTGCAAGAAAAAGGGATTTTAAACCACCCACTTGCCCTCTTTCTTTGCATGAGAAAGAGGAGAGAGGCATTCATTGTGGGCATTCAAAGAAGAAAAAAAAAAAAAAAAGGTCACTCAAGGTTAATTAAGGAGGGGGGGGGGGGGGAGGGAAGTAAGAGAAGAGTACCAAAAAAAAAGAAAAGGAAAAAGGAATAGAGGGGTGAAGAAAAGATAAAGAATAGTGAGTAAAAGAAAGAAATAATTGAAGAATGCAGATTGAGGAAGGAATTCTATTAAAAAAGACAGAAAAATAAAAATAAAAATACAGAGCAGTTTCAGGTATTATTTCTGTCTTCTTTTTTTTTTTTTTTTTTCTTTGAGAATTTCTATACTATTTTGTGAAATCTGTCTCGAGTGTTTATTTTACATGGATAAATTCGAATGGGTGCATTCATAATTTTCCTAAATCCAAAGGTTGAGTTGTTTATTTCTTGCTTGACTTTGAACTTCCATTGGTTTGGAACTCTTCCATATCAAAATCAAGCAAAAATTATGGAACTAATATGAAAACGATATAAATAGTAAAGTATAAACCTAGAAATTAAAGCAATATGAGAGATGTTTTGAGAGTTTTGTTTTTAAGCAATAGAGGAGTATAAAGTGTACAACAAGCAATGTGACAACAATAGAAAAACTAGGACTTACTTTTTTTAAACTCAAAAGGAATACATTGAGATTTTTTTGCTCTTAAAAGATATGTACTGAGAATTTTTTCATATAATATTATAGATGTTGTTGGATGTCTATTATGATCATTTTTATTTAGGATATGATTGTCATTAATGTTAGGCTTTTATTCTTGGCAATCCCGTTTGACAAAACTCCTTTCAGTTGTACTTATTTTTGCACTTTTTATTTCAGTGAGGCTATGAGTTTTTATATGCGAATCCAACCCAAATTGTGCCTTGCAGAGAAGTTTGTGATATTAATGCTTTCAAGATTGCCACTTCGCTGATTATAACGGGGATCGAGCTGCCCGGTCAGCTCGCAGGGGTCCAGGGGGCAGTGCCCCTTGGCGAGTCCGAGGCAGCGCCCCCGAAGCAAAATGCAAAATTGCATTCGAAGTTGCATGTCCGCCCTTGCTCGCTCGAGCGAAGGCTGCGTCTGGCAAAAAACCTGAGAAGGATGAATGTACGCTCGAGCAAAGGTTGTGTGGCTCGAGCGAAACCAGTTATGGAAAACACGCGCTTTTGGTTCCTCGCTCGAGCGAGAGAGTCTTCGCTCGAGTGAGCTTCGCAGTCCCAGATTTCTATAAGTACGTGTTTCTGTCAGATTTTAGGATTACTGCTCCATATCTTCTTTTTGGATATTAAGGTTTATATCTGGGGATATTTTGCTAGTTTTCTTTGATGTTTAATTGAGTATTCAACTCATGGGTTAAGAAGAATACATCAAAGGTTCGTTTGTTCATTCTATACAAAAGATAGAGTTGTTCTTCGGTGGATTCTGAAGAATTTGAGCCTAAAGCTTTGGTAGATTCTAGAGTGGCTCATCATTAAGACAATTCCGAGGTGAAGACGGGGTTGGAAGAGACACATAGGGTTGGTTCAATTTGGGCGTGGATTCGCTAGGTAATTGAGAGTATACCTGTGTAATTCCTTTATGTCTTTTTAGTGGATTGTTTTGTGGCTTTTTGCCTGTGGTTTTTTTGTTGTGTCGATTTGTCTTGATTGTTTGATTGGGATTGTTTTATTGCTTAAAATTGATACATAATCACAAATCAACATATAGGGGATTTCTAGATTTTTCAATTGGTATCAGAGCGGGTCGCTCTATTGTTTTTTTAAAACTTTTGAGCGAGATCTTGTTTGATTTGTGATAATGGATTCAATTTGTGAGGGAAATTCTATGGTTCGACCACCCCTACTTGACGGATCCAATTATTCGTTTTGGAAAGCTTGGATGAGATCGTTTTTAAAATCTATTGATGAAAAAGTTTGGCAATCTGTCATGTATGGGTGGACTGAATCGACGATTATCGTTAATGGAGTAACTTTCCCCAAACCAATTGACAAGTGGGACACAATTGATTACCAAAATAGTAGCTGGAATAGTAAAGCTATCAATTCTCTCTTTTGCGCTGTCACACCTGAAGAGTTTAGTCGTATTTGCAATTGTGAAGTCGCAAAAGAGGCTTGGGATATCTTACAAACTATTCATGAGGGCACTCCTTCTGTTAAACACTCAAAACTTCAAAGGCTCACGTCTAGTTTCGAAAACCTTTCAATGAAAGATAGTGAGACCTTTGATGAATTTTATGCAAAGTTGAGTGACATTGTAAATTCCAACTTCAATTTAGGTGAAAAAATACCGGAATCCAAGATTGTAGGAAAAATTTTGAGGTCCTTGCCCGATCGGTTCCAACCAAAAGTTACGACTATTGAGGAGGCTCAAGATGTTGACAATCTCAAGCTAGACCATTTGGTCAGAAATCTCTAAACTTATAAGGCACATAGGAATTTCAAAAACAAACAAAAAGATGCTATTGCTTTTAGTAGTGCTCATAGAGTTGGAGAGGATTCTGATGAGGATTGTAAGATAGATTCCAAGATTACGGATGCTTTTGTAAAACAATTTAAAAAATCTTTTTTGAAAAACAATCATAATCTTTTGGACTCTACTCATACTCATAAATCCGAAGACAAAGATAAACTCAAAATTAATTCTATAGCCAAGAAGGAGAAAGGAAAGATACAAGGGAACTCTGAAAGAGTCCAATGCTATGAATGCCAATGATTTGGCCACTTTGCTCAAAAATGCCCCACTCGTTTGAGGAAAAGAATGTGAAACCCCGAGCTTTTCGAAGGCAGTATGTAGTTGAATTTCGGGGACGCAATTGTTTTAAGGGGGATAGATTGTGACACCCCGTATTTTTAGTGTCTTTTCATATTCCAACTAGTGTCCATTCATAGTCTAACTAGTGTTCATTTAATATCCTTATTAGTGTTCATTTAATTCTAGTTAGTGTTCATTTAATATCCTTATTAGTGGTTCATTTAATATCCTTATTAGTGGTTCATTTACTAGTAGTTCATTTACTATCCTTATTAGTGGTCCATTCATATTCAAACTTGTCCTTTCAAATTCCAACTAGTATGTTACACCAAGTTGCCTATAAATTGAGCCACCTCTCAACTTCTTTCTATGGTTTTTCCCATATCTCTCTCCATTTGTTATACAGATTTTGAGTTTAGATTAAGAGTGGTTAGAGTGAGAGTAAGCATTTTCATAAAGGAGGAGAGTTGTAGATTTTGTGAAACCTTACATACCTTATGGCTTAGAATTTGGAGATTTATGGAGAAAGTTCGAGATACAAGTGTTGGAGAAGGAGGAGATTGATTTGAGGTAATTCGGTGGTATACAATATGCTTCCTAAATTCTCTTTGCAAGAGTTTATTTTTAATTCCCATAAACTCTTGATTATTCTGATCGTTTGATAAATTCTATGGAATTATTCGTTGTTGATTCATTTGATTACTCTAGTCGTTTGATGAACTCTGTGTAGTTAATGTGTATTGGAAATGTTGATTTGTCTGACTAAATGACGTGGAAATGCTCCGTACATGGATCGAGTGAACTTTGCCAATATACTCTGTACCAATACCCCGGATAAGCGGTTGTGCTTGGGTGGGGGGTGAGGCCAGTCATTGGCCATGTACCGAGTAGGACCGGGTATTTGGTTCTGGATAAATTGTCATCTGTCGAGTTGACTTGTTTGTGCAATTTGGTAAATTGCTTGTTTATCGAATCTAATCAGTTGTGTAATTGCTGGATCTTTGTTAATTTATTTTTTGTCTGAACCTTGCTATTCCTGTTGTATTGTATACTTCCCGAATTAATTTATTTTTCAGGCATGGAGCAAATTTAGTGGTGATTGGAGTTGAAGCATCTAAAGGTTGATTTGAGGTTGATTTGATTTATTAACGACCCGGAAGTCGGGGCGTTACAAATGGTATCAAAGCGTAGCGATTAGGTCTTACATGGGATCTGTTGGGTGATTAATAATTGGGTTCAGTATTTGAGGTAAAAAAAAACATGATTATATTTGAGGTAAAAACAAAGAAATGGTTGTTTATATCAGAGTGCGTAGCGAAAGCGTATTATCTGAAGAGTTTGTCGTTATTAAACTTTGGAGTATAAGAGATTGTCAATTTCGAGGACGAAAATTGTTTAAAGGGGATAGATTGTGAAACCCCGAGCTTTTCGAAGGCAGTATGTAGTTGAATTTCGGGGACGAAATTGTTTTAAGGGGGATAGATTGTGACACCCCGTATTTTTAGTGTCTTTTCATATTCTAACTAGTGTCCATTCATAGTCTAACTAGTATTCATTTAATATCCTTATTAGTGTTCATTTAATTCTAGTTAGTGTTCATTTAATATCAATTAGTGTTTAGTGTTCATTTAATATCCTTATTAGTGGTTCATTTACTAGTAGTTCATTTACTATCCTTATTAGTGGTCCATTCATATTCAAACTTGTCCTTTCAAATTCCAACTAGTATGTTACACCAAGTTGCCTATAAATTGAGCCACCTCTCAACTTCTTTCTATGGTTTTTCCTATATCTCTCTCCATTTGTTATACAGATTTTGAGTTTAGATTAAGAGTGGTTAGAGTGAGAGTAAGCATTTTCATAAAGGAGGAGAGTTGTAGATTTTGTGAAACCTTACATACCTTATGGCTTAGAATTTGGAGATTTATGGAGAAAGTTCGAGATACAAGTGTTGGAGAAGGAGGAGATTGATTTGAGGTAATTCGGTGGTATACAATATGCTTCCTAAATTCTCTTTGCAAGAGTTTATTTTTAATTCCCATAAACTCTTGATTATTCTGATCGTTTGATAAATTCTATGGAATTATTCGTTGTTGATTCATTTGATTACTCTAGTCGTTTGATGAACTCTGTGTAGTTAATCTGTGTTGGAAATGTTGATTTGTCTGACTAAATGACGTGGAAATGCTCCGTACATGGATCGAGTGGACTTTGCCAATATACTCTGTACCAATACCCCAGATAAGCGGTTGTGCTTGGGTGAGGGGGGTAAGGCCGGTCATTGGTCATGTACCGAGTAGGACCGGGTATTTGGTTTTGGATAAATTGTCATCTGTCGAGTTGACTTGTTTGTGCAATTTGGTAAATTGCTTGTTTATCGAATCTAATCGGTTGTGTAATTGCTGGATCTTTGTTAATTTATTTTTTGTCTGAGCCTTGCTATTCCTGTTGTATTGTATACTTCCCGAATTAATTTATTTTTCAGGCATGGAGCAAATTTAGTGGCGATTGGAGTTGAAGCATCTAAAGGTTGATTTGAGGTTGATTTGATTTATTAACGACCCGGAAGTCGGGGCGTTACAAATGGTATCAAAGCGTAGCGATTAGGTCTTACATGGGATCTGTTGGGTGATTAATAATTGGGTTCAGTATTTGAGGTAAAAAAAAACATGATTTATATTTGAGGTAAAAACAAAGAAATGGTTGTTTATATCAGAGTGCGTAGCGAAAGCGTATTATCTGAAGAGTTTGTCGTTATTAAACTTTGGAGTATAAGAGATTGTCAATTTCGAGGACGAAAATTGTTTAAAGGGGATAGATTGTGAAACCCCGAGCTTTTCGAAGGCAGTATGTAGTTGAATTTCGGGGACGAAATTGTTTTAAGGGGGATAGATTGTGACACCCCGTATTTTTAGTGTCTTTTCATATTCCAACTAGTGTCCATTCATAGTCTAACTAGTGTTCATTTAATATCCTTATTAGTGTTCATTTAATATCAATTAGTGTCTAGTGTTCATTTAATATCCTTATTAGTGGTTCATTTACTAGTAGTTCATTTACTATCCTTATTAGTGGTCCATTCATATTCAAACTTGTCCTTTCAAATTCCAACTAGTATGTTACACCAAGTTGCCTATAAATTGAGCCACCTCTCAACTTCTTTCTATGGTTTTTCCTATATCTCTCTCCATTTGTTATACATATTTTGAGTTTAGATTAAGAGTGGTTAGAGTGAGAGTAAGCATTTTTATAAAGGAGGAGAGTTGTAGATTTTGTGAAACCTTACATACCTTATGGCTTAGAATTTGGAGATTTATGGAGAAAGTTCGAGATACAAGTGTTGGAGAAGGAGGAGATTGATTTGAGGTAATTCGGTGGTATACAATATGCTTCCTAAATTCTCTTTGCAAGAGTTTATTTTTAATTCCCATAAACTCTTGATTATTCTGATCGTTTGATAAATTCTATGGAATTATTCGTTGTTGATTCATTTGATTACTCTAGTCATTTGATGAACTCTGTGTAGTTAATCTGTGTTGGAAATGTTGATTTGTCTGACTAAATGACGTGGAAATGCTCCATACATGGATCGAGTGGACTTTGCCAATATACTCTGTACCAATACGCCGGATAAGCGGTTGTGCTTGGGTGAGGGGGGTGAGGCCGGTCATTGGTCATGTACCGAGTAGGACCGGGTATTTGGTTCTAGATAAATTGTCATTTGTCGAGTTGACTTGTTTGTGCAATTTGGTAAATTGCTTGTTTATCGAATCTAATCAGTTGTGTAATTGCTGGATCTTTGTTAATTTATTTTTTGTCTGAGCCTTGCTATTCCTGTTGTATTGTATACTTCCCGAATTAATTTATTTTTCAGGCATGGAGCAAATTTAGTGGCGATTGGAGTTGAAGCATCTAAAGGTTAATTTGAGGTTGATTTGATTTATTAACGACCCGGAAGTCGGGGCGTTACAAAGAAAGCCCTCGCTATCACTTGGGATGATGAATCAGAATCTGATAAAGATGAAAGTGACAATGAAGATCAAGGTGAAGAGGGACATAAACAATTCCTTGCTTTCATGGTGGCTTCTGAAACTGAAGGACGAACAGAGTATCCGAAGAGGCCGGTTGAGAATGCCACTGATGATGAATCCTCGGGAAGTGATGATGAAGAGCTTGAGCAAGCTTATGAAAAGTTGTATATGGAATCTCTTAACTTATCCAAATTGAATGACAAACTCACTATGAAACTCAAAGCATGTGAAAGTGAGAATGTCAAACTAAAGGAGGAGATTTCCGAGGCTAGGATTGATGCCATCAAGATAGCTAATGATCGACAAGCTCTTTGTGCAAAACTATTGACTTCTGAGACAAAGAGGAATGAGCTACAGCAAATCTATGCAATGTATGAAGAAAAGATTGAATCTCTCGAGATGTCTCAAGTTGCCTTAGAAGAACTAATGATCAAGAAAGATGAAGAGCTCAAGTGTGCTATGGCTACCGTTGGTCTTTGGAACAAAGGATCAAAGACTTTGGAGGATATCATTGGGTCTCAACAAATGTGTTATGACAAGAGTGGCATTGGCTTTGGTGATAACAAAGAGCAAAAACAGAGTGCATCTATATCTCATGATACAAGAACTCAAGGAAAGGGAGAACAAAAAATTCAACATAAGGATGGACTTCTCAAACTTCCTAGAGTTGGTAAGGTAAAAGAAAAGAAGGTACACCCTGTTTTATTTGTCATCATTGTGGTATGCATGGTCATATTCGCCCTTATTGTTATAAGTTGCATGGGAAAGTGTCTCATAGAGATGGAAGAAATTCCAACATCTCGTGGGGTAGGAGACACTTCATTGGTAGTAATGAGGTTAAAGGTCATATTAAACCTCGTTATTTTGATCATCTTGAGACCAAACATGGAGCGAGTTTGTATTTGCCTAGACCTAGAAATAGGAAGTTGGAAACCAAGTCGAGACGGGTTCCCATTGAAAGCAAAGGGAACCACAACGTCAAGACACCATCCAAGAACCGCAATTCTCACAACTTTCTTCATACTAGAGCGGTTTGGGTGTGAAAACTTGACTTGTGTTAATTTGTATATTCTTTTTAGTTTTTAGGTTTCTGTGTGTTTTTTTTTTCTTTTTGAGTCACTTAATGTGTGCATGTTCGTTTTCTGTCTTGCTTTGTTTAGAAAAAGAAAAAAAATATAATAAAAAAAAAACCAAAAAGATTTTCTTAGTATGGTTTTGCAAGCTTAAAATTTTTGAGTGGTCCTTGGTGCATATTGGAATTGATAAGAATATCCATTACATGTTAATATGTGTGTGCTTTCTGTGGTCTTTACTCATTTTGGAGTGTGTGTTTTTTGATTATTATGTCTCATTCTGTACACACTCTTGGATAAGCAAATATTGGAGTCTTCCGCCTTAGTGATTTTTTCTATGGACTTCTGGCATTGTATCTTTTGCTTTTCTAGAGGAATTGACCTATACTAGCATATCATGGGTGATGTTGAGTCTCTTAACCATCTTCCATCCTTTTGCATCTCCACGGCTTTCCCCTCTGTTCTTTGTAGTCCAGGCATGAGGAAAAGGCTACCTCAGAGTCACCAACCAGGCCATCCTTGTTATATCCATGCTTCTCTGGTTTGGTTTCCATACTCTTGAGCGTATCAGCCGCCAATGAGTGTGCAAAAGAAAGAAAAAATGTGCAAAAGAAAGAAACAAAAAAAGATGTGCAAAAGAAAGAAAATAAAAAGATGTAAAAAAGAAAAAAAAAAAGGAAAAAAGGATTCATTGACTGAGGGGGAGCCTCCGCCTTTACTCACCAAATACCCCTTGATTCCTAGTGGTTTGACTTTCCGCAGTTGTGCTTAGATTCTCTTGACAGAGGTTCAGCTATCTGATCACTACTAGGATTTGAATCTAGTGTTTGTCGAACTCCAAGAATCACACACACACTTTTATCATGGGATCTATGCTTTTCACATAATGCATCACTTTCTTTTATGAGGAATCTTCTAGAGGCTGTGCACATTGTGTTTTCAAGTAATTATGCTTCTTCGATAATCTTGTGTGTTCTAAGGTACAAATATGAGATTTCTTGCTTGCTCCACCATATTATTTTTGTCAGTTTCTTCTTGTTCATTGTTTTCTGTACAGTGTTTGTGGTTGCTTTGAGTGAAAGGGAGATTGGCTTTAGTTGGTTTGCATGATGCTATGCACGGCTTCTTTATTATTTCCTTCTTGCATGCTCCTGATATTTACATAATCTTATCATTGCTTGTGTGGTTTCTGATCTTGCTTTAGTTGATTGAGCTTCCTTTGTCAATTCGTGACAAAAATGGGGAGTAATGTTGTCCGGTGCATGTGTCTTAGGATTTCATGTATTCATGCCATGTGTCGGGTGCATGTGTCTTAGTTTTTAGGTTTTCATGCTACATGTTCTTAAAATCTCCAAGTCGCATCTATTCATGTTTTTCCATCTCATGCTTCAAATGCTTCAAGATAATCTAGCCATATGATTATTGCTTTTTCATATACTCTTGTGGGACTAATAGTTGTTTTGGAGATTGTGGCACTAATAGCTGTTTTGCAGATCTTAACCTTGAGAAAGAATTTTGTGTTTGTTGGCTGAAATGGGTTGGGGTAATTAGGATTTTATTTGTTAGGTGTGTTTTGTCACGGCATTGCCAAAGGGGGAGATTGTTAGGCTTTTATTCTTGGTAATCCCGTTTGACAAAACTCCTTTCAGTTGTACTTATTTTTGCACTTTTTTATTTCAGTGAGGCTATGCGTTTTTAGATGCGAATCCAACCCGAATTGTGCCTTGCAGAGAAGTTTGTGATCTTAAGCAAAATGCAAAATTGCATTCGAAGTTGCATGTCCTCCCTTGCTCGCTCGAGTGAAGGAGTTCTTGCTCGAGCGAAGGCTGCGTCTAGCAAAAAACCTGAGAAGGATGAATGTATGCTCGAGCAAAGGTTGTGTGGCTCGAGCGAAGCCACTTATGGAAAACACGCGTTTTTGGTTCCTCGCTCGAGCGAGAGAGTCTTCGCTCGAACGAGCTTCCCAGTCCCAGATTTCTATAAGTACGTGTTTCTGTCAGATTTTAGGATTACTACTCCAGATCTTCTTTTTGGATATTAAGGTTTATATCTGGGGATATTTTGCTAGTTTTCTTTGATGTTTAATTGAGTATTCAACTCATGGGTTAATAAGAATACATCAAAGGTTCGTTTGTTCATTCTATACAAAAGATAAAATTGTTCTTCGGTGGATTCTGAAGAATTTGAGCCTGAAGCTTTGGTGGATTCTGGAGTGGCTCATCGTCAAGACAATTCCGAGGTGAAGACGGGGTTGGAAGAGACACATAGGGGTTGGTTCAATTTGGGCGTGGATTCGCTAGGTAATTGAGAGTATACCTGTGTAATTCCTTTATGTCTTTTTAGTGGATTGTTTTGTGGCTTTTTGCCTGTGGTTTTTTATCACAATTGGAGGTGTCCAATTGTGGTTTTTCCACGTTAAAATCATTGTGTCGATTTGTCTTGATTGTTTGATTGGGATTGTTTTATTGCTTAAAATTAATACATAATCACAAATCAACATCTAGGGGATTTCTAGATTTTTCAATTAAATTAATATTTCATTAAGTGTGTGCCCTAAGCTAACTAGATGTGTGAAAATAGAATTTCCCTACTTGTTCTTAATACATTAAAATTTTATTATAAGAGAATTTTGACCAAATTACCCGATTACAACCTTCCCATGAAAACATTCTAACCATCCTAACCATCCATTTAAATATTACCTTGCACCTCACATAGTGGATCAACTCTCTCTCCTTCCCATTCTCTTTCGCCATTGAAACCCACCCTTTCCTTACCCCACAACTGATCACCACCCTCTTCATCACCAACAACCCACCCATAACAACCTTTATCATGGACCCATTGGAACCTCTTCCACCAACCCATTGAAACCCTTCATCATCGGCTATCTATGAAGTACGGGTACAGGTACGAGTACGAGTATTGGTATTAGTACAATAGAGGTACGTTGATACGGTAAAATCCAAAAAAAGTAAGGTACGGGTAGTAAAAAAATATTTATTTTTAATTAGGCCATGTTTGTTTGGGCGGACTGGATTAGGTTGGATTAGCATTCCCATGACTAATAGTCCTAGGAATACGAATCCCTTTAGATTGTGTATCCTACTCTATGTTTGGATTGAGTTAGGATTATAAAGAGGGACTAATAGTCTAGACTTTGGCTTAGTCCTCCAATTTATATCCCACCCTCCTTTGTGGGATTGAATAGTCCATCATATGTGAAATACCATATCCGAATGGATTGTTAGTCCGTACTTCAATTGTTTAACCAAACATCGGATTAATAATTTTATTGGACTATTAGTCCAATCCCAAGCTCATGTCCACTCAAACAAACATGGCCTTAGAGTAATACAAAAATTAATTAAATGGTTTAGTTTGTTAATATCCAATCTACAATTAATATTTAATACCAACAGTAAATGTATAAATCAAAATTAAATGTCAATATATTAAATAACTTACAAACTATAGTTTAATTTTAAAATCATACTAGTATAAAACTAAAAATAAAAAAGAAGTCTAGTGAAAAGAGTTTTATCTCTGTAGTAAAAGAAAATATTGTTACAATTGTGATACGGTACGACTTAAATATATACTAGGTAAATCTGGGTAAGTCGAAAATTTAGAAGGAAAAAAATTTAAGTACATGTTTTGTGTATCTGGTATGTATACAGAAATACCATATGAGGTATTATACATCGATAAATACTCGATACGGGTACGACATATTTTTTGAAATACCCATAATTCACAACCAGCCATGAATCTCAACAAATTCATCTTTTGTTGATTTCAGTTTACAGAGCTCAACAATTAATTCACCGATTCATAGAAATCCTCGATTTGTAGAGATAGAAATTATACATGTGCTCTTCTATCAATGATACAAACAAATCTAATTGAGAGGAATAAAAATAATCATAGAAGTTATGTGGGTCTGACAGTATCACATGATTGAATTATGTATTATCACGTGTATAGCAATTCACAAATCCTAATCAAACACTATTACTGCATTATATGTGTAGTAGAACTCATGATGAGATGAGATTGTGTTGATATAGAAGTTCTAAATAACTTGTGATTGTTTAAAAAATAATTTTTAAAACATTCAAACTACTTGTTAGGTAAATCACCGAATATTATAAATAGATCACACTCCATGAGTTGAGGTACGCTATTTGTATCTATGAATTTATCCATTAAATATTTTGATAATATTGAAAGATAACTTAGGGTACGACTGGGTGTTTTGTCTTGTAAATGATAATTGCATGATGGTGCTGATCATTAGATTTCTTTATCATCAAGTGATGAATGTCATCTTTTCGTACACTAGTTATCCAAACAAACAAATATACAAATTCAACCATAAGCCCATTTTTCGTTCCTGTTAATAAGTTATTTTAATGGTGACCCATTCATCTATTTAGTTGGTCTGAAGCTAATAGCACCACAAGTGGGAGAATAGGGAAAGAAGTTGGTGTATATGGCGGTGGGAAATCTGGGACTGTTGGGGGTGGCCATGAGAGAAGTTGTTAGAGGATAATAATGAGCAGCCCATGGTAGGAGGTGGGGAGGGATTGGTTGCTGATGGTGGAAGATTATGGTGATGAGATTGTGGAATATATGATGGTGGTGATGAGGTTGTGGAAGAGTGCTGATGGAGAAATGTGTATATATATGTTAGAATGGTTTAAAGAAAAGGAAAATTGTATATATGTGTATATTGAATTAATTGAATATAATAGGAGAACCTGTATTTATAGGCTGAACACAAACTTATGTAAGTATAGAAGGAGATAGAGATAGAAAGAGATAGAGATACAAGGAGATAAAGATAAATCTAAATCTAATATATACATGAACAGGCCCCCTCAAACTCAAGGTGGGTAAGCATCAACCAACTTGAGTTTGGAAACTAAATCACTGAAATGACTAAGGGGATGAGTCTTGGTGAAAATATCAGCAGGTTGATCAATAGAAGAAATAGGAAAAAGATGAACAGTGCCATGTGTAACATGCTATCGAATGAAATGACAATCAATCTCAATATGTTTGGTGCGATCGTGGAAGACATCATTGTGAGCAATTTGAATGGCACTCTGATTGTCACAATAGAGAGTGGTGGCACCATGAAAAGAAACACCCATATCAGCAAGGAGTCAGCGAAGCCATAAAAGTTCCTGAGTAATGTCAGCAAGAGCACAATACTCATTCTCAGTAATAGAATGAGCAACAAGAGTTTGCTTCTTGCTACTCTAGGCAATAAAAGAGTCACCCAAGAAGAAACAAAATCCTGTAGTAGAATGGCGATCAGTAGGATCCCCTGCCCAATCTGTATCAGAAAATGCATGTAACTGTAGACATGAGTGTGCAGAGTAGTGAAGACCATGAAACATAGTTCATTTGAGATAGTGTAAAATGCGAACCATAGCATCATAGTGCGGAGAGCGAGGAGCAGCCATGAACTGACTGACAATGTAAACAGCATAGGCAATGTCTGGACGAGTAATTGTGAGATAAACAAGACTGCCAACTAGCTGACAATATAAGATAGAATCAAACAACAAGTGACCGTCAAGAGGTGTGAGACAAGTCTGAGGATCAACTGGGGTAGGAACAGTCTTACAATCGGTAAGACCAGCACAAGTCAAGAGATCAGAGGTATACTTGGCCTGGATGAGAAAGTAACCAGAAAAATCATGAGAAATTTCCAAGCTGAGGAAGTAACTAAGAAAACCTAAATCTTTCATCTCAAATTGGCAATTGAGGAATTGTTTGAGACTAGAGATACCCACTGTGTCATCCCTGGTGATGATCATATCATCAACATAGAGAAGAAGAAGAATAACACCACGCTTTGTCTTGTGTATAAACAGAGCAAAATCATAGGCATTGGAAGAGAATCCAAAGTCACTAATGGTAGAATTGAACTTGGCAAATCAGGTACGGGGAGCTTGTTTCAAACCATACAAAGCACGGTGAAGTTTATAGACCTTGGTGGATGGAACTAAGGAACCAGGATGAGGCTGTAGATAAACTTCTTTAGTGAGATCGCTATTGAGAAAGGCGTTCTTGACATCCATTTGACAAAGACTCTAATGGCGAGCAGCAGCAATGGCAAGTAGGCTACGAACTAAAGTAAGACGAGCAACATGAGCAAATGTTTCCTCGTAATCAATTCCATATTCTTGGTAAATCTCCTGTAGCTCGGCTTTTTCGCACCCCCTTTCGGAAGACGAATAAGCCCTACAGTATCAGACTCCCGCGGTTCTAAATCTGATTTTACAAGTGCAATGTGAAATAGATAAACACCAAAGAGTCCCAATCTAGCAAATCTTTTGGAAAATTGATTTTGAATCAAATTGTCAAAAATGGACTGCTTTGCCAGATATAGAGTCGCTACCTAAATATTTTTGGGAAAATTTAGGAAACCCATGACTCGTGCCAAAAGCCACGTGTCCGTCATCACCAACATTGTCTCGGCTCGGGAACTTAGGTATGAGAGGGAAAGGTCATGAATTGAGCACCCCTACTCGCCCGATCAAAGTCGGTCTCTACTAATCTTGATATGAATCTTATGTACATTATTATATGCTCTTGTTCCGGTTTATTAAGCTAGCATTACTATGTGATGCGCACACACACAAGTATAGACTAACTTGCAAGAATTGGAACATTTCGATTCATGTTTGTTTTGAAAATTGTTTCGAATATGTACCACTTGAAAAAATGATTGCATATATATGAACATTACTCAAATTATTCCAATTCAAGCAACTAACCTTCATCCACAGCATTCAAAACAGTTATAGCAATTAAACACTTAGCCTCATGGCAAGCATACTAAACATGGCAATAATCACACTCATGCAATTATGCTAAATCGAGTAAAGGCTCACCTAGTACTCCAAGCCAAAAAAGATGATAAAAAGTTCAAAAAATACATGATTCCTAACTATGCGATATGACTAATGCAACACATGCGATATGCAATCTAAATAGGCTCGGCTACTTAACATGGCAAATGAATCAATTAAATAGCATGCAGTCTAAGTATGTATTTAAAGAAGTATTTGAACTAACAATGCAAGTTAGTATGATGAACCGAGCCTCGATGCATGTAATACAAGTGGATGCAAAACATGGATAATGCTAAACAAAACATGATGTCCCTAAACTAACCATCATAAGCTAATAAATAAAAGGGAGAAAGACGTGGGGTTGAAAGAAATACACATTATTATAACATTGCGCCCTCACACAGAAGGGTCTGAATGAACTAACCAGCTAACTAATTAAAGCTAAGCTAATTTAGGTAACTATTACAAATTCAAATGAATAAAATTAGCTAAACTACTTAACTAATTAATACAAACCGAATGAATTAACTAAATAACTAATCTAGCTAATTAAAATAATTACAACACGAAACAAATTAGCTATTCTAACTAATTAATTACAAAACCACTATTTTACCAGCACTAACATATTTACAACACGAATCCCGAGGATCGAAGGATGGCTCATGCATGAATGTGGTTTCTAACTGAAAAAGCCACTGTTTCTACTGCTAAATGCCTCTGTTGCACAGTAGAACATTTGCACTCATTTCTACCTCCAGACTAACTCTGTTTTGCTTCAAAAGGACACTGCTTGATTTTGCACTAGTGGCCAGTAGAGGGCCTTCCGTCCACTGATGATGGCCTGTCGGCCACTGATGGCTGAAGTCCCCTACTGCAACAGAGAGCCAATAGAACAGAAACAATGTATTCTCAAGGATTTGTTTCCACAATTTACCCTTTCTTATCATTTGAACAGCTCAAATGAGTAGTAAAACTTGATTCACAAACCATCAATCTATGCGATTTCATTGCATGATGGCCTATGAACCAAAGTGTGCAAGTTCAATGAATGCAATAAAACAAGACTCTCAAAACCACCTCCCTATCATGAAAGATCAAGGGAAGTAGTTGACAATGAATCTTAAACCATTTTCATCACTAATGAGTATGAAATGACTCAAGATTCAAGGGTTCAATTAACGTCCGATTGAACCCAAACAAATTGTTATCTTGCACCTTTTTTAGCCTTAATTTTAGTACTTCATTTTAGATTATCATCCATTATTTAGTCAATTGAGTCCAAAGGTGAATTTAAGTCCTCTAATGGAAAGATAGCTCAAACCAAAAGTTTCTTTGGGCATGAAAGAGACATCATACCATTGGTAATGCACCCCCAAAGGGATTAAACCATTAAGCATGACATCTTAATCTCATGCTTAAACAAACAAGTAGTTTGAAACCACTTTCAAAGCAAAACAAAAGCCAAGAAAGGAGAGAGGTTGCAGAGGTGATTAAGAGTGATCACAAGTATGGAAAGCCATAAATAAATACTACCAACTCAAATAAGATGGTGTCTAAGGCCTAAAACACCAAACTCATGAGGACAATTACACCACAAGTATACAAAACAAAGCTCAAATGCATTAAACACTTAGAAATAGTCCTAAAATAGTCTAAAAACAGTCGTAAAATATGCTGGAATTAAGACAAAAATGGCTCGAATAATAAGCTAAAACATGGATCATGCTAGACTAGTAAGCAAAACACAATGAAGGGAGGCTAACCCCTCCAATTTTGGACTTCAAAACATGATTTTAGCCACTGATATAACTTTGAAAATCAGTGTTTAAAAGCTCAAAAAAAGATAGTCCAAAGGTGGGAAACACAAAGGGGTCAAGGCCTTGAGAGTAAGGTATAAACAAGGGTGAACCACCCCTCAAACTTTATTAACCTTAAAACCCAAGTTTTAGCCCAAAAACAGTTGGAAAATAGTAAGAAAATGAGTGAATACAACAAGTAAAGAGGCAAAGCTGTATACCTCTTGAAGAGGAGATCACTTTCAAATAATAAACCAAGGCAAACACACCCTCAAGAGCTCAAACAAGGCTCAAAGATACCTCAGCTCAAAGATGGAGAGGTTTGGTTAAGAGTGTATAGGCAAAGGTGAAGGATATGTAGGCAAAGGTTAAGAAATTTGCAAGAGAGAGAGAGAGAATTGTAGAGAAAGAGGAAAATTTTTGCTCTAAAATTTTCCGCACCTCCAAATATGAAAGGGATGTCATCTATATATAGAAAACATGAATCTCCCTCATAAACACCCAGCCATACACATGGGAGCAGATGTAAGCATCTGTGCAAACAGCTGGCACAACTGTCACAAAATATTTTCAAAAGACATTGGTGGCCGGCCAGCCATCACTGGTGACAGGAAACTAGAAGAAATGGCCGGCAGCCCAAGGCAGTGGCCGGCAGGCCTCCAGAGGTTGCAAGCTTGAAAATCAAAGGTTTTGGATCCAAAACAAAGGCAACAGGGGTATAGGGCTTGAAAGGCTCAAAGCTGTGGCATTCCGCTAAGGACTTTGAGCACTTGACAAGCATATACACTCATCATCAGGTGTGCAAGCGATGCCATCCAAGTCGTAAGGGCCATCAAAAAAAGGGTGTCTATATCCCCGAGCAATAAGACGAGCTTTGTAATGCTCAATGGAACCATTAAAGTGGGTTTTGATTTTGTAAACCCATTTGTAACTAACAACACTCTTGCCAGGTGGAAGGTCAACTACATCCCAAGCATGACCTTTATCTAAAGCTTGCAGTTCATCACTCATAGCTTGCTGCCAAAGAGGGTTAGACTAAGTCTCTCGATAGGAAGTAGGTTCATGAGAAGAAAAAGTAGTGGAACCAACAATGAAATCACGAAGAAATACAGAAGGTTATGTTATCTGAGTAGAATGATAAAGAGGTACCTCTGGTGTAAAAGATGATGTAGTGGAATCAAGGGATGTATGAGGCTCACTAAGAGGTGGAGCAGGAGCAGGTACAGAAGCCGACTCAGAATCAAGGAGTAGAGCAGTAGGACTAGGAGACGGAGCAGAATCCCCAGGATGGGCCGGAGTCATCATGTCAGAAATAGTGTCTGTATCAAGCTCATCAAACAGAAGATAGGGATCTATAAAGAATGATGTAGTGAGAGGAGTGGACAAATGAAACTTAGATATAAAGGAGAACATTTTGTGTTCCCAAAATTCTAAATGACGAGAGACACGAAGACAACGAGAAAGAGGATCCCAACAACGATTTTATGTTCAATCCCATATCCCAAGAAGCAGCACAAACGAGAGTGAGGTTCTAATTTGGTACGCTCATGTGGTTGAAGAAGAACAAAACAAGCACATCCAAACACACGAAGACTAGTATAAACAGGAGGTGTGCCATACAGACGCTCATATGGGGTTTGATTGTTAATGGTAGGGGAAGGAACACGGTTAATAGTATAGACTGCTATGAGAGCAGCTTCTCCTAAAAAACGTTCAGGACAAGAAGAAGAGATTAAAAGAGCATGAACAGTGTCGAGGATATGGCGATGTTTGCGCTCAGCACGACTATTTTGTTAGGAGGTACTGTAACAAGCCCGCGGGGGACCTCGCTACAGTTCGGACTCCCTTTTGTGTTGCGGTTCTAAATCTGAACCAAAGAGTCCAACTCTGGCAAATCGTTTTGAAGAAAAACAGATTTTTGAAAAGTAGTGCCAAACATGGACTGCTTTGCCAGATTACAGAGTCGCCACCTAAATATTTTTTAATGGGGGAATTTAGGAAACCCTGACTCGGTGCCGAAGGCCACGTGTCCGTCATCACCAAATGTCTTGGCTCGGGAGCTTGGGTACGATCGGGGAAGGTCAGCTATGAGCACCCCCTTTCGCCCGGTTCGAAGACCGGCCTCTACTAACCGTGATATCCAATTTTGAAAACATTACATGCTCTTATTCCAATTATTAGCCTAGAATTACTATGTTATGCGCGCAGCAAACAAGTATAGACTAGATCGCTTAATTTGGAAATAAACATTGCATATCCGTTTGTTTGGAAAACAGTTTGAGATTGCTACTCGCAAGTAGGCTAAAACGGATCTCAATGAGTTATTCCAACTCAAGCAATCCAACCTCCACCCACAGGCATTCAAACAGTTTATATCACGTAAGCATTTAGCCACATGGTAGTCATACTGTCATGTTAACATTCACACGCATGTGGTATGCTAAAGCGTAAAATACTTACATCGTACTCCGTGCCAAAACAAAAACTAGTTAGCAAACATGCGTGCCCTAGTTCATGTTAGAGTGACTAATGCATCGCATACAGAATGTGATTAGGATAGGCTCGGCTAACCCTAAAATGGCATGTAAAATGCGATCATTCAGTGCACGTATTCAAGTTAGATTTGAAGATACAATGCGGTTTGTATGATGTATCGAGCCCGATGCATGTAAACAAATGCATGGATGCACGCATGCATTGCATAAGGTATGCTTAAATAAACGTGCCCTAATCTACCATCATAAGCAGGTAATAAAAGGGAAGAAAGAAGTGGGGGTTGGAAGACATACACACCACTCACCCCACTTATTACAGATTCACCCTCGCTCGGAGGGACCAAAATAATACAAATTAATTAACTACGCAAGCTAATTAAATATTACAAATTAATTAAATTAACAAATTAATTAATCTAAGAAAAACAGTAAACCGCCTCGGGCGAGGGCTCAATGCACGCGCACTCGGATTCCGCTCGGAATTGCACTGCCATGCCTAGCTTGCCTCTGTTTTCCCTGCTCTGCCTTTCTGAAAACTGCCGAAGTCTCAGAACTACCTCTCAAGGCACTAGGAGATACACCAGGGGGAAACACCCGGCTGAAGTATGTGGCCACCGGCACAAAATACACCCATCGGCCATAAATAGACTGCCGGTCGGCACTAAATACTGCCGGCCGGCACTGAATGTCTGCAGAACCTGCAACTCACAGCAGCAGAGGGCAAAAACTTGCATGGCAATGTAATTCTAACAATGTATGCACCAATCATGCCCTTTTCATATTTGTGACTCAAAGGGACATGTGCCTCGATTCTCGGGCCACCAATCACGCATTTCCATGCATGATGGCCCAAGAACCAAATGTGCACTTTCAATCTCAAATGCATGCAAACCAAACAAACCAAAATCCCAATCCCTATCACCAAATCAAGGGACAAGGAATGCATGTTGATGCAATGCAACCTAATCATGTTAGCTATCATGCAATGTGAACAATGCAATATACTTATGCAAAGCATACAAGCAAACATGAGATAAGCATGCAAGCAAGTAAATGATGGTCTTAAACATGACTTAGGCAACTCCAAATAGGCCTAAAATCAGTGGCCAAAGTGCCCAAAAATGAAGGCTAAACACACATGCACACATACACATGTTATGGTCCAAGCCTTCAAGTACTAACCAAGCAACATTCAAGCATACTTGAAAAGATATATCATGGGCAATTAGCATGCAACATGAGCCCTAAAATTGCACAAAATAGAGATGCCAAACCAACTAATTCAAGCAATTAAAGCATGCAAATGGCCCAAGTACTTGAGGCTCACCAAAGAGGCAATGAACTACACTTAACACAACCATACATGGCATGTATTAGGCAACCCAAAACAGAGTTTTAACACATAAAACTAAGTCCAAAAGACCACTTAGATGGCATCTATATGGTCTAAATTAAAAGGCATGCACACATGCACTCTCAAGGAACATACAACATGAGCTCTTGAAACATCAAAGAGGCATGCAATGCAAACATATGAGCATGTTAAGTGGACTGAAATAACATGGCAAATGGTCTCAAACCATTGAAATGATGCAAACAAGGCATGCTACACATTCATGCTCAAGGCTAGCAAGCCTAAAATGCAAAGAGCTATACAATGCAAGCTAGGGTCGACCAAAATAACTATGGACAGACCTCATTCATGGCAAAATAAGCATACAAGCTTCACAAGACTAGGCTTAAAGCATGCTCAAATTATGGCTAATAACCTAAGGCATGTTAAGGCAATATTAAGGCATTACAAGGCAACTATGCTAAGCATACATGGAGTACCAAAACCAACTTAAAACCAAGTTAAAACATGGCATAATAAGCATGGAAAACAGCCTAGACATGATCAACAAGCGTTCAAACATGAGGCTCCCTCAAGAGGCAAAATAGGTCATTTTCAAGGACAACAAGGAGAGGGGGTGACCCTCTCCTTCTTGGGACTTCAAGGCATCATCTTCACCACTGAAATCCCTCAAGATTTCAGTGGTGAAGAGACCCAAACACCAAAATCCCGGATCTCACCAAAATAGGCACAAAACAAGGGCCTTACAAGGCCTAAGGGTGGTCAAACCCTTCCAAACCAAAAACACTCTTAATAAACTATCAAGAGGACTAAAAAATAGATCTTTTTTGTATTAAACACCAAGCACAAAAAGTTCAAAGATAGGTAAAAATGGAGTGCAAGAATGGGGAATAAAAGACTAGTTTCTTACCCTTGAAGCCTTTCTTCAACAATGGTGGTTTTGTTGCCCCTTAAGCTTCAATTCAGTCAAAAACAGCAAGAATAAGCCCTTAGAACCTCAGTAGCCCAAGGAAGGTGAAGCACTAGGTGCTTGTGTGCAATAGTATGGACTAAAACACCTAGTGTACAAAACAAGAGAGCAAAAGAGAGATAGGATAGATATAGAACTCAAACCCTAAAACCAGAGCTTCTCTGAGTTCTTTTCTCTCTAAAATGTCTAACTCCTCCAACCCTTGAGCCAAGAGAAGAGAGCCTTCTCTTATAGGCAACAAAACTTACAAGTTAAGCTAACCAAAGGCTCATCCCTCCATACACGTGTATGGAGGGGAAACAAATGCCATACAGTTGCTGAAAAATATCTCAAAAAGCAACTGCACAGTAGTCGGCAGGGCAAAATTGTCATTTTGACAAAATTGACTGCCGACCGGCACAAAAGAGTGCCGACCGGCACAGTATAGTGCCGATGGCAACACCAACCAGCCGGTGGCCTCTAGCCATTGCCGGTGGTGTGTGGGGATGCCTCACAAGGCATTCCCTGCCCCTCCAAGGCAAAGCACAAGTGTTTGGTGCAAAACCAGACACAAAACGGTCAAGTTCGGAGGTCCTGAGGCAAGGCGCGTAGCCGAGAACTTCAGGAACTCCAAACAAACACGAACATGGATAATCACCGAGTGTTCAAGCGGTGATGTCCAAGTCTTGAGGACGGTCAAAAATGGGGTGTCTACAGGTACCAGGACAAGAATAATGAGAAAGCGTACCATTTTGACGAAGAAATTTCAAAAAATGAGTTTCTTTGTATTCCTGAGCATTATCAACACGAAAAATTTTGATGGTGGAGGAAAACTAAGTTTTGACCATGTCAGAAAAATCATAGTATATTTGGTGTAACTCAGAGTGAGATTTCATAAGAAATAACCAAGTAAAACGAGTGAAATCATCGACAAATATAACAAAGTATTTACATCCCCCCCATAGTGATATTAGGTGAAGGCCCCTAAACATCAGAGTGTATGAGATCAAAAGGTGCATGAGACATAGAGGTACTAGTAGTAAATGGCAAGGCATGCTGTTTTGCAAGTCGACAAGATAGACAGTCTACTTTATCATTTGGAACATCACCTAACTGGTCACTTGAAACGAGAGAGCGTAAACTATTAAAAGACATATGACCTAACCGAGAATGCCATAAAGCAAGAGGCACTACAAGAAAACACACTATTGGCGACCACTTTTGCCGACTAAAAAAATTTTGGTCGCCAAAAGTTGTCGAATTGGCGACCAAAAATTATGTTAGTCGGCAAAAGTTCAATATTTAGCTACTAATTTTTTTTAGTCGGGGTATATTGATTATTGGCGACAAAAAAAAAATTTAGTCGCTAAAAATGTCATAATTGGCGACTAAAAAAAATTTAGTCGCTAAAGTTGCCACAATTGGCGACTAAACAAATATTTTAGTCGCCGTATAGTTAGTTTTGGCTACCAAACTTATTTAGTCGCCGAATGAAAAAGAAAAAATTTGTTTTTATCTTTGGCGAATGAAAAAGAACTTATTTAGTTTTGGTGTCCCCTTTGGTATCAGAGCCAAGTTATGTTGCTATCTTTTGCTTACTGCTTTGCTACTTCTGTTGAGTCAACTCTATTTTCTGTCTGTTAATCTGTTTCCAGTCATCTTAATTTGTCAAAATTATATTTGTGTTTTCCACTTTGTTACTAGCCACCCAATCTTCGTCCCTATCCTTGGTCAGTCCTTTAGTTAGGCAGTGTTGGATTTTAGGAGTCCTCCAAAATGGGTATGTGTGAAAGCCTAGTATGTGAAAACATGATAAATTTAGACAATGTATTAAGATTCCTGTAAAACAGTTTAATTAAAGAAAAATGAGTTGATTATTTAGAAGTAACTCTTCAGTCAGTTCTAGGTCAACAATTTTGCCTTCAATACCTAATCAAGGATTAGTAATTAATGAAGAAGAATTAGAAATACAAAATGATAAACTGGATTTAAGTTGGAATATACCAAAATTATCAGTTAAAGAGATTTATAAAACTATGTTTTTACAATCTACTTTTAATGTTAATCTGCATGTTAAAACATTAGAACAAGTTTATGCTTTAGAAAAGCCTAGAGAAACCTGTCACTTATTTGATGCTAACACTATTAAACGTCATTTAAAAACTGGTCACAATTTTATTCATTTAGGATTAATTCAAGTTGGAATCAAACCATTAACTCCACAAGGTAAAAATACTTCTGTTTTATTATGTTTAAGAGATGCTCGTTTTCTTGATTATAATGATAGTTTAATGGGTATGGTGGAAACTGGTCTTCACAAAGGACCTATTCATTTTAATTGTTTTCCTGATTTCACACTCAGTCTTAGAGATCCACACATATTAGATGCATTAACTTTAAATATTCAATTAAATGGTTCATTTACTAATATGAAAGAAAAAACTCATAATATTGCTTTGATTTACCGTGTCCATTATAAATGTATTAAAACCAATTTAAATGTTCAAGCTTTACATAAAGTCCTAAGGATAAAACATTACTGATTCAAACTAGTAACAATGATACTAATATAAATATCCCTCAAATGATAGAATGGAAAGATATTACTCTCCCTGATCAATGGATTACGGTCAATGAAAATTACAAACATAATCAACAACAATCCACTAGTCAAGATATCCAAGATATTCAACAATTTACTGACGGTTCAGTCCGTATTAAATTTAATCGTAGTCAATCTTCTAGACATAGTACTTCTAGCATACCTACTGATGTTGAAACTGAAGATGAAATATTTAATACTCCTTTATTTCGAAAAAATAGTCAAATTAATCTTGGTCAACCCTCCCATAGTAAATTAAAAGGCATTGATAACTTTACTACTTCTCAAATTAGTAAACCTGTTTACTCTACTCATACACATTTCCATGAAGAAGATACTGAATCAAATAATTCCCATACTCAAACTGATTTCGAAGTAATACCTCCAATCAGTCCTCAATTAATGACAATTAGTAAATCCACTACTAGAAAAGCAACTTTTTGCATCTGTTTTTTTGCGACTGATTATTTGACCGTCGCAAAAAATATTATTTGCAATGGCAAACCAAGCGAAGCAACTATTGGGACTTATATTTTCAAACAAAAACTTGCGAGCCCACCATTGGGACTCAGCCCAATTTATATTTTCCTTTTTCAAACTCTCATTTCCCCCAAATCGCTCGATCTTTGATTTCTATCTTGCCCTAGGCTCTCATTTTCCCCAAATCGCTCGATCTTTGATTTATATCTTGCCCTAGACTCTCATTTTCCCCAAATCACTCGATCGTGTCTGAGTAACCAGGTTCATTGTTAGATCAAGATCCCTCTCTCGATTTCGCACTGTAGATCACCATGGTCGTCTAAAGAAGAGATCTCCAACGGTATCTCTCTCTGTCTCTCTCTCATCTCAGTGAGTCTCTTCGAATCATTCATTCGTATTTCAACTTATTCATCTCTCTAAGGTCGATCACTTGAATTCACTGAACTCACTGTAATTCGTATTCAACTTCTTCATCTGAACTCACTGTAATTCGAATCATTCATTCGTATTGATTTTTCCACCAGGTAGTCTGATTCTGGAAACAAGCTTTGGTTTGAATAAATCCTTTCTCATCTGCTATTAATTTGAGAGAAATGAATCAACAAATGAATATCAGAGAGCATTCACATTATCTTTGGTTTGTTATATCTCAGAGAGGATGATGCTATTAATCCAGAAATTATTCAGCTGAAGAAGCGAATTCATCAACAGGCTAGCGTGTAGCACTTGCATCAAAGAATATCTCGCTTTTCTCAACTATATTTTACAGTATTTTTCAAGCAAAGTTCGTTAGTCCAAGCAAAATTGTTGCAACCTTGTTTGAACATTTTTCTCCTTACATATCTATCTGTCTCACTTGTAGCACTAACATGCTCTGTTCTTAATATATTTTACAGTATGCTCCTATAGTCTATAAGATCTGTGGAGGACTTCTGGTGCCACATAATATGCACTTCCACATATTTCATTTCTAAAAAAGAAACATATTCTAGCATTTTTTTTCATTTCACTTGAAGTAATTTTTTTTTCCACCTCCTTGAACATGTTATTGTGTTAATATGTGCATGTTTGTTGGAACATCCGTATTCAAGCAAGGGATTGATTGCTGGTGTTACTTAGATTGGTTGATTATACTAGCATTCACATATTCTCCATGTCATGGTTCTGTGGGTTACTTTTCAGGATATTGTTATTGTGAAAGTCAGTAATATACAAGTAATTGCAGTAGGAGTCTATCTCCCTCAATTGGTGAATGTGATGTGACCTAGAAGCTAGATCTTTAATAACACCAAAATTATGTATACCATATTGTCACTGTGGTCATTTGATTCACCTATGCTTTCTCATTCAAACTGTCACCTAAAACTGCAAATCTGCAATCCATTTCTAGATATATCTCTGCCATAGTTTTGATCACTAAATCTCATGGTCATATCCTGATTTTTTGCATATAAATTGATAGGCTTTTACTTATTAAACATAACCAATGTTTGTAGCATGTATCATGCCTGTGAAACCATCTCGACCAAGTTATTTGATTCATTCCTCTAGTATGAGATGATTTTGGTAATCAATGAACCTGCAATAATTGTTTTCTTTTTTTATTTTTATTTTTATTTTTATTTATTTATTTATTTATTTTTTGACTTAGTTGGAAATGTGGATTATGCTGTAGGAAACAACTCATTTTTCTAAACGAATCTTCACCAATGCTCTGCTTTGTCTGGAATTTGATAAATTTTGTACTTTTGTTTTGATCTGTCTAAGCTTTTACCTATTTATGAGTGAAGGAATATGGAAATTTGTAGTGGGGGTTTCATCTAGAAAGACTTCAAAAGTCGTCTCTTAGAATAACAACTAAATTTGATTTTATATATTCCCTACCCTTTGATTTTAGAATAGCAGCTAAATTTGATTTTAGAATAGCAGCATCAATGCCTTCAACAAGAATGAATCAGTACCTAGAATATCATGTTATATTGTGTATACGATTCATTCCAACCAATGACTATAGAATATTTTTTTAACCAATAAGACAATGATACCTAATATAATATGGTTTTTATTTTTTTAGTTTTAAATATATATATTTTGTAATTTGTGCATACTTGTTAATCATATAATGTGTGACTAAGTAAAATTTAATAATTATTCTTGCAATTTGATAGCAGAATTATGTCTTAAAAAAATACAAGTTGGACGGATCTCCATCACACATTTTTAACTAATTAAAATGTGTGTTTTATTCGATCACCTTGTAAATTACACAATCGAAATGATTTTTGTCTATTCACGACATGTCATGATTGTTGTTTCTAAGTGCTAGTATATGTACCAGAGACCAGAGTAATGAATTCTTATTGTGAAAATGCACCCATATCCAAGAATTTTTAGTAGTGAGAAGGGGAAAAAACTGATATAGTGCATTCATTACTACAACAGTTGGCAAAAAAACTGAAAAAACTGATATACAACAGCTAGCAAAAGATGATGGTCAAGAAGACCAAAAAATCCAAAATCAGGAATTATTAGATCGAAAGAAAGATCATGTAAAGATGCTACGACCAAACTGGGCCTGAATCACTAACACTTGTTTTCATATATCTTGTGTGAATGAAGTCCATTAAGTGAAAGCATAGCTCTAAGAATATTCCAAATGTTTGCATTTGTCTTGTGGGTTAAAAATTGGCTTCCTTGGATCCACACCATGTGCATTCATTACTTTCTTGTATTTCTTGACATTTTATTTGAGGAATTAGAGTTTCTTATATGGAATTTTGACTCTCTCCACAATATATAACAAAACTTTGTTGTTGCAATTGCATCTGAATAATGTCCAGTGCCTTGATCTTCTGGATAAAGAAAAAGAACTAAAATCAGAGAAAATGGGTGTTCAAATTTTAAAAAGATGGAAAGTAATCTGGGAATGAGTTAAGAATCATAAAGTATTTAATAGAATTCCAGATGTCTGCTGTGTGTATAAAATGTGCACAATAAATTCATATGGCCCAAGACAAATTATGTTGCACAGGACCCATCAACTGTCCAAAGTTTAAAAACTCTGAGATGGCAGGTAGGAAGTACAGGTCCTAATCCTCTCTACCCCATTCCTCCCACACACACACACACACCCATCACCGGTCCCACAATATTTTGGAGTCCTCTCTCATCAAACAAATCATGAAAATTTTATTATACAAATTGTCCATGCTTTGAGGTCCCCTACATTAATGGTTTGGCCCAATACCATGAATGGTCATTATTTCCAAGATAAAAACAATATAATAGGACCAACAACTCTACCAGGGTTCAGGCTGCCTTTACTTTATGGGGTTCACAGGAACCAGTGTCCCCAATTAACACCTTAAAAGTTGAGGCATCAGATTAATACCATAAATGGTCATTATTTTTTTTTTCTTCTCTATTTTTAAACAATGTCAAGGTAACTTGGTGTGACACTTGTGGCTGCAGTTGTGGCTGCACCTAGTGCTGCACTTTTGACTTATTATGTTGTGAAGACTTCAGCTCCTAACTTGAAAAAAATTGCAGATGACACACAAAGGAGAGCGGATAGATAAGATGAGTCTCTGGAAGAGGGCACACAACCTAAATGATCCCGATGTGGTGGCAATTGTGGTATGTCTATGGTTTAAATGTTTTTACACATATTTTGCTTTTTACCAAACATTGTCCTTACGTTTTCAAAATGTAGGAGGAATATAATGTGCATCTTTGGAAAGTTCCTAAGGAGCAACATACGATTGAGTATTGCGATGGGATTTATCATAAAATCGTTGGAAATGATGGACATGGGTATTGCAAGACCTATGGGAGAGGAGTGCCCTGGAGTGCGATGTATGCGCGAGGCAGCGGTCCATCCCAATCATTAGCAGCCCCTTCATTTATTGATGAGATCACACAGCATGTGACACAAGACGTTGAGTCTAGGTTCACTACGACGATCAAGAACCTAATGGCACGTGTTTTGTTCTTAGAGTCACAGGGTGTGGCTGGGAGTATGAGCTTGAGAGAGGTGCAATACTTACAAATTAACGAATTTTACGTTTTATCAATTTGTATATATACATATGGAAATTATTAACACATTATACTAACATATTGTAGGTGTCAGATGCATCTAGTGGGCAACAAGCTTCAAAAGAAAATGAATGGGTATGCCACTCTACTATATTTATGCATGTATTTATGATATTTGTTGTGTATGAAGTTCTTGAAGGATATCACTATATTTCCCACTGTATTATGTCGTATTAGGTCTGAAATTTATCCCTAGAGCATATCATTTGGACCAAATCTGGTACTGCAAATGGGTTTTCTTCAGACTGTAATCTGATTCAATTGCAAATGGGTTTTCTTCAGGGACATCATCTTCTTCTCCTTGTCCTTGTACATTCCATTCTTTTCCTCTCTTATCAGGTCCAATCTCTAGGTAATCTCTCTCTATCTCTCTCTCTCTCTCTCTCTCTCTCTCTCTTTGTTATATGTATGTGTGTGTGCTGTTTGTTCAATCTGGATCCCTTATATTGTTCAAGTATCAGCGAATTTGTATCTGTTTTGAGAATGTGCCTTTTTCTTGGGATAGAAATAGATATGGCAAGATCTGAACAAAGTGATATGTATAAAGGGTATGCATGATTATATACTGATTTATCTAGTAAATGAGTAAGACATGTGTCCTATCGGAACTTGAACCCTGTCCATCCTGCATTGGAGGTGACAGGAGCACTCAAGCTAAGATAGGATTCATCATTTACCTAGAAAGCAAGTAACATGCATATGCATAAAGGGTATGCATGGTGCTTTTGGAGCATTCCCAGTCAGGGGTGCCTCAATACCAATGTGCTTATGTGTCTAATATTTTTGGCTGCATTTTGGTAGATCCTTCCAGGTGGATACTTACATTATATATCTTAAGTTAGCCTTAGGTGTGTGTTTAAAGCAGTAATATAGACAATGGGCTGAAATATTTCTCCTTCCGTGGTTTGATTTGAAGGAGCCTCTTGTTCATCGAATACCTAAGATTTTTTATTAGGAGCCTCTTGTTTAAAGCAGTAAGTTTACTATTTTGGTTAGTTGGTTTAAGATTTTTTATTTGTATGTTTTTCTTTCCCTTCTGTATTTCATTTTTGTGCCAAAGATATCTTCTTGTCCAGACTTCTAGTTTTTTATTCCATAGTTGCATGAACAATGTTGTTGGTCTTATTTTTGCTCATCATTTTTCAAAATTTTACAGTATTCTCTACATTTTTGTAGGATTGCTTCTTCTAAAATGAAAAAACTGAAGAAACTGAAGAATGACATTCCATTTCTTCCCGGGAAATCTTTTTTCAGATTCTTATTTTCCTTCGTGCAGAGTTTCTGCATAACTGTGGGAGATATGTGTGCAGGGCTTGGTCAAAAATTATATCCAACTCTTCTTTTATCAAAGCACACCTCCTTCAATCAAAAGGTGGTTTGTTCATCCAGAAGTTTGGTATGCCATATAATTCTGGTTACCTTGAGCTTAATGAGGGAGACTTCAAAATGAAACACCTAGATTGTTCTGGACAAATGGTCTCTAGTTGTGGGGGTTTATCATTGTTTTGTAGCTCACATCCTAAAAGATTTCTTTATGTTGGGAATCATGTGACAATGCAGTATAAAAGCTTACCTTTTTCAATTGTGGAGAAGGAGCTTTTCCCCTCGTCATATTGCTTTCATTTCTTGCACTATGCCAGTTCATTGATAGAGTGGAGCAACACCCAAGCAAGAAAATTGATGAGAAGATTGGCCAGTTCTGGATTGTATTTTTTTCATAAAAGAACTTTTTCCAAGTTTTTAGTTGTAATAACTTTTACATATGGCTCAAATTTTGAGACTCAAATAGAATGTTCAATAAAACTATAATGCTATGCTGTCTGAATTCTTGTCATTTTTATTCCTAGAGTGCTTAACGCTACACTTTTATTTATTTTTATTTTTATTTTTATTTTTTTGCGACAGTAACAAGATGGTCGCCAAAGATCATGTTAGTGTGTTTCTTTGTTTTTTTGCGACGGCAAAATAGCGGTCGCCATAAGTAGTTTAGGTGGTCGCAAATAATTTGCGACCGTTGCTTTGACGTCGCAAAAAGTATTTGCCACCCTCATATTCGCGACCCCCATTTGCCGTCGCATGGGCCGTCGCAAAAAGTCTTTTGCGACTGTTTTTTATTATTTGCGATGGTTTATAGCGGTCGCAAAAATGTTTTTTTTTAGTAGTGATCTTTTGCTCCTGATCTTGATAAATTACATGTTGAATTTAAATCTAAAGAAAATAGGACTAAAAGACATGCTTATCGTGCTAAATATAATTCTACTCAACAATCTAAACTTACTAGAAAATGGTATGATTTTATGATTGAATATAGTATGGAAATTCCTTTCTTTGAATATTTAGACAACTATTATAAAAAGGTTAATACAATCACAAAACATAAATGGAAAACTTCTCCTAATACAACTGTTAGCTCTAGTCATCCTCCTTTATCTAATATTATTATTGAACATCAAGGATCTAAAGACCCTGAAATTAAAAAAGTTATTGAACAAAATAATTATACTAATCAATGTTTAAAAACAATTGGTAAACAATTAGATAAACTAGAAACTAATTTAGATGATTATTCTACTAACACTACATCCACTAACCAATCTTTAGATCAACCTTTGATTAACTTACTCAGTAATCGTTCTAAAAGAAATAGTTTAGTCACTCAAGATACTTCTACTATTAAAGCTATAGAACAACTATTCACTAAATTAACTACTTCGGAACAAGCTTCACCATCTAAGGAAAAAGGTCTTACTGTCCTAAACCAACCTTTAGACAAAGCTTCTACTCAATTAGAAACTGATACGATTGATAGTGAAATTAATCAATTAGCTCAACAATTTCAATCTTCTAATCTTAATAAACTCCACTATCCTAAACCTCAACCGACTACTCTTACTAAAAATTGGTATTCTCGACCTACTCCACCTGACCTCCAATATGAAGAAACTAATCTTTCTAATCAATTTTCTGTATCTGCTAAAAGATTATACGAATGGAATATTGATGGTCTTAGTGAAGATCAAATACTTCAAAAATTAAATCACTTATCTATGGTTGCAAATAGTTATCTTACTAACTACCCTAATTACTCTCAACCTGAAATTACTTCTTTAATTACCTCTGGTTTTACCGGTATGCTCAAATCTTGGTGGGAAAAATACCTTACTGAAGATCAAAGAGAATCAATCTTACATGCTAATCAAAAAGATGAAAATGATTTACCAATCTTTGATGAAACTATTGGCTATTACAAACCTGATGGTGTTAACACATTAATCTATACCATAGTTAGACATTTCATGGGTACTCCTACTAATACATATTCTCGCATACATGATCAACTTAGTAACCTTACTTGTCCAAAATTAAGTGATTTTAGATGGTATAAAGATGTATTTACCTCTAGAGTTATGTTAAGAGAAGATTGTACTAAATCTTTTTGGAAAGAAAAATTTATTAACGGATTACCTAGTTTGTTTGCTCACAAAATTAGAGATGTTCTTAGTCAACCTACTGGTATCATTGAATATGACAATTTGACTTATGGTGATATCATTAGCACTATTCAAAAAGAATGATTAAGAATGTGTATTGATCTTAAACTCAGTCAAAAAGCTACTAAAGATAAACATAAGGCTAAATATGAATTAGGTAATTTTTGTGAACAATATGGTTTACCTCCTGTCGCACCTTCCTGTAGGAAAACACATAAAAAAACATAGTAAATCCCATTACAAGTATTCAAACAAGTATAAAAAGAATTATTCACCTTCTAAATCAAATGATAAATTCTATACTAAACCTAAAAAGAAATATTACAAGAAATCACATCCAAAAGCTAAATCTAATAAAGATATTACTTGTTACAACTGTGGTCAAAAAGGTCATTATTCTAATAAATTTAAAGAAAAACAAAAATTAAAAGATAAAGTTAATCAACTTCAAATTAATGATGAATCAAAAAATCAATTATTTGAAATCTTTCAATTAAATCAATCTGTTAGTAATTCCTCTTCTGATAATTCTAATACTTCATCTAATTACAATTCACCTAGTGAAGATTCTAATAATAATATAGAATTAGGATGTAATGATGTTTGTTGTAAACCTGTTAAACAAATTACTGTTCTTACTAAACAAAATCAAGAAGAAACTGCTCTTATTGAATTAATTAATAGACTTGAAGATTCTGAATTAAAACAGAAATATACTGATAAATTAAAATCTTTGTTAATCAATACTAATCATAAACCTAAGTTTGATAAGCCTATTATTAGTCTATCTAAAACCTTAGAAAGATTTAAAAATAAACACAAAGAAGTTACCTTACAAGATTTACAATAAGAAATTAATCAGATTAAACAAACCATTAAAGATTTACAAAATAAAGATCAACATTTAGAAGATGAAATTATTACATTAAAACTTAATATAAATTTAGATAATTTCCAAACCAATAATGTTTCTCCTAATGAATCTGAACATGAATCTGATGAACCTACTAACCTTGATAATCTTTTTTTGATAATCGATCACATCAATCTCAATCTCATAATCATGAAGATAATAGATTAAATCTCCTTAATAAAATCCATATTCAAAAATGGTATTCTAAAATTAAAATAGTTATTAATAATTTTGAATTAGATGTTATCGCTTTAATTGATACTGGTGCCGATCTTAATTGTATTCAAGAAGGATTACTCCCTACTAAATATTATGAAAAATGTCGTGAAAAATTAACTTCTGCTAATGGTAGTAAAATGCATATTAAATATAAAATACCTAAAGTTCATATATGTCAAAATAATGTTTGCTTTAAAACTTCCTTTGTTTTGGTTAAAAATGTGACTGATAAAGTTATTTTAGGAACACCATTTATATTTTTACTATACCCATTTACCATCTCTAGTGAAGGAATAACTACTCATGTTTTAGGTCAACCTGTTACTTTTAAATTCTTATCTCCTCCTGAAATATTAGAATTAAATCAATTAAAAGATTGTTCTATTTCTCAAACGATTAATCGATTAACTCGTCATTTAAGATATCTTAAAGAAGAAATTAATTACAAAAGAATTGATCAACAATTAACTAATCCAGTTATTATTTCTCAAATTAATGAATTTAAATTAAAATTAGAAACTACTGTTTGTTCTACTTTACCTACTGCATTTTGGCATAGGAAAAAACATGTAGTCACATTACCATATATTAAGAATTTTCATGAAAGTCAAATTCCTATTAAATCTAGACCTATTCAAATGAATCATGAATTACTTGAAATGTATAAAAAAGAAATCAATGAACTATTAAAAAATTGAATAATTAGTCCAAGTAAATCACCTTGGTCATGTCCTGCTTTTTATGTGAATAAAAATGCTGAATTAGAACGAGGTGTCCCTCGCTTAGTCATCAATTATAAACCATTAAATAAAGTTTTAGAATGGATTCGATATCCTATTCCTAATAAAAAAAAGATTTAATTAAAAGACTTAGTCAAGCTGTTATTTTTAGTAAATTTAATTTAAAAAGTGGTTTTTGGCAAATACAAATTCATCCTAAAGATAGATATAAAACTGTTTTTACTACACCTTTTGGTCACTAAGAATGGAATGTCATGCCATTTGGGTTAAAAAATGCTCTTAGTGAATTTCAACATATAATGAATGATATTTTCAATCCATTTAGTCATTTTTCCATAGTTTATATAGATGATATTCTTATTTTTTCAAAATCAATTAGTGAACACTGGAAACATCTTACTGCATTCTTTTATACCATTAAGAGTCATGGTCTAGTCATTTCTGCTCCTAAGATTAAATTGTTCCAAACCAAAGTCAGATTTTTAGGTTATGATATTCACCAGAATACTATTCTACCTATTAGTCGTTCCATTGAATTTGCGTCTAAATTTCCTGATGAAATTTTATATAAAACTCAACTACAACGTTTTTTAGGATCACTGAATTATATTGCTGAATTTTACAAAGACCTTAGGAAAACTTGTAAACCTCTGTTTGATCGGTTAAAAGACAATCCTCCTCTTTGGTCTTCTACTCATACTGCTATTGTTAAACAGGTTAAACAATATGTCAAGTCTCTTCTTTGTCTTGGTATTCCTACTGAAAATTCATTCAAAATTATTCAAACTGATGCCTCTGATATTGGTTATGGTGGCATCCTTCTCCAGAAAATTACTCCTCAATCATCTGAACAAATTGTTCGTTATCATTCTGGTGTCTGGAATAAAGCACAAAAGAATTATAGTACTATTAAACAAGAAATTTTATCTACTGTTTTATGTATTAGTAAATTTCAAGATGATATTTTAAATCAAAAATTTTTACTTCGTGTTGATTGCAAATCTGCTAAATATGTTTTAGAAAAAGATGTTCAAAATCTTGCTAGTAAGCAAATTTTGCCAATGGTAATCTAATCTTAAGTATTTTTTATTTTATTTTGACATTGAATATATTCCTGGTTGTCAAAATTCTATTCCTGATTTTCTTACCAGAGAATTTTTACAGGGTGGAATAATAATGCCTATTCCCTCTATTTCATCCCATAAACAGAAAATTAAACACTACAAATCTCTGATTAAGCATACTGCTCGTCGCCTTGCCTTTCTCAAATCAACCCATTTACCTACTAAAAGAGCCCAGTACATACAATTTCATCGGATTAAAGCTCAGAAACGACAACTTGCTCATTATGTTAACTGTTTACATGAACATACTGATCAATTAGATATCCTCAGTGGATGCTAATTTATCTCCTCTATTTCATAGATGTCTCGTCCACGGCCTCCTTCCAAAGCCTTGGTCCCATCTAGTCAACCGTTTGTTCCTCCTCCATTGGAGTTAGTCACCAAATACCATCCTGCTGAATTGATTAACCATTACCAAATTCTTGGTAACATTCTTAAACTTAGTTATACATCTGCTTTAGCTGCTGATCCTTTTGCTTCATCTAGTCAAGCAGTTACTCCATACCTTCCTAATCCTATTAAATCAGCTCGATCTGATTATGTTAAATCCACCACTACTAATCTCTTTTTCAAAGAACCTAGTCACCCAAAGAGTCATACTATTCATGATCTGGTTAAATCTTATTTTCCTCCTGGATGGCATTTTATTCCTCTCCATCCAGAAAAAACAATTACTTTCTACAAAGACATCCTATTTAACCATCAGTCAATTGTGATTAAACCCATTTATGATTGCACTTACACAAGTAAAATTGTGTACTATTCACTTTATATTCACAACTTTGTTTCTCTGGTTGATTGGGGTTCTCCTTATCAACTACGAGATCTGCCTGGTCATTCAATTCAATACAATTACTATGATTACGTTGATGCTTGGTTCAAAGTCCTCTTATATCAAAATGAGTCAAACAGTCACTCTTGGTTTCTTCAATTTGATCAAAAGTTCAAATCCGAGTTACTTACCTGGTTTCTGCGATGGTGGACTCAGTATGGCACCATTTTAGAAATCTTCCCATCAGTCATTATGGATCAAGTCAACTATTTTTCCACTGTTTTCTCATTCACTCCTCAGCAAAGGAAATTCCCTCCATTACTTATTTTTATATCCAAATACAAAATCCCTTGGATATTCAAATGGCAATATGGTATTTCTGATGATGTTATTTACCGGCAACACATGGTTAAATGGTGGGATAATTTCAAGATTCCACGAATTGTTGAAATTGTTCAAACTGAATTCCCAATCAACATTCATGCCCCTACACCTGCCATGATTAAAGCTCAGCAGAACCCAACTGCTCTATTAACACAAGGAAACCAACTTCCTCCAGTCAATCTTGGAAGCCCATCATCCAGTTCTTCCAAGCCCAAGTCATCCAAATCAAAGATTAAATCCAAGTCAGCAAAGCCAGTACTGACCAGCCAAGTCAAAGGATAAGTCCAAATCAAAGGTTAAGCCCAAGTCCAAGTCATCCAAAGATGAGCTCCTCCAAATGGCTCATCTCCTCATGGCCCAAGCCAAGTCAGACTCGGATAACAGCAGTTCAGAAGATGGTTCAAACAGTTCAAACTCTTCTGAAGGTTCAACTACTCAAAATCCATATGGACCAGAGTTCCAAGATGCTCAGGACCCATATGCTTAATTCAGTCATTGGATTCTATATAGCTAAAATTATCAGCTTCAATCAATACTCGTCTTTTGAGAAAAGCTGCTGATATATATATATATATATCTATATTGATTCCCTCAGTCACATGCCTCCAAGCAATGAATAGTAAAAAAGTCAACTTTACTATTCACTATTCATCATTCATCATGATTCATCCACCGACAAATTCAGCACAGTAAAAGGCAGTTATCAACTTTAGTCACTCACCGAAAGCAGCAGATAGCCCCATGTGCTCCTGATGCTCCTTTCAAGTCAGATTATTCACTCACAAGGCTAACAATAGTCTCTTTTGATTATAAAAGGGCCTTTTCAGTCAAGAATAAGGCAGAGTTAGAAAAAATTGAGAGGATTCCTTCCTCAAAAGAAAAACCTATCTCTGTAATTTTCTTTTCAAGGCCATTTTCAAGTTATGTATTTTTGAAGAATTGTTTATTTCACTCCATTAAACAATTGTAAGTTTTATTATTAATGTTTATTTAAACTGTTTTCTTTTATTAATTTTTAGTATTATTAGTGTTGTTTCCTTCTTCATCTTCTTTATGTTTCTGCTCTTCATGTTCTTTATGTTTCTGCTTCCGTCCCTTTTGGTATCAAAGCCTTATCAGACTGCTGACCAAAAGTTTTGGTCGCCAAATATTTATTTTCAGTGACTAAAACAATTTTTCGTTGCCGTATAGTTAGTTTTGGCTACCAAACTTACTTAGTCGATGAATGAAAAGAAAAAAAATTGTTTTTATCTTTATTTTTAGCGACTAAAACAAATTTTCGTCGCCGTATAGCTAGTTTTGGCTAGCAAACTTATTTAATCGCCGAATGAAAAGAAAAAAATTGTTTTTATCTGTGGCGACCAAAAAGTTTTGGTCGCCAAATATTTATTTTCAACGACAAACAATTATTCGTCGCTGTATAGTTAGTTTTGGCTACCAAACTTATTTAGTCGCCGAATGAAAAGAAAAAAAATTGTTTTTTACGTTTGGCGACCAAAAAGTTTTGGACGCTAAATATTTATTTTCAGCAACTAAAACATTTTTTCGTCGCCGTATAGTTAGGTTTGGCTACCAAACTTATTTAGTCGTCGAATGAAAAACTTATTTAGAGATGAGGCACTTATTAATTACAATTTTTTATTTTAAAAAAAATGATCAACATTAAGATAATTTTAAATTTTATAGGCTAAATTTAAGCATAAGAATTATTACAAAACATTATTAATAAAAACAAAGCAAAATTCTATAATAATGTATAATAGCTCGGTGCGGGATGTTGATGTAAGTTTGTAATAATGTATAATAATAATAGCTCGGTGCGGGACTAAAAATTATGATTCAGTTGATTCCTAATTTTAGAAAATAAAAACAAATCATTTATAGCACAAATAATTATAAAATCTATTAGAGTACTATATAATGTTGCCAAAATAAAATTTCCTGTGACCAAAATTGAAATGCTCGGCAAAGGTTGAATATGGAAGAGCAAAAAAAAAGTAGGAAAATTAAAAAAATAAATAAATTACCAACCAAAGTAATTTGGTCGCACATAACAAAACGATACTGGCCCTGTTTGGTAGGGCTTATTTCCAGCTTATTTCCAGCTTATTTCAGCTTTTAGCTTAATTTAAGCTATTTTGATGTGTTTGGTTTAGCTTAACAATACAGCTTATAGCTTTTTATAAGTCAAAAATCAACTTATTCTTTGAGTGGGGGAGGAGAAGCTTAATTTATAAGTCAAAAATCAGCTTATGTTCACAGTTATAAGCTATAAGCTGTTAGGTTATAAGTTGTAATCACTTTCCCACAGCTCTACCAAACGGGGCCACTGTTTTGAATGTAATTTAAATTAAGTGAAGCACAGTGCCGACCAAACAGTTTGGTAGGGAAAAAATGCCCTATAACAGCCGAGTGAAATTTTCACACTCTTTTATACAGTATATACCGCGAACCACTCCTCTCACGCACCACATCGTCGATTCTCCTGCTCCATTGCAGTCACTAAAGTCGCTCCTCCTCCATCATCGCAGTCGCGTGTGTGGCTTCTTCGACCAAGCATCAGTGGTGCTTCGAGAAGTACTTGGGCCTCCATTGTTAGATATGTATGTTATCTCTCTCTCTCTCTCTCTCTCTTCTCTCTCTCTCTCTCTCTATGTATTACTCACATGGTTGCTCTCTATTTTCGCACCTAACAGCACCACCATCACCATTTTTCTGCTACTACCAGTTCGCCTATCTTCAAACAACCCCGAGATCAAGTATGGGTCCTCTCTTTCTCTGTTGCTCAATTTCTCTATTTCCTTTGTTTTCCCTATTTTTCAAAACCAATTTTTTTTGTTTTCCCTAATTTTCAAAACCCTAATGAGTGAATGTTTGAAGGGAAAAAAAAAAAGAAAAAGCAGAAGAAGAATTTCATTTACTCCCTCCGTCCCAAAATATTAGTCCCTTATTCCATTTTTCATTGTCCCAAAATATTAGTCCCTCTTCAAAAATCAAGTACAAAAATAATGTAAATTTCCTATTTTGCCCTTCTTTTAAATTAATAAACAATATAAAAAGTACAATTATGACATTGATATTCCCAAAAAATGTACTATCAAAAGGGTAATTTTGGAAAATCAACTTTTCTCAAATGCAATAATTGTACTACAAAAAAAAGTTGGATTCCCCAAAAGGGACCATTATTTTGGGACGGAGGGAGTATTACAATTTGACATTCTTGAAATGCTCTGTCCCCCTGTCTGTCACTCTCTATATACAGGTATACCTATTGAAAATTGGGTTTGTTGAACAAGATGGTGGAGGTTGCAACAACTAAACTGGTAAAGTGTTTCACCTTTCTAGTGCATCATATAACTTCAAACATGAGTACTGGTAGCACAATACAAATGTCAAAATATCACCTTTTTCTCAGAGATTCAGATCGGTCTCCACCATTTGCACCATCGTCTGCACCATCATGTTCCACTGTGCTTAATTTAGCATATCAGAGCCTTGGAGTGGTTTATGGTGATCTCAGTACATCCCCTCTATATGTTTACAAGACCACCTTCTCAGGGAAGCTGAGCCTTCATGAGGATGATGAAGAGATTTATGGGGTTCTTTCCTTTATTTTCTGGACATTCACTCTCATGGCTCTCTTCAAATACATCTTCATTGTGATATCAGCCAATGAAAATGGTGAAGGTACAGTTTGACCTTTCATGGTTTTGTTTACTGGTTACTGGAACAAATGAGCTTGGGTTGTTGTCCACTTGTTTTTTGTTGGTAAATATGCAATATATTGTTGAGAAAGAACTAAAAGGACAGAGTAATATATTAGGGCTTGTTTTTTGTTGGTAAATATGCAATATACTGTTTGAGAAGGAGCTAAAAGGACAAAGTAACATAAAAGGACAGAGTAACGAATCATCACAGTTAATTAGGTGGTACTAAACATATATTGTTGAGAAGAAACACATTGAAAACATAATGAGAAACAAGATCTTGAAAACTATATATGTTTCTCATTATGTTTTCAATGTGTTTCTAAATTTGAAGGCAATCACCTAATTAACTGTGATGAGTCGAATTTGTTCATTTCAGCTTTAGCTTTCTTTTTATTCCCACTTCTTTTTTTCCTACTTTTATTAAGTGTTATGTCTTTGTTGGAGGTTATAATAGTAAAGTGATGATATTGTTTTAAGTTGTGTGTAATGTTGGTTATCTCACCAAACAAATCAATGTTCAGTGTCCACAGCATTAAGGGAACAATATGGTGAAGGGTCATGCTGTGCATTTATTTTATATAGGATCTGAATTGCCTCTAGTTTAGATCTGAATTGGAGGGTATTATTTAGGCTCGTGAAATTTATTACGGGTTCTGTTTTGATAATTCGAACATTTATTTTGTAGGATTCTTCATTTATATATTCCATAAAAAAATTAAATCGATTCAATAAACGTAATTTGCTCAATTTATCTTATTTTTCACAAAACAAAATAAAAAAATGGATGGCTTATTTTTAAAAATACACGTACTGTCCAAATTGGTAGCACCTGCCCTAATTGCTGTCCTCTTCAAAGAACTCCGGTTAACACTTCATTCTGTTCTCAAGGAGCTGATTAGGAAGCCACATGTAAATTCTGTTTTCCTGCTCAGTATCACTCATGTCATGAATAGCCATATTCCTAGCTGATGGAAATTACAATGAATCTTTTTTTCTTTTATGTAAATTCACTTTCATTTGCTGTGCATAAATAATGATTAGATGGTTATGTGGAGCATCATGATTGGTAATAAAGCAATATATATAAAAAGAGACCCTAACCATAAGATTCTTTAGGCACATGTGATGTAAGTTAAGTTTTGTTTTTAATGTTATGATATCTTGTTAAGTTAAGTTTGTGTGTATTAGCTATGTGTGTACATATCTTTGTGTGTTCAAGAGTATTTTTGTCTTTTGTGGGAGTAGCCAAGGCAAGCAGAGCAGCTACCAAGATGATGTTGAGCTTGGCAAGGAATTGGTATTGTTTTCATGAAACTTTAATGGCCCCATTTTTCTCTAAGTTTTATGGTCTATTTATTTCAAATGAATTTATCTATTTTCTTGTATACATTTTGTTACAAAATATTTTTTGCCTAATTTGACTTTGGTGTATAGTGTACTTGATGGGATAACTATATATGATTCTGTGTTAATTGGCCCCTTCCCTTTAGGTCAATACTTTTCCCCTAACAATGTAATTCTTATTTGTCTACCATTGGTAGAACTTGAGTTGGGCTTTTAAGATCCTGAAACTGATTGTAAATAAGAAAATACCATCTGAATATGCAATTGACTGAGTCAACTGGTTTATTCATTGCAAAATATTAACTTCCAATTACTTATCATGGGTATGGTACATCAGTTGTTGAAAATTGAAATTGATTGATGCTTTCTATTGTTTGTTGCCCAAATGTTGGTGTCTAGTTATCTATTTAAATAGAACCAAAGTTTATGTTTGGGGGTGACTCTTTTAATGTTTGGGGTAGAGTGCACAAGCCCAATTGTTGGTATCTAGTTATCTTTTAATTAGAAGCGAAAGGCTTGGGGGTGATTGTGTTTTGTTTGGGGTAGAGTGCACAAAAAATTGCTAGAGTTTATTTTGGTTGTGCTTAAAAGATAGCCTCTTGGATTGCCACTCTTTCCAAAATTTATAGAGATGCTTTACCGGTATCTTTAAAATCCCATAAATCGATGTTGCAGGTCCACAGGTGTAATAAGCTTGCTAATCGACATGTAAGGTCGGGCTTGCTGACCCCAATGCTGTGCCTCGCTGTGACATATGTGAAAATGCACCTGGTATGCAGATTTTCATAATGTCAAATATGCTTTCTATTTTTGTAAGAGGGTCAGAAAGGTTTAAACTTATGTTTTTCTCTCTGAATTGTGCATGTGCAGCTTTCTTTTACTGTGAGGTGGATGGAAGCTCCCTTTGTTTGCAGTGCAATATGATTGTTCATGAAGGAGGTAAAAGAACCCATGAAAGATATCTTGTATTGAGGCAGAGAATTGAGGTTTGTTTCTGTGGGATAGAGCTGGATCATATTTATTCTTCTGAATGTTATGCTAAGACTCTTACAATTTTTTCTTCCCTCGGTTTTATCATTAGTTTCCCGGGGATAAGCCTGGCTGTATGGAGGATCCAACTGAGAACAGGAGGGGAGAGAATTAGCAACTCGGATTGACGATAGGAGAGAACCAGCAGAATCACAGGGTTTCAGAGTCAGCTACGAATGCTAATGCTGATGGCATGCCAACACGAAGACAAATATGATGGATTTGAATATGCAGCCACATCAGATACATAAACAGGCTTCAAATAATCATGTTAGATTGTCTCCGTTGTTTATCTATCAGAAACAGATTTTGAATTTTGTTTTAATTTGAACTCTATTAACAGATCAGTGTCCCACTGGAATGGTTACACTTTGCATTAGCATTTGAATGCACTTATTGTTCATATCAATTGGACCGCACTACTCCATTCAAATGTATAAATCATGGACAGGTTTAAAATGATATATCTAACAAATGAAGATATCAGAATAAGTTTTCTAAATGGATCAATTTGGTGTGTAAAACTAAACTAAGCCTGGTGTTCCAATCAAGTAGAGTCAGCTACATGAATCTTTTGTCACCGTCCTGCTCTGTCAAAGGCTATATCTTTAATTAAATTAAATAAATTTTTGTCCTTTTTTTACTACCACATCCCATGTCATAATAGGTCATTCCCTTCCCTTAACATTTCCATTTATGGTAATCATATTGCTCCTCTTTACCTTTGCATCTATAGGTATTTGTTGCATCTATGGTGTGTGTATATATAAATAGTGGTGGTTAGACTGAGAATCTCAAGTGTATTTGAAATGGATTAAAAATATTTGAAAAGGAAAATTAAAAAAATAAAAACTTGAAGTAAATACAAGATATCAAGGACACTTGAAGCATATAATTTCTTGTTGTAAATGGGCTTAGCAAAAGGAGAGAGAAACAAAATCAGCTGAAGATTTGAGACAGAGAGTAATAGAACATGTAATCTTTCACTCATGTTCAATTATATATTTCAATTATATGCTGCAATTGTTCATCTACAAGACATTATTGTTTCTTGCAGAACATCCTTGTTGTCTCAAAGTATTACTGAAGGATTACCTTGGCGAGACTTGCTGAGCTGCTTTGTCTCATTATTCAGGTATGCCAATACTTAATTGTGGTATAGTCATCATCAAATGTTTGTAATGTAATCATATAAATTTTTTGCCATATGGTTAAAAAAAAATTTATGAGAATACTTCATTTTGGATGTTTTTCTAGATTCTAACTTTTCTTATTTTATTTGTAGGTGACTTCCAAAAACGATCAAGCACAAGGCTGATGCTTCAAAACCATATATATTCCTTCATGTTTTAGAATTTTTTTTGGATTCCTTCATTGATTTTCTGTTTAATTTTTGTTCAATTACTTACTGGTTTTCAATTGATGGATGTTTAAAACTTGTCTCAATTAATGTTTTGAATGGAATGATTGTAAAGTTTGGGATTGAGCAGGAAAATATAATGAATTTTAATGTTATATTTAGGTTGGGTTGAATGAATTTTGTTCAATATTGGATTGAATGTTTATAAACAAAAATTGATTGTTCAAAAAAAAAAAAAAAAAAAAAAGAGATTTGGCGACTAACTAATTATTAGTCATTGATTGTTTAATGTATTTTGGCGACAAAATATTTGGTTGAGAAAAGTTTTGGCGACTAAATAATTGGTCACCAAATTCTACACTTTTGCGACTAAAATCATTGGTCGGCAATTTCTTATCTTTTGGCGATGAAAATAGTTGGTCGCCAATTTTTTGCTTTTGGCGACAAACATATTTGGTTGGGAAAATATCATTTTTCGTGACCAAAGTGTTTTAGCGACTAAATGAATTAGTCGCGGTAATGATATATTTAGCGACAAAAAATTTAGTCGGCAAATCTAACTTTTTCCCGACTAACAAAAGTTTTGGTTGCCAATTACTTTTACTGACCCTCAATTGGCGACCAAAGTGGCGACCAAAAAAATTGGTTGCGAATAACCTTTGCCGACTAAAAATGGACTTTTGCCGACCAAATTTTTAGTCGGCAAAAGTGTAATTTCTTGTAGTGAGGAGAACTAATAGTAGCAGAAGCAGCAGTCTCAACATTGGAAGGACTAGAACAGGGAATGCGAAGGTGGATGAACTCGTATAGACGTCCATGTCGACGACCTATCCCAAGGGTTTGTCTCGTTTTTGGATCCTGCATAACACAACCAGTTGGAGAAAATAGAACAGTGAGACCAAGATCACAGAGTTGACCAATAGAGAAAAGATTAAGGGTAAGATTAGGGATTAGATAAGTGTGAGGGAGAGAGACATTAGAGGTAGACATATGACCGACATGACTAACATGCATTTGAGAATTATCAGCAGTATGAATGCTAGGTAAATTAGAAGGACATGTAGTGGAAGAAAATAATGTAGGGTCAGAGGTCATATGGTTGTAACAAGCGGAATCAAAATACCAAGAAGAGGTATCTGGAGTAACTGAGAGGATAATAGAGGGTGTACCAGAGGTAGAAATAACATTTTTGACAATAGCTTTAATGTCTTGAAGAATGTAGGGTGGTGACGGGGCAACAACGGATGAGGAACCAGAGGCAACTGTAGTAGATGCAAAATGTGTTGAAGATTGATCTTGGCTGTGTATTGTGGAAGGTCCAGAATAGCGACCGTGCTGAGGATAACTATCTAAACGAGCCATGAGGTGATTAAATAATGAATCACAAAGGAGAACTAGTGATGGAGGAGTAGAACTAGACAAAACATAGCACACCAGTGAATCCAGAACATTGAAAATAGTCGGGAAAGGAGCGAAATCACCAAAAAAAATAGGCAAAATAAAGAGAAGGGCCAGAGATGATGTCAGTAAGGTGTGGATGATGTCAGCAAAAGGCGCGGAAAACGTTAGCAGAAATGAGGCGCGGCATAGGATAACAGAGACAACGCGCGGCTCACAATAGCAGGACGGTGCACGGAGGGTGCAGGAAGGGCTGACACCAAGCTGATATGAGCGACAACTGAAAGGCGCATGAGGGCGCGTGTGAGAGTGGCGGCGGAAGTCTTGACGCGCCGACAATAAAAAACAGCGCGTGAGGGCGCGTCTGGTGGTGTTTGGCGACAGGCCTGGTGGCGTTGGAACCAGGAGAGAATTCCGAGCACGAGGATGAAAAATTTGTAAACGTTTGGTCAACAACGACGACAAAACAGGTGTTGTTGAACAAATAATGATGTAATATGGAACCCTGTGCTCTGTGCTTTGATAATGCCATTGTGTACAGGCAATAAGCAAGAGAAAAGAGGAGTTAGGATTTAAGACCTGCGCTCTGGTACCATGTTAGAATGGTTGAAAGAAAAGAAAAATTGTATATCTATGTATATTGAATTAATTGAATACAATAGGAGAGCCTGTATTTATCGGCTGAATACAAACTTAGATAAGTATAAAAAGAGATAGAGATAGAGAGATAGAGATACAAGGATATAGAGATAAATCTAAATCTAATATATACATTAACCATATATATGTATATGTATATGTATATGTATGTATAATTATGGATTTTTTTTTTTATTTTTATTTTTTTGTAATCTTTCTTAAAAATTTTGAAAATTTGAGGAATTCTTTGAGTAAAAATAAAATTGGTCACTTCTCTTGAGTCGTGCATGCGAAGCGGTGCAAACCCAATCCGAACCCAATCCAACTGTTGTTTGTCTACCCCTACATAGCACATGGCAAAATGAGTCAACACCCAGCAAATTGGCAATGCGGAGACATTTTGCTCTCTTTATGTTATGTTATTTTTTCAATTTTGCTATTAAAATTTATTTTTTTCTTACTTTAACATTTCATATTTTAAGTGTTTCTAATTTGCTCTTCCAAGTTAATTTTTGTTTTAAAATAGATAGAAACATCATGATAACTGTCCCACAATATGAAAATATATTGTTATATTGAGATTTGAGTTTGTATTAGTGGTGTGAATTATATATAATAAAATATTTTTATACTAGGTGACTGTTAATGTGTCATTTTTTGTTTAATTTTTAATAAAAGTTAGTTTATGAGTAAATTAGAAAAAACTTGAAATCAGAAGGACTAAAGTGAGAAAAATCAAACTTTAAAAATTAAAGTGAAAAAGTGATCAAACATAAAGCAGACAAAATATAATTTACCCCATTTATATTTCATACCTATATGTATATAGGGAACTATTCACAAATTCATAAAGTTGGAAAAATTATTCAATACTCTCGGAACACCACGTGGCCATATTTGAAGCCAATCCTCAATTATTTAGTCCATGTTGTTCTCTCATTCCTAACATAAATTGTGGGCATTTATGCCTCTTCGCTAATCAAAACTTTATGGAGTATCACGTATTCATACTCCGAGAATACTAAATAATCACCCAAAAAGCTGTCCCTGGCCTCAACTTTGAAAAATTTTAGCCGTTAAACCACACTTTAGTTTTGGTATTTATAGGAGCATAAGAAAAATCATTGGAATCAAACTGGCAGTCTGAGGCCAATTGAGATTGGTCTATTTAATTCTGAAAAATTATACATCAATGCTGATTAACCGAAATAATATATTAAAATATTTTTTATACAGGGTTCTTTATTATAAGATAAGCAAGCAATCTTTACATATTTTGCAACAAATGTTAGGAAATGAGGCATTTACATGACAACCCGTATCTGCTCTTCATTTATTCTTAACGTGGGATTTCATTAGTTTTTATAAAACCCATAAAACCTATAAATCTCTCCTTTATATTAAACTAAAACCAATAAAAAACATGCTAAATGTTTTCTTTAACTCAAACCAAACCGACTGCACTACTAATTCAAACCAAATTTAAGATTAATTAAAGAATGTCTGCTGAAGTAGTTGATCACTCGTGTCCTACAGTATTGTCTCATTGTATGGTTTAATGCCTTTGTCTTGTACTTTCAAACATTATTATTCTTTTTTGATTCAGAGAAGTTTTGCCCACATTGAAAGGGACTTACGTTATATGCTAATCTCAAACATAAAAGTCATGAAAGTTTTGGAAAATTATTAGACACTAATGTAAAGGACAAGCTCACATGAAAAGTGAGATACAACTAAACTTACCAAAAGTCATAGTCCTAAATTAAACTAAGATATGGGTTTGAATTTTTAGCCATTTGGTTCATTATAATAATAAAATAAAAAACAACAAAGAAGTAGAGGAAGGAAATTGAATTGGAAATGAGGAAAACTATATGTCATGCATGGGAATAGTTAGTGTTTGTCATTGAGCTATTTAACTTGAAATTTGAAAACTTGAATCACATCTAACAAAAACTGTCTGTTAGTTATTTGGTGGTAGATTTCAACTAAAAGGGCAAGAGCTTCAGCTTTTGATGTGTCTATGTGTTCTTGGAAGCTTCTAGGATTCAAAGATGCTATTTTTGGGTAGGGAACCCGCCCCCATCTTTGTGGGTATTTTATATTGGGTCGAGGTTATTTTAGGTGGAGTTATTTATTATTTTATTATAAATAAATGTGAATTAATTTTAATAAAATAAAACATTATAAATTAAAGAGAAACTTTCAAAAATATTCTAAAGTTTAGCCTTTTGAATAAATTTAACTCTGAACTTTTAACTGGTTTAATTTAAACCTTGAAATTCTGAATTTGTTTCAATTTAAAATCATTTGTCCAACTTGATGGATGTACCAATGGTTTGAATTGTGACATGTTTGTAAATTTGGGATTTAGATTGAAGAATTAAATAGATTAAGCATTTAATTTATTACGAGAGTCAAATCTTGAGATTTTTTGTAATTTTTTCTAAATAATTTTTTAACAATACAAACAACCATCAACAAGTGAGAGATAAAAATGTCTTCCAAAATATATGTTTTTTTAAAAAAAAAATTGTATAAGTAAAACATCAATTTTTTTATTTTTTTTATTTTTAAAATTTTAATATACTTAAATTGGGATTGGGGTGGGCGAGATAACACCCATTTTCCCCCATAATCCTTTTAAGAGAAATCTACATATTTTGAAACGGCTACGGGCAAGATGGGAGAGGCGAGACAAAATAGTGATTCCTACTTTGAGAGAGAGAGAGAGAGAGAGAGAGTAATTTATGTTGTTTGGGGAAATGAGAGAGTAGTCTCTAAGATACACTAGTTCCTTAGTTAACCAAATATTTAAGAATACTTCACTTGTCATTTAATCAGTTAAGAAGTTCGAACGAGACATGGGTATATTGACAAAGATTGATTAGAAGTACTAAGATTGAATCAATGCAAGAGTTGACAATAAACTATGTGCTACAATGAAACAAGGAAAAGGTGACAATATTGCTTTTCTCCTTCACCCTCATTCTCACTTTTCAAAACTCTCTCTCTCTCGTATGAAGCAAGTTGATGCTTCTGCTTGATGTCAAAGCTTTGGAAATTTCAGTGCTCAACACGAATCTCATTGTAAAAATTTATTAAAATATAATTTCAAAGTGACTCAATAAAAACAAGTCCACAATGATTTTGTAAATTTAACTCATAAGCTGCCAAGATGATATGGTTAATTTCCTAGCTTGGGGTGTGCAATGCACAGCATTCTTGCAGTTCGAAACCAATAAAAAAGCATTATCAATCGGGTGCATGTCATATATATGTGCATATATAAATAATTAAAATGAATTATGTAACCAAAATTCTCAAAATATAAAGGGGAAATATTAGATAGCGTTTGGTAACGTTTACGTTTTTTGTTTATGTTTACAAAAATTTTATAAACTGATTTTTGTTTATTTTTATAAAAACATAAATTACAAACGCGTTTGGTTTGAATGAAATATTTAAAAAATTTTAAAAACATAAACTTAAAAATATGTTTGTTCAGGCTTAAAATATTTATATTTATTTTTATTATTTTGACAATGGGATGGGATCACACACATTATAATTAAAAAAATAATTGAAAAAAAAATTAATTGGAAAAAATTAATTGAAAAAAAAATATTTGAAAACAATGAAAAAAAATTAATTAAAAAAAGGGAAAAATTATTTATAAGTCCTATTAGGGAGACTTATGCTACATATGGTCCTACTAAAAAACTTATGTTTCCATAAGTCCTGTAGGAAATTTGTTGACACATTTACCCTCAATATTAGCTGTTAATATCATAAAAAATAGTAAAACCATATATATGAAATTGAATGTTACCATAGATTATATCTATATAAACGTAACGTAACGTGACACCTACATAAACGTAACGTGACACCTATGACATCTACATAGGAAATTGAATGTTACCATACATCATATCTACATAAATGTAACGTAACGTGATACCTACATAAACGTAACGTGACACTTATGATCTATGGCAACATTCCTATATAGGAAATTGAATGTTACCATAGATCATATTTATATGAAACGTAACGTGACACCAACATAAACCAGCAACATTTTCACATTCAATTTAAAAAAATAAAAACTCATTAAGTTTACGAAACGTAACGTGACACGTTACGTTACGTTTGTGTAGGTGTCACGTTACGTTTATGTAGGTGTCACGTTACGTTACGTTTATGTAGGTGTCATGTTACGTTACGTTTATGTAAGTGTCACGTCACGTTACGTTTATGTAGGATCTTGTGGAATACATTCTTATCTAAATAGGACTTGAGACTCTATAAGAAATTACACAGGACTTAGCCTAGCATAAGTGTCTGAAAAATAATTTATAAATAAGTCTCCCTTAAAAAAATAATTGAAAAAAAATTTAATTGGGGAAAAAAATATTTGAAAAAAAGATTAATTGAAAAAAAATTAATTGAAAAAAAATATTTGAAAAAAAAATTAATTGAAAAAAATTATTTGGAAAAAAAATTAATTGAAAATAAATTATTTGAAAAAAAAATTAATTGAAAAAAAAATTGAAAACTGAAAATGTAAACTCATTTTTTGAGTTTACGTTTTTTTCTCAAATTTATAAACTGAGACAACAATTTATAAATCAAGAAAATTATCAAACAAGTTTTTATGACAATTTTTAAAATTTTTGTAAATATAAATTAAAAACGGAATAGTTACCAAATATGCCCCATAATAAAAGTGCGTAGAAAAGTGTCCAGGAAATACAATGTTTGGTGTATGCCCTGCCTATAATGAATCTACTCCATACATTGCATTTTCTAATTTTATTTTTTTTAATAATAATGCTATATGTACTAATTAATTTACTAAATAGTATAGTAACCAATAATATGACATAATTTTAGACGTTGTGGGTATTTGAAATTTATATAATAGGTGGGGTCAATAATAATGGCATAACACTAGTTGGTACACTAGTGTATACATTAATTGATGCATGTAGTACTACTGTTTTTTTAATGTGTGGCATTGGTAAATACAATAAATGTAAAGTACTATACATAAATATATATTTTTTTCTTGATTTTCTTATCGGTGGTACTACATGCATCAATTAGTGTACTAACTAGTCTACCAATACTAGTTATGACATTATTATTGATCTCACTCATTAATTATATTATAAATACCAAAAACTTGTTAAATTATGTCACATTATCAATTGATATACTAGTTATAATATACTAATTTGTGCATGAGAACTGATTGGGACCTCGAAATCTGGTGCCCCGAAGCCCCAAAACCACGAAACGACGTTGTTTCGTGGTTTTCATTTTTTTTTTTTTTTTTTTCAGCAGAAGAACGAAGAAGAAGACGGAGGAGGAGGGGGAGGGGGAGGGGGAGGGTGAGGGGGACTGGAGGGGGCCTAAAAAATGGAGGAAGAAGACGGAGGAAGAAGAAGACGGAGGAAGAAGACGAGCAGTGGCGGAGGCAATGAGCAGAGGCGACGATCGGCGACGGAGGCGGAGGCACGGCGATCGGCGGAGGCGGGGGCGCGGCGAGCGGCGATCGGCGATCTGCTTCCCCTCTCTCTCTTTCTCTCCCTCTCCCTCTCTTTCCCTCTTTCTCTTTCTCTCTCTCTCCTCTTCTCACTGCGTCTGAAATGGAGGAAGAAAAAAAAAAATTTAAATTGTGAAACGATGTCGTTTCACAAATTTGGGGCATTCGGGGCAACAATTTCGAGGCACAAAACATTTTCCTTTGTGCATATAACACTATTCTTTTCTTATTATTACTAGACAAAAGATATAAATCTATATGTATTTATTAATGTAGACTCCACTACATTAAAGTTTAGTGGGAGAAATCTATTTATATATAATAATACGCATAATAAATATCATTAATAAGGTTTGGCATTTTTATTATGAGCCTAGAAAAGTAAGACATCATATTTATCACCACGCGATTTATGTTATTTAGCAGTTATTAGCATAATTTGGGGGTGATTTTACACGTGAGGATATCTTATTGCAATTATAAAATTTGTATGGGCAAATTACACTCATTTATTGAGGTTTGAAGAAAAGACAATAAGTTATACAAGTTTGATATAATTATACTGGGCCCTTTTAAGATTTCAATTCATATAATATTTGGTCCAATTTTTCATCAGAAATACATCAGTCATATGAAGAAAAACAAATTACTAATAAGTTCTATTTTGCTCTTAAGATTACTATTATTCTTGAGTTTGAATATGGACAACTAAGTCTTATTTGTCATAAAATGTCTCCAAAAAGTTAATTACTCCGTACTAGTGTATCTTATCTCAATTTTACCGTTCTCATTTAACATGAACAATAATTTTATAAATAATTTTAACTTAATTAAAATTAAAAAATTTAACTGAATAAAATGTTAATATTATATTAAAAAATATAATTAAGTAACAATTAAATTGAAACAACTTTAGTAAAAAAGAAAAATGTGTCAATTTTTGTTATTTCCAATTATGAATTTTATTTAATAGAAACAATCTAAAAAGGCTAAATTTTATTAAACTTCTAAAGAGTTATGAAAAATAATATTATGATAAATTTATATATTTTTCAATGCATGAGATAGTTGATGGAGATTCGCCTTGTTTATGAACAAACTATTTTACTAACTTTTTAGTTTTTTACAAAAAGATGTGCAGAAAAATAGAGAGAGCGATGTGACAATTTATAATGACTTTTTGAATTTTTAACTAAAACATGTTGTTGCCAAACGAGGCTAATGAAAATTCATTTAATTTCAACAATTAGAAATATTATTATTATAAAATTTTAAATAAATCAAAATTATTTATGATTTTTTTTGGTTCATATTTTAATGAGAAAGTAAATTTTTTTAAAAAAAATACTATTACGAATAACTGAATTTTTTTTTATAAAATAAAAAAGAAAATAGGATCTGTTTGTCAATATTAAAATTTGATGTAACTCACTAATAATTTTCAAAACAAAATAAAACTTATCAATTAATTTTTCATTGTGGTTTACTAATATTACGATTAAAAAATATAATTTTGCTTAGATTAAAAATATTAATGAAATTATTATTCATATTAAATGAGGGGTGTAAAATTGGGATAATATAAATCATTATGGAGAAATTCTATTTCTACACATTTATTTATCTCAGTACACATCATTTCTTAGTATACATACTGTACGAGCACGAAATAATTCTTCTCGTATGATCATGTTGATCAAGTTTGCACTCCTCCAAACAACGTTGCTTTGCCACCTGAAAACACAAACGTGAGCTAATCGGCGAGTGTGTGCCGGAAACCCTTCTGATACCTAAGTCAGCAACTAGACAATAGACAATAAGCTCTATGTATTCTAGAGTAAGAATTGTGATCGTAATACCTGTTCATAGGTCTTGCTATGAGCTTTTATAGACTTGGGCTGGCCCAATCCTAGTAGGATTCCAACTCTCCTTATAAGAGTCCTCCTTGGAACCACACATCCTACTCACTACCAACCAAGTGAGATGGTTTGCACAATCCTAGTAGGACTCTACTCTCCTTAGCAGAGTCCTCCTAGAAGTCACACTCTTTATGCTCGGATATACATTCCTGACCGAGCTACCTTATCTCGGTCCTCTGTCATTCGGGCCGTGTGACCGGAAGCCGATCTATCGAATGGCACCCTGCCGAGCTACACACAGCTCGGTTCTCTCTATTGACAACATCTCGGTCCAATAAAGGACTACCTTCAGATAGCTAGGTCTAGGCCCTGGCAACCCATCTCTAACCGGCCTAGTGTCTTCTTAGCCCAAGACCGAGCTACACCAGCTCTTATCTCGGCCCATTGTGTGGCCCAATTTCCAAAGAAGACTTTTTCTAGCTCGGCCCAATTTGTTTACAAATTACCCTCCTAATTGTCCCTTAATTCCATCTCCATAGCATGATTGAGATTATTTTCCTCCAGCCAAGCTAAGAATGCCCAACTCTGCCGAGCTAGAAAATTTGTTCGATTTCACAACTCGTTCGGTCCCAATAAGCCTTGACTGGGAGGATTATCTTGCCTGCAAGCCATTCTGGCATTGAGTTAAAGCCAACTAGGAGGGATGTTGCAGGGGCCAAGTCTTTGTCCTCTAGTTTCAGCTGTTTGAAGGTTTCATAATATATTATCTCGCATGAACTTCCTTGGTCAATCAGAATCCGTTTGATATCATAATTCTTGACGCGCAAAGTCACCACCAGTGCGTCATTGTAAGGACAATGTAGCCTTGCTAGATCTTTGTCTGAGAAGGATATGATATTCATGGCTTCCGTTCTGTCCTTTTTGATGGTAGGCTGTGCACTTAGTACCTCTCTCAAGTGCTCAGCCTTTTTTATCATTCCCCTGAGCTCACATATCCGCTCGGGCTCGATGATTCCATGTATAACGTTAATTACACCTTGAGGTGGACCGTCAACCGGCATTCCGTTGGGTCTATTGGGGTCCTATGGAGCTGGTTGTGTTCCTTTTTAAATATACTGGTCCAAGTGTCCAATAGCCACTAACTCTTCCAGATGTTGCCTCAGGGGTGTGCAGTTTTCAGTTCAGTGCCCCTTCTCATTATGGAAGGTGCAACGGGACCTCTCGTCGTAGCCCCTTTGTGCTTCTCCTAGTTTGGCTGGCCACCGAACGAAGGGTTCATTTCGTATCTCACTCAGAATCCAGTAGATGGGTTTGTTGAATACGGTGGTGATGGTGGTGCAGACTCTTAAGTCCCTCTTTTCTGGGTCTTCTCGATTAGGCCGCATGTCTCACCCATTCCTGCGTGGCTGTTCCACCGTGTTGACTTTCGCTGTAGTCTTTTTATCTAGCATTGTTGTTGTGCCAGATTTCATTTTAGCGCGGGCGTTGTCTTCCTCTACACGGATATGTTGATACACCCTTTCCATTAGGGCCTCCATCGTGAGGGGTGGCGTCATGGTGATTGAGTCCCCTAATTTGTTTCCGACCGGTAAACCCCGTTTGTATTGTGCGATGGCGAGATTTGTAGGGCAATCACCAATCTGGTTGAAGGTCTCCCAATAACGACTATTGTAAGACCTCAATGTTTCATTTTTGCCCATGTCAATGGAGAGTAGTTGATCGATCTCTACCGGTGTCTTGGTATTCGTTCTGAATCTAGTCACGAACGTCTCTGCTAGTTGTGCCCATGAGGCGATACTGCCTTCTGGTAGCCTTTCGAACCAGGTTAGACCTAGATCACCAAGGCTAGATGGGAACAAGATGCACATTAGGGCCTCGTTTCGCCGGTATACTGCCATAACCTGGCAAAAGTGGCTTAAGTGCATGTATGGGTCCGTCTTCCCCTCATAAGTAGTGAATTTGGGCTGGTGGAAGCCTGAAGGTAGTGGCTCGTTCTCTATTGCTGGAACGAACGGCGAGCTCTGTAACCTTGCTAATGCCTTATCTGCTGGTTTGTAAGCAAGGCGCGACATTGGCATCTCTACCTCTACACTCCCGTGTGTCCTAGGGGCCAATCGCTGTAGGGCTGAAACTCTGCGAGGGTTGCGAGCCCTAGTGTCTTCCTTCCATCGGGCCCTCTCATCCAGCACTGTTCGTAGGTCCGTAGATCTAGGCAACTCCGAGTGCCTTGATGTCGTCTGATGCGTGTACGAGGGCCGATAAGTACTTCCCGACGTATACGACTTCTCAATCCTCGTTCTCTCAGACCTGGAGTAACGAGTCTTGGAAGTCCTTGATTGAGTATCGCCTATTTTAAAGCTCTTGCTTTCTGCTTGTGATGGCGTGGTATGCCTGTTACGACCATCCGAGTGGTGAGGGGGCGTGTTGCCTTTGCGCCCCTCTCCTGTCGCCACCTCTTTTCCTTTTATCTGGCGCTTCATCGTCTCCATGTCTGCCGCCATCTTCCTTATTAGTTCGTCTTGTTCCCTCACGCGGTCCTCCAGAACTTGAGGGTCCAGCCTCCGCCTCTATCTTTCAGGACTTTAAGAGCGATGGGGGCTAGTGCCTCGTCTCTCCCTTGTGTCCCTCCGGGAGTTCCGTCGTTGGGGTTCTAAATCCGCCATGGGTGGGATAGAAGGCAAACCTTCGCGCCTCCCACCTCCCTCTGGGGTTTGTCCGTCGATAGTAGATTGCGGCAAATCCTCATTGTGCGCCATTGGTTTCAGTTGGAGAGAAAAACTTGATCAAGAGGTTTTGTTCTTTCTAGTCTTCCCACAAACAGCGCCAATTGTACGAGCACAGAATAATCTTCTCGTATAATCCTGTTGATCAAGTTTGAGCTCCTCCAAACGTTGTCGCTTTGCTCCCTGAAAACACAAACGTGAGCTAGTTGGCAGGCGTGTGTCGGATACCTCTCCGATGCCTAAGTCAGCAAAATAGACAAAAATCTCTGTGTATTCGAGTCCAAATTGTAATACCTGTCCATAGGTTCTGCTATGAGCTTTTATAGGTTTTACCTGGCACAATCCTAGTAGGACTGTTATTCTGCAATGCAAAGTCCTCCTAGGAATCATACTCCTGAAAGATAATGCTTATCCTTCAACACCCTCCTCACTGATTTAACCAAGTGAAATGGTTTTACCTCGGTAGTGTGACAAACAACCGAGCTAACACATACTTAAGAGGCGTGTTTAACTGAGCTTCATCTTAGCTCGGTCCCACCATGCTCTTCACAATTTAGCTTCCTTTACCTCGGTTCAGAATCAACCTATCTGGGCTACCTTAACCATTTAATGACCGAGCTACCTGGGCCCAGCGGCAAAGCCCATTCTACTCAGCCCATAGCTCGGCTCACCTTATACGATCCTATCTCGGCCCACAACTCGGCTCAACCCTACTCGGCCCTAGCTCGGCCCATATTCACATATTTTACCCTCTCAATTGCCCCTTAATGCCATCTGCAACGCATGATTTGGGATTATCCATCTTCAGCCGAGCTAGAAACATTCCGTCCGAGCCTACTTTCCACCGAGCTACCGATAAGCCTGGTCCATAAACGTCCTGTCAATTACCCTGTACATTGTCCCGTTCTCGAGTATGTCTGAACCGTTACCTATTCCGAGGGACATGTGGTCAGCTACCACTGGTCAAGTGCAGCTGTCTTTGTACGCCAAAAGTTGTTTTTGAACAGTCCCACCCCTTTTCTCAAGCTTTATACGAAAAACCCCTTTTTTTGAAAAAGCATTTACTGTTCATCTTCTTTCCTTCGTCCTCTGAGCCTCCATTCCTGCAAAGCTTGTGCTCTTGCCTAGCATCCTCATTGCTTCGATCTTTATCCTCTCCTCTTAAGACTGTAAGTGACTCAATCCCTCACTTTTTCCGTTTTATTTCGTGAATATGTATAATATAGATGTATATATACATATATTTTTAAAAACAACACTTCGTAGTTTTGCACAAATGAGTAAGAAACCATGAAAAACTTAAAAACCATACCCCCAAACCATATCCACCTTAGCTGAATCTTCAATGAATTTGGAATTCGATTCTTCCGATCGAGAATAGCATCATGACAGAACTAGGGGCTGGTTTGTGACAGGCACACACTCGATCGAACTAGCAAACCTTACCCAACGACCGAGCTAACATCCCAAATGCATAATAACCGGGCTAAAAACTTGCGTAATGACCAAGCTAAGCGTTGCAAACCATTTAGCCGATCTAGAGTTCGTTTTTATTTATCCTTCTTTTTAAGCCCGGTTTAGTTATCTGGGCATAACACTTTTCATCTTCACTTTGCAGACTTTGACTAGGTTGGCCAGGCACACCTTTGCACGCTCAATTGAGATACTCAACGTCACCTCAGCACCGAGCTAGGACTCTAGGCTAAGTTATACACAATTTAAGTTATAAATGGGTAAATACCGGTTTCTAGTAAACTCCCCTGGGGCCATCGCCGAATTCCGCAAGGACTACAACATCCCTGACGATGTCCACCTTTCTTTAGCCGAGCTAGATACAACCCCATGGGGAAAACCAGGCTTCGTTCCCTTCACCGTCATATCTATTGTAGAGGCCGGACTCCGATTCCCTGTTCAGCCACTATTATGCGAATTCCTTAGGCAAACTAGAATATGCCCAACCCAACTTAGCACCAATTCTTACAGAATAATAAATGGTATTGCCGAGCTAAATCGCCGGCTTGGCCTCAACCTCGGTTTAGCCGAGCTATTTCACCAATATTCACTTGGCTAGAATGAAGACGGTTGGGTATACTATTTAAGAATAAGAAGACGCAGAGAGAAAATAATTAAAAACACAACGGACAAAGACGTAAATGACGACGACTTTTTCTGGGTTTCTGGCAGTTTTGAGGACCAGGAAGCCCAGATACCGGGCTACGGTATTAACTGGAATAAAGGAACAGCCGGTATACACACCTCGGCTCAATTTGTTCGTTTTTTACCCTTGTTGTTTATAAGTTTATCACCGTGCTAACCGTTTGCCTTTTTCATTATGCAGATTTAAACCAACTAAAGTCATAGTATCAATACCCCAACTTGAACGCTCTCCGCACCGCGTTTCGATACCGTGATCGAGGCTGGGCAGAGCTACTTAACTTCGAGCTGACCTACAGATACAGTGAAAGGAGGAAGACCAGGGTAACCGACTTTCTCCTTGAACCATCCCCTGAACCAGATCCCGCTCTTCCTCAAATCAGGCTGATCCCACTAATAGAGGAACAAGAGATGGCTAAGAAAAGAGTAGTCAAAGCATTCATTACCGAAACAACTGCCCTAGCTGTCGGGAACCAAACCGAGGTACCACAGGCCGGACAAACACTTGAGGCCGTGGTAGCCCTTCCAACAGCCCAGGCCTCGTCATCTCAGCCCAGTAAGCGCGCTTGCACCTCTTCGACTGGGCTACGTCTCGTCGATGAAGATGACACCGTGCTCCCTCAGTCCACACAACCAAGCACAGAACCCGTGCGTCCTGACCGGGCTAGCCCTTCAGAGTGGGCACCAAAAGTGACCTACAAGAACCGTGCCATAACAAACACAAATTCAATGGTCGCTAAAAAAGACCATTCGCTCGCCTTCAACCTCGCCAAGAGCGTGTGCTTGCCAGCCGACATGGAGCATTACAACCATCTGACCGAGCTGAAGGCCATCCACTCGGCAACAAAGTCGATGGTGCTGGTAAGTTCCTCTGCTTGTCTTTCCAGTTCATACATCTGTTTGCACGGTTTTACCCATAATTGCTATCTCTCCTTTTGCAGGCCATGTAGAAGAATCACGTTGCTCACAAGCGCATGTGGGAGCTGCGTAAGACCACACGGCTGGCCGTGACAGAAGCCCACGCTAAGACGGTCGAACTGGAGGAATCCAAACAAAGAACGGCCGAGCTGCAGACCGAAATAGCCCGACTCACCGGGCTGGTTGATTCGGCTGAAGCAGATAAGCAGAAGGCTTTAGCCGAGCGAAAAGATAAATGCCTGCGCGAGCTGGCCAAGCTCGAGAAAAAGAAGGATGCAGAGATCGCCGAACTGAAGAAGAACGCGGACGATGCTAAAGACCGCGGCTACAAGGAATGGGAGGCCATCTACATCCTGCAATGCGAAGCTGCCAAGGACATATTCTTCAAATGCGGATGCAAGGCAGCTGTGTCAAAGCTCGGTTATAGCCAAGAGACCGAGGTTTTTCAAAATCCACCTCCCCACTTCATTCCGAGCTATATGGCGGACTATGCCAATGCTATTCAGCAAAAATTTCTTCAAGTAGAGGAGGAAGAGGAGGCATCCCTAGAGCCCAACAACGCCTCGGCCACTACCAATGATCCTGGTGTCCAAGCCACTCAGTCAGCTCGGGTAGAGCCCCCGGTGCCCAGTATAGTTGGAGATGCGACCGACCTTCCTGCTGAGACCGGGCTATGGAGTGATGAGACACGAGTTGACCTGAACGCGGACCTGGATGATCTTTTTGCCTGATTTTTGTATTTTTCTTCTTTTGTTATCAATTTGTGAAAGAATTTGTAACTGGGCTGGAGCCCTTCATTGTAATGTAATTTCTAATCTTGAATGGAATCCACTGTTTTGTCCGTCTTTTTGTTCGGTTGGATACTCGCATTTGTTTTTCAATTCTGATTTGCATTTATCATTTTCAGGCCGAGATACTTATCTCGGTCTCGGAGCTTTGTAATCTGTTTGGTCATACCCGCCAGCTCTCTTCAGCCTTGATCCTTATCTTGGCTGAAGAAACTCAAGGTTGGTTATTTCTACCAACCTCTCTTCAGTCTAGATCAATACACACTTATGAATTTGATTAGTTATTATTTGTCTCATTGTACACATCACATATTCGAATTATAACACTTAACTCAAAATTATACACACACTTTCAACTTGCTCTGCAGCAGCATCAATCAAATTACTTTGCATCCTCACTCTATTGAACATGAACACTTCACGGTCATCAGATGGTAGTTTATAGGCTGAAACTGGCCGCTGTGACTCAATTTTCATGTCCAAGCACAAAAGCAACTGGTCATTTAATGGAATCCCCCGATTCTAGGAACCATTGGATAGCCTCAACAACAATATATTCATCACACTCAAGTTCAAACGAGTGTACATTTTCAGCAATATGAACTAGAAGTTTGCCTCTCTGAACTATAGCTTTTGACACACTTGAACTCATCTTATCCTAAAAAAACAATGGATTCTACACCCAAAAAACAAGATTATCAGAATCTAACAACCGATTCAACAATTACCAAGTAATGATATCAAACAATGACCCAACTCAACAATTAACATAGAACAACCAATTCACTTCTTTCCAAACATACCCTCACCCAAATAGAAAATTTTCCAATTCTAGGCTTAGCCCTATATTAAACCCAAGGAAAATGTTTAGTGACCTGAATTTTTGTGACTCGAATAGTTCGAATATGTCAAAACAATATCGTTTTGGGTCATGATTGAGACCCTCTCCAATCACCACCCCCACCACCCCCATACACACGTGGCGGGTGGTGATTGGAGGAGAAGGAAAAAAAAGAAAAAGAAAATGAAAAACTGACCAATCATGTTGAGAGGGGGTCAAAGGGGATAGAGGGAAAAGGGGGTCTGGAACATTATTGTATCGTTTTATACCCAAATGACGTCATTTTAAATGTTTCGAGACATTCGACCCATGATTTTTCGGGTCACCTATCCTTGTTGTAAACCCAATTATTCATGCACCACCATTGACATCTACAAAACAGCCCAAAATCTAGCAACCGAAAATCCAATTTTGAAATTTTGCACAAAGAAACACTAAATATCTCAGACCCACCAAGGAAACATAATTACAGCAAATTTTCACCAGACTCAAACACCAAAAAAAAAAAAAAAAAAAAAAAAAAAAAAAAAAAAAAAAAAAAACAAATGCCTACCCACCGTAGAAATTTGCAAAAACAAATGCCCAAATCTTGGAAAAGCCTACAATGATATCATCAACAAACCCTAAATTTGAAGGCACAAAATCTTAATTTGTCTAAAAAAATAAATAAATAAAAAAAATTGAATCAATCAATTCCTACAAGGGAAGACCACAACAAAAACATAATAAGAAACAATACATTAAAATAAAAAACTAAACAATGTACTCCTCGTCGTTAGTGATGAAGGCCGGAGTCAAGTTTTTATTTATTATTATTTATTATTATTTTTTTAATTTTTTTTTAATAATAAAAGTATGTACTCATCCATTAAGATGTGTATTGGAATTTTTTATTTTTAAAAAATGTGTATGGAGAAAATTTGAATATAATATTATGAGTGTATTTTAATATCCATTTATAGTCATTTTATTTTAGGGTGTAATTGAAGCTTGAATAATCAGCTTAGGGTATGATTGAATATCATCCCTTATTTATAACTGAGGATTTAGGGTTTACAAGAGAGATAATTATAGAATAATACAAAAGCTAATACAGTGCAACTTTCGGCTTAATAAAAAAATGCTAACACTTTCGGTGAGTATAATATGCAAACACTCCCCCTCAAGGTGGTGCGAAGATATCTCTCATGCCCAGCTTGCCTAATATGTCATGAAATGGTTTATTCCCAACCCCCTTGGTGAGAATGTCAGCAAGTTGTTCACCAGACTGGACAAAAGGAGTACAAATGGTACCACTAGTGAGTTTCTCCTTAATGAAGTGGCGATCAATCTCAACATGTTTTGTCCTGTCATGTTGAACTGGATTGTGAGCAATGTTGATGGCGGCCTTATTATCACAGTATAACCGCATGGAGTCCGTCTGATCAATACCTAGATCACTCAACAATAACTTGAGCCATAAAAGTTCACACACACCTTGTGCCATAGCTCTAAACTCAGCTTCTGCGCTTGACCTGGCAACCACATTCTGTTTCTTACTCCTCCAAGTAACTAGGTTGCCTCCAACAAATGTGCAATACCCTGAAGTCGATCTCCTATCAGTTACTGATCCAGCCCAGTCAGCATCTGTATAGGCTTCCACACGAAGATGATCATACTTTGAAAAATAAAGACCCTTACCAGGAGCAGACTTCAAGTACCTCAAGATTCTCATGACAGCCTCAAGGTGAATCTGATGAGGAGCATGCATAAACTGACTAACCACACTGACAGCAACAGCAATATCAGGACGGGAGTGAGATAGGTAAATGAGCTTACCCACTAATCGCTGATAGCTCCCCCTATCAACAACTTCTCCTCCTTCATCATCCCCCAATTTCTGATTGGGTTCCAGTGGAGTGGCACATGCCTTGCAGCCAAGCATCCCAGTTTCCTTCAACAGGTCAAGCACATATTTTCTCTGTGAGATAAATATCCCATCCTTAGAGCGAGCAACTTCAATTCCCAGAAAATACTTCAAGCTTCCCAAGTCTTTGATTTCAAACTCATTAGCTAAATATTTCTTCAACAGAGGTATTTCCTCACTATCATTGCCTGTAAGAACTATGTCATCTACATAAACAATAAGTGCTGTAGTCTTACCATGTGAGGAATGTTTCACAAACAATGTGTGATCTGCCTGACTTTGTTTGAAGCCATATTTAAACATAGCCTGAGTGAATCTCTCAAACCAAGCCCTTGGAGACTGTTTGAGACCATATAATGACTTCCGAAGCTTGCATACTTTGCCTTCTGTCTGATTCTCAAAACCAGGAGGAATGTCCATATATACCTCTTCTTCGAGGTCACCATGGAGAAAGGCATTCTTGACATCAAACTGATAAAGCGGCCAATCAAGATTAGCTGCTAGAGAGAGAAGTACTCTGACTGAATTCATCTTAGCCACGGGTGCGAAGGTCTCCTGATAATCAATGCCATATGTCTGAGTAAACCCTTTTGCCACAAGTCTTGCCTTGTAACGCTCAATAGACCCATCTGCTTTGTGTTTCACAGTATATACCCATTTACATCCCACAGGTCGTTTGCCCGTAGGTAACTCAGTCAATTCCCAAGTGCCATTCTTCCTAAGTGCTTTCATTTCCTCAATCATGGCTAGTTTCCACTCAGAGGTAGCAAGAGCATCCTGAAAATGGTTAGGAATGCTAACAGAGGAAATATTGGACACAAACGCTCTATATGAGGATGACAAATGAGAGTATGACACAAACTGTGAGATAGGATGTTGAGTACAAGATCTCACACCCTTCCTCTTGGCAATAGGAACATCAAGATCAATGGATTCAAGAGATTCAAAGTTACCTAGACTCTCATCAGAAGCAGGAGATGGCAGTGGAGTAGCAGAAGTGGTCCCTTGTATCCAGTTAACTTGTTGTCTGTCTATGTCCCGGACATAAACATGCCCGACCTTATCCTTGGTGACAGTGGGTTCTATAGTCCCAGTAGAAGAGGGTGGTGCAAGAACAACTGGTTCCACCATAGGAGCACAGGACTCACTTCACACCAAGGCTCCCCCGGAAATGAGGACGGTGACACCGGAGAGGACAAGAAATAGGACTGGGACTCAAAGAAAGTAACATCCATGGACACAAACCACTTACGAGAAGAAGGGTGGTAACATTTATACCCCTTTTGAGTAGGAGAGTAACCAAGGAAAACACACTTGAGGGAGCGAGGGTCCAACTTACCACGAGAGGGAGAGTGATTATGAACAAAACAGACACAACCAAAAATTTTGGGGGAATAGAAAACAAGGACTGAGAACCTAGGAGGACGTGAAGAGGAGCCTGTTTTTGCAAGACCTGGGTAGGGAGACGATTAATAAGATGGGCAGCGGTGAGAACAGCGTCGCCCCAATAGGGCCGAGGCACATTCATAGAAAAACACATGCACCGAGCCATGTCAAGAAGATGCCGATTCTTGCGTTCCGCCACCCCATTTTGTTGAGGGGTATTGGTGCAAGAGGTCTGATGGATAATGCCATGAGTAGAGAAATATTGTCCTAACCCAGAATCTATGTATTCCCCGCCATTATCAGAACGAAAGAGTTTGACAGTGGCCCCAAACTGAGTACAAATCATCTTATGAAAAGTGCGAAACACAGAGAAAACCTCACTCTTATCTTTCATGAGATACACCCAAGTAGCACGAAAAAATCATCAATAAATGTAACAAACCATCGATGACCTTTCACAGACATAACACGAGAGGGACCCCAAACATCAGAATGTATTAAGGAAAAAGGAACTAAACTTTTATTCAAACTGGGAGCAAAAGAAGCTCTGTGCTGTTTTCCGAGTTGACAAGACTCACAAAGAAAGTCAGACACATGATGATTGGCGAAACCAGAAGGAAATAAATGCTTAAGTAAATGAAATGAAGGATGCCCAAGACGCCGATGCCACAGCCATAAATCAGCGGGGGTAGTAGAAGACATGGTGGAAGAATAAGCAAGTTTGTCCGGTTGATCTAGGAAGTAGAGACCATTTTCTGCACTACCACTGCCAATCGTCCTCCTCGTGACAAGGTCCTGAAAAAGACAATGATCAGGAAAAAATGTCACACTACAATTCAAGTCCTGGGTGAGACGACTCAAGGATAACAGATTAACAGAAAAATTGGGAACATGGAGAACAGAAGACAGATGTATGGTAGGAGTGACGTGGACTAAACCTTTTCCAGAAATGGAAGAAACAGTACCATCGGCAATCCTAACTTTGTCCTGACCTGAAGAGGGCTTATAGACAGAGAAAAGATCAGAGGAGCCAGACATATGATCTGAGGCACCAGAATCAATGATCCAAGGCAAAGACTTATGACACAGGAAAGCACAAGGAGAAGAGGCTAAGTTACCTGAGCGGGCAAAGGACGAGGAAGCTGTACTGAGAGCAGGAGAAGACCGGCGGTCCAACAATTGGCGCAAAGCATCCTCAGCTCAGTATCAGAAGCTTGGCCAACAGAGCAGAATTAGAATCAAGTGGATCAACGGCACTAGTCTGATGAGCCCGGGAATAGGAACCACGTCCTCTAGATTGGCCTGACCGACCGCCTCGAGAACCAGACCGATCACCTCGACCCCCGGATGGAGTCCCATGAAGCTTCCAACACGTCTCACGAGTGTGCCGCGGCTTCTTGCAGTAATCACAGAATACAGACTCCTTAGCAGCAGACGGAGGGATGGGAGTCAGGCTGAGACCATCTCGAGGAGTAGACAGTAATGCTGAGCGGTCAGTAGAGACAGGGGACATCATAGCAGACCGGCGACTCTCCTCATTCTGTACATAGGCAAATGCCTCCTGAAGTGAAGGAAGAGTGTCCATACCCAGAACTCGACCCCGAACTGGATCATACTCCACATTTAGGCCGGCCAGAAATTTAAAGACCCGTTCCCGTGCGAGGAACTTCTTGTACCCGACAGAATCAGCAGGGCAAACGGGCTTATAGTCTTCCAGGTGGTCAAGGCGTTTCCAGCCGTTGGTGAGGAAGGTGAAATATTGCAGGACAGTCTGCTCCCCCTGAATTGAGCTCTCAATACAGCGGCGCAACTCAAATGCCTGTGAGAAATTCCCTTTGCGGGAATAGGTGACAGCCACAGCATCCCAAACTTCCTGGGCAGTCTCCATAGACAAGTAGCCCTCACCAAGTTCTGGAACCATAGAATGGATAAGCCAACTCATAATCAAAGAGTTGTTAATCTCCCATTGGTCATAACCTGAGTCAGTGGTACGGTGCCTGTATCCTGCCATCAACATACCCCATCTTCCCTCTGCTCTTCAAAAACATAGTCAAACTTTGAGACCATGTTAGGTAGTTCTGACCATTAAATAGAGAGGTAGTGATTTTCATACTAGGGTTGGGGTTCTCAATCATGGTAGTAAGTATAATGGGACTCTCACTCCTTGGTGTTTGAGAAGAATGGGACACACTGGAGGAATCTGTCATGGATACAATACTACCAAACCCGCAACAAAACTAGTGGTAATCACAAACCCGGAAGATGGTGGTGACACAATGACTATATGAAGGCATAACAAAATTAAGAAATCATAAATTTTTTTTTTTTTTTTTTTTTTTTTTTTTTTTTTTTTTTTTGTTTTGTTTTTTTTTTTTTATATATATATATATATATTATTTAGGTATTCATTTACATAGATGTATTGGTACCGTGTTTATACAGAACACCAAACCGAGATGAGAGAATACCAGAGAGGCGGCGGCGCGAGGCTGACGAAGGCTCGACGAAGGCAGACGAAGGTGGAGGCTCGACGAAGGCTGACGAACTGCTGGAGGAGCTCGACGAAGGCTGACGAACTGCTGGAGGAGCTCGACGAAGGCTGAGGAAGGTCGATGCAGAGGCGACGGCGACTGAGGAAGATCGACGAAGGCTGACGGTGATTGAGGAAGATCGACGAAGGCTGAGGAAGGCGACGAAGGTTGAGGAAGACGAAGCAGAGGTAAATTTTGAACCCTAGAGTGTCGTTGGTGCGAAGGGCGACCAACAAGGGTGAGCCAAACCTTAGTGGTTCTGCTCTGATACCATGAAGCTTGAATAATCAGCTTAGGGTATGATTGAATATCATCCCTTTTTAAAATGAGGATTTAGGGTTTACAAGAGAGATAATTATAGAATAATACAAAAGCTAATACAGTGCAACTTTCGGCTTAATAAAAAAATGCTAACTCTTTCGGTGAGTATAATATGCTAACAGTAATTGCCTTTAAAATAAAGTTTCATTAAATATATGCACTGAGATAAATAGGTGTGTGAAAATAGAATTTCTCATCATCATTGAGGAATGAACTTGTTGGAAACATTTTATGAAAAATATGACTTTTAATCGTCCATATTGAAAATTGATTGATAGGACTCAATCGTAATTTTAAAAGTAAAATAAGACTTATTACTAATTTTCTCATCAAAAAATGATGTTATTAACTTCTTTACCTTGAAATCTATATATCATTATCTTGTGTATATTTTTATGTTCCATTTGCATTAGTTTTGGTTTATTTAACTTTACTATGAGGGATGTCAGTATAATTATGTCAAAATTGTGAGACTTGTTGTATTTTTTTCAATTATCAAGGGAGATCAATATAATTTACCGAATTTATCATTAAATGGAACACAACTTGTAAGAATATACATTAAAATGGAACTGAGGTGGTTGTTGTTGCACAAGGAGGAGAAGGAGATGAATGAAAGGAGAGAATGTTACGCCCTAAAAATATATATTATATATATATTTAAAAAAATAATCATAATTTGAAATAAGTAGATTAGATTTATTCCATACCATTTGAATTTGTACAATATATTCAAATTTTGAGTTTATAAATACATTGTTAAGTTATATCATTTTTGTTTTCAAATATTAATTAAGAAAATGTAATTAAAATGCTAAAGAAACAAAGAAACATTTTACATGGTGATGACGAATAAGCATGAAGCACTATATTATTTGGTTTGATTAATCTTACAAATAAATTATCAACCATACCTGATTGTTGTACTAAGAGTCTCCGTTGGCCTAAATAAATTAATCATCTTGGCCATTTTATTAAAGGAAAATACTTCGTAGCTCGAATAGATGGCTCGAATAGTGGCTTGAAAGCCCAAAACGACGTCGTTTTGGGCTTTTTTTTTCTTTTTTTTCTTCCATTTTCGAGTTGAAACGTAGAAGAGGGAGAGGGAGAGGGAGAGGGAGAGAGGAGAGGGAGAGAGAAGAAGAGGGGAAGAGAGAAAGAGAGAGAGAAGAGAGAGGAGGAGCACCACCGTCGTCGTGTCGCCGCCGCCGAGGATCGTCGTTGCTCGTCGCTAGCCGTCGCTGCTCGCCGCCTCGTCGCCCGCCGTTGCTGCTCGTCGGTTTTGCCTCCCCTCCGCCCCCCGCCTCCAGCCCCATTTGTGGGGCCCTCCAGTCCCTCCTCCTCCTCCTCCTCCTCCTCTCTTCTTCTTCTTCCTTCTTCTGATCTGCAAACCCACTCTCGAGCCACTCTCGAGCCACAACATTCGAGCTACCAATCAAAACCGTTTATTAAATTCGAGATCTTTCACCTTATTAATTGCAACAGTACAACTAATTTAATCATTAGAACAAAAATTCTATGATTATACATCTGTGAATAATTTTAAGGGGACTGCTTGAGTGATTTGCATAGTGTATAATAATGCTCACCATAATTTTAAGGGGACTACTGGAGTGATTTGCATAGTGTATAATAATGCTCATCATGATATATGTATAATACAAATTATATCTACTTTTTAGTTGTATTTATAAGAAAATACATTAAAAATCTTGAAACTCCAGAAAGCACCTATTTTGAAATTTTAATGTAGAAAATTAACTCAATAAAATGATATATATCTTCAGTTTATTGATTTTTTGATTAAAAATAATTAGTAAAAAAATAGTTTCAAAGAATAATATATTGTATTGTATATATAGTGATATAAAAGGGAAAAATTAGAGAAAATTAAAAAATATATATGTGGCTTGAGTAACAAATCAATCTTAACATTTTAATTATTTCAACATAAATTTTAAATTTTTAAAATGATATCAATTTTAACCATCTGTTTGTACCTAGTAGTTACAACTAACAAAAAACGAACAATTGAAATAATTTAACTATTTTTTTCTTCTTCATTCATTACTATTGACAATTACTTCTGGCCTTTATAGTCGCCTACCACCACTCCCTTCTCTTTTATCTATTGTCACCTCTCTCATTCTTTCTCCTGTTCACAGCCACTTTTACTGTTTATCAGCACCGATAAAAAGTGTCTAAATTGTTTTAGTTCCATTAGTTTTATGATTAGAATTAATACAATTTTGAATATTAAAAGTTAAAATTAAAATAATTAGAAAGTTATGATTTGGTTTGTTAAATCTTTTCAATTTTTTTTTATAATTTTTTAAAACAATAATAAAGTCTGTGCGCTCGACGCGCGTAAAGAGCCTGTGGAGTACATTTAAATGAAATTCAAAATATCAAATGAGGACAATAAAGAAGACGAAAAACAACAAAAAGTATCATCAGAAGCCACAGTTCAGTTACAAAAGCTCAACAGTTGAGCTACAGATACACCCATTAAACACTCCCTCCTTTCAACTAATTGGCATATTTCTTATCTTTTCGATTTAGGCCTCGGAATAAATTATTTTTGTAATTTTTTAATTTTTTTTATAAAAAAATATACACAAAAATAAAGAGAGTGATATGATAATTTATAGATATACAAAAAATAAATGTCATGAGTGAAATTTATTTTAAAATGTGATTTAGGGTTTGTTTAAGAAAAACTTTTTTAGTTTAATTTTAAAGTATTTTAGTCTGGTTAAAAAAATTCTATTTGGATTGAATTTTTGACCCTTTATTTTCTTATAATTTTGTAAAAAAAATAATTATAATTTAAATATAATATTTTATTTTATTAAAATTTTTATATATTTTTTGTTTTATAAATTAAATTAATGCCAACTATCTTACCCAACCAAGACTCACACTACACTCAAAATAAATTTAATCACAAATTTTTATGTTATATAGAAAAATACTGAGACTCCCACTTTTTGAAGACCTCACAACCTCTTTTAAATCTTTATTATTAATGGTGTGAGCCCCACTCATGTATCAATTGTGGAGATTCAAAGGGGTTTGTGGAGATCTCCAAAAAATGGAGGTCTCAATCATTGTTGTTTCTACACGGCCTGGATTGGACTCTGGGATAGTTCGATCTAATTTGGCTCATTGGATTCACTTTTGGGTTCATTTTCGATAATCTGAATCATTACATTTTAGGGTCTTTTGAATAAATTATTCATGTAAAAAATCACATCAATCGGATAACAGATACTATGTATTCGGATCGTTTTTGTCTAAAAAAAAATGGATGGTTCATAAAAAAGTGATGAGAATTCATAATATCAACTATCCGATCGACATGATTTTTTACAAAAAAAAATATATTCAACAAATTTTAAAATATGACCGATTTAGATTATCAAAAAAAAATTTAAAAATAAACCTAATAGGTCGGACTGGATCCTCCAGTTCTGAGGGTGGACTGTAGACAAGTTTGTACACAGTACTGTTTATTAAAAAAATATGACAGCAAGGCTTCTGAACTCAGATCCTTTTATTAGTAGCAATAGTTCAATTCTCTAGTCCGCCACCTTCCTCTTCAATCAATCTCTCTCTCTCTCTCTCTCTCTCTCTCTACAATGGAGAATCAGCACCGACTGAAACTGCGAATCTCTCGCATGCTCCGATCATCGTTTGGGTCTTGCAAGTCTCGAAACGTCTCAGACGATATCGAGCGACCCATTTTCGTACCCCATCGACACCACCAATTGATCGAACTCTTCTCTCCCAAATCCTCCGAAACAGAGATCTGTTCTCGGCTCAAAGTTTCAGACCGAAACTCACTTCTCACTCCGCCCAACACCTTTAGCCGAAACTTCCCTCCGACATCACCCATTTCGCCTCTCAACTCGTTCTTCGAGTTTCAACGATCAGAGTCTACTCAGAACCAGAAAAAGCCAAGAAAGAAGACAAAGAAGACAACCCATTTGATCAAAAAAGTTAGTTTCGAGTCTTTTGACAATTACTATGACTGGTTCAGCAGCGAAGACGATGAGAGTGACGATGACGAGACGACTTTGTTTTCTTCAAAGTCTCTCTCCTCCGGTTCGTCTGGCTCTTTTCGCCGGAACAAAGCCCGATACCGGCGACGAAGAGCCGGGAAGGAGAACGAGACAGAGATGGGTCTGAATGTGATGCCATTGAAGGGGAAAGTGAAGGATAGCTTTGCGGTGGTGAAGCGCTCGAGCGATCCGTACAGTGATTTCAGGACTTCAATGGTGGAGATGATCGTGGAGAAGCAGATTTTCGGAGCCAGAGATCTGGAGAATCTGCTGCAGACTTTTCTGTGTCTGAACTCGTATCATCATCATAGGGTTATCATTCAAGTGTTCAATGAGATTTGGGAGGCTCTGTTCTCTAACTGCTGTTGAAAACAAAACAAAAGCTCTCTCTCTCTGTGTATTCTTTTGGCTTTTTTTTTTTTTATTATTTTTTTTTGAAGTTGTGTTTGGTTTCTTACTAAAATTTTTGAACCAAACACCTATGTTCTTAACTGTATTTGATTATTTTACTAATAGTCTATTAGTCTCAAGCTCTTTTCATGGTTCATTACTATCTGTTATCAAGATTTGCTAGTGATACCAATGTTGGTTAATTCTAGTGGAAATTGCAATTCAATGGTCTTTTGAAAAAATATTTATATATATATATAAAAGTTTAAAATTTTAAGGGTTCCGTTAAAAGTCAGCTTTTAGTTTTTAATCAATTTTGAGTCATATCAACTTTCACATTTTTTATTCACAAAAAGACAAAATAGTCACAAAAAAAAAAAGTCAATTTTTAACCAACTTTTCAAAATACTCCTAATTCTTAATATTTATAAAATTTATACTGTAATTTGATTTCTAAGTTTGGATTGAATATCCACTCAACTAATCATCTTATTTTCATCTATGGACTTATAAATTTTTGGCACTTCAGATATAAACAGTAAATTTGGCTAAAAACCTGTTAACATGATTTTCTAATTATAAAAGTAAAACCCAACAAGTTCACTATATCATAAAGTCTTACAAAAATATGTTTGTCGTGCAATAAGGACATGCAATCAGAACAGTAGTATGGGTCCCCTCTTCTCCATCGTTTAGAGTAAAATTTCACTATATCAAAACTTTTTTTTTAAATTTTTTTTTTTTATGTATTCAATGAAATTCTATCTGTAATACTATCTAAAATATTTTTTACTTTTATGTATTCAATGAAATTCTATTTTAATACATAAATTCTCTCTACAATAAATATCACGAAAAGTTTTATGAAAATAATTCAACGGTAATTGCATAATATATAATAAAATACTACAAATTAATCTAATGATAGAGAATTTTTATGCAAATTTTTCATGATATTTCTTTTATGATGGCTAGCATTATTAGGTCAGAAGATGCCCAATTGTCATGAATGCGATTCGGAATGGGATTTTTGTTCTCTCCTTTGGGCATATTTTTAAAAAGACTTGCGATAGTAGTATGGTGTTCCGTCAATTCTAGAGTGTGTTGAGAAGATAGTTAAAGGTAATTTTTTGACTTTTTTAAACATTTTTGTGAAAGAAAGAAGTAAATTAAAAATTGAAAAGTAACTTTTAACTCACTTCTCAAAACATTCTTTTTATCTCTCATATTCTGCGGGAGGGTAACAAGGTGGCTCACGCTTTTGCTCGAATTGCTAAGGTGGCTTCTGGTGTATCTGTGTGGTTGGAAGATACCCTACGCGAATTGTCATCCCTGATTCTTTTAGATAGGTTGCAATGAATTTATTAGTTTCCAATAAATAAATAAAGAGTTAATTATACTAATAGTCCCTATAGTTTAGGACTTGTATCATTTTGGTCTCTGACTTTTTAATTGTGACACATTGACCCTAAATTTTGAATTTTGTTTCAAATAAGAACAATTGAAAATATCATTAGATTTTTCAAGGATAAAATCATCAATTTGATAAAATATAAACTAATTTCACAAAAATAAATATCAAAAAAATATTTTTAATTTTTTTAAAATTATTTTTATCCACCAATGACAAAATTATGTAAAATTAATAAAAATTACATGATTAATTTTTTAAAATTAATTTTACATGATCATCATCCAAACACATAATAAAAATTAATTTGGTAAAAAAAAAAAATAAATGTCTAAAAGATTTATCAATTTTACATAATTTTATTTTTAGTAGGTAGAAATAATTTTTAAAAATTCAAAAATATTTGTTTGACATTTAATTTTGTCAAATTAGTTTATATTTTATCAAATTGACAATTTTATCCTTGAAAAATCTAATTATATATTCAATTGTCCTTATTTGGAACAAGATTCAAAATTCAGGGTCAAATGTGTCACAATTGAAAAGTCAGGGACCAAAGTGACACAAGCCCCAAACTATTGGAAACAATGGAATTGATTTTTAAAAAATTATTTCGTATGCATATTAAATATTCCCTCCGTCCTAAAATAATGATTCCTTTTGAGAAATTCAATTTTTTCTGATAGTACAATTATTACACTTTAAGAAAATTGATTTTTCAAAATTACCCTTTGATAATACATTTTTTTGGAGAATATTAATGTCATAATTATATTTTTTATGTTATTAATGAATTTAAAAGAAAGGCAAAATAAGAAATTCATATTATTTTTGTACTTAATTTTTAAAAAAGGACTAATATTTTGGGATAGAGGGAGCATATATTTAAGAATGTCTCAAAGTTAAGAGTAAATTGTAAATACAACACTTAAGATTTATTTAAAATACAGATTGTCCATTGTTATTTGAAAAATTACAAATATCTCATTGTTAAATTTTTTTATTTAACAGAATTAATTGAAAAAATAAAATTCTTAAATACTCTCATATACAATAATAAAATTACCTGAATTATTAATTAAAATAAATTTCTAGAATCATTAAAAACTGTTAATTGACTTTATGATTTTTTAATGAAATGAACAATTTATTATGAAATTAGAAATTTCAAAGGGTGGCGTGTGTAATGCGAAAAATAATAATAATAATAATGGCAACCCATCTCATAATATTCAATAGAAAACGTAATATACTGAATAATAACATTTCATTTATATAAGTTTACCGTACAAAAATGACATGTGGTATACATTTATAAATCTTAAATTTTGAATCTATAACATATGTCACATATAAGTGATTTGAAATAAAATGTTATACAAATAAGTTAATACCCTAATACAACAAAAGTGTGTTCCACTCAATATAGTTAAAGTTCAAGGCTTGTACAAAAATAATTACAACAAGAAACCAAAATGAGCCTTTAGCTCTACGGTCCTCCCAAGTTAAATCCTTGTGGAGGCATATCTTTAGCACTTGAAAATTATTTTCCACATAGGGTGAGCCAAGGTTCGGTAGAGATATTTTAACACAATGTATAGAGCTTAGCAAAGTTATAAGGTGAATGTGTAAACATAAATTTCAGAACATAAACCTTACACTTCGGATCATTTACCATGTGTATTATCAATAAATCAAGACAAAATGACATACCTGAATCCATTGATGAACGGTTAAACGGAAGCGTGATTATCAATAAACTCTGTGTTATTGATTATGTTATTGCCTTCTAATTCTTTCCCCTTTGGTGCCTTATGTTTCTCCTTAAGAGGATTTAGAAAAATGGCAGTGTTCTTTTTCCACTTGGGAAGGAATAGGGACCATAACCTTTTAAAGGTTATAATTGGTTTTCAAAACTGAAAGGTTGTGGAAGTTCAAAAGGAATGAAAACCAACTTTAACCATTATTGGTTTTAATTTCTATTTATTGGTTTTCAAAACTGAAAGGTTGTGGAAGTTCAAAAGGAATGAAAACCAACTTTAACTATTATTGGTTTTAATTTCTATTTCTGCCCCTCATAGAAATAGAAATTATACAACTAGTATCTACACATTAGGTCCATAACACATATACCCTTAAGCCTATTAACTAAATTGAATCACTTAAATTGTAGGCTTTTTATAAATGATAACACCACATTTAATTATGTGGTCCCATTGAGACATTATCTAACAATCTCCCACTGGACCACATATGTATCCTGAAAAATGTGCTTAACTTTAGTGAGCTCAGAAATTTGTTATCATAACTTGAGGGTATCCAAACAATCTTGTCCATTAACTATATTAATATAGGATCAAAGCGGTCTTCGTTACATCAATCGTAACTCGACCCACCAATGGTCACGTATACTAATACAGCTAAATGACATAGATCAATCATGGATGCGTAGCATGGAAATTACATGTGATGTGATCCATACATGCCTATTTCCAACTGGTCCTACTTAACTTTATTGAGATCAATACTTCACAATACGTAACAGAGCGTAATAAACTGAATATTTCATTTCTGCAGAAATTAATCTAATTACATAGATAAAACTCAAGGCTGACATAAAGCAGTAATATAAATACAAACTCCCACTAAACCAGAATGTTCTCAAATAGAACAACACCCATCTGAGCAGTGTGCTCATGAAAGACCTTGGGTGGTAGTTCCTTCGTAAGTGGATCCGCTATCATGGAGTTTGTCCCAATGTGCTCTATGGAAATCTGTCCACTCTGCACTCTTTCTTTTACAACTAGGAACTTGATATCAATATGCTTTGATTTTGTCGAGCTCCTGTTGTTATTGGAATATAAAACTGCAGACTTATTGTTACAATATAACTTAAGTGGTCTTTCAGTGCCTTCCAAAATACGCAACCCAGTGACAAAATTCCGCAGCCATATCCCTTGGTTTGATGCCTCATAACATGCTACAAATTCTGCGGCCATGGTGGATGAAGCTATGAGCGTCTGCTTTGCAGACCTCCAAGAAATTGCTCCGCCAGCTAACAGATAAATATAGCCTGATGTGGATTTCCTACTGTCTTGGCATCCAGCAAAATCGGAGTCGGAATATCCAATGACCTCTAACTTATCCGATCTCCTATATGTGAGCATATATTCCTTTGTTCTCTGTAAATATCGCATAACATGCTTGACTGCTTTCCAATGATCCATGCCAGGATTACTTAAATATCTGCCTAACATGCCAACTATAAACGCAATATCCGGACGCGTACATACTTGAGCATACATTAGACTCCCTACAGCCGAGGCATAAGGAATCTTCTGCATTTCTTGAATTTCAAGACTGTTCTTCGGGATTGGCCGAGACTAAACTTGTCTCCCTTAGCAACCGGGGTTTCACCTGATTTATAATTTTGCATGCCAAATCTATTGAGTACTTTTTCGATATAGCTCCTTTGTGATAATCCCAGAATACCCCGAGAACGATCTCGGTGTATTTCGATTCCTAATACAAAGGAAGCATCACCAAGATCTTTCATTTCAAAATTCTTAGATAGAAATCTCTTGGTGTCATGCAACAAGTTTATATCGTTTGTGGCAAGCAATATGTCGTCAACATATAAAACCAAAAATATGTGTTTACTCCACTGAACTTGTGATACACACATTCATCAACAACATTAGTTTCAAAACCATACGAAGTGAGAACTTGATGAAATTTGAAGTATCACTGACGAGAAGCTTGTTTGAGTCCATAGATGGATTTAGTCAATTTGCAAACCATATTCTTTGGGTCTCCTGACACAAAGTTTTCTGGCTGCACCATATAAATTGTTTCTTTAATGTCACCATTAAGAAAAGCTGTTTTGACATCCATCTGATGCAACTCAAGATCAAAATATGCAACAAGCGCCATAATTGTCCTAAAAGAATCTTTCGAAGAAACTGGAGAGAAAGTTTCTTTAAAGTCAATTCCTTCTTTTTGAGTAAAGCCTTTGGCTACAAGACGTGCCTTATACCTCTCCACATTACCATTTGAATCCCTTTTGGTTTTAAATATCCATTTACAACCTACGGGCTTCGCACCAACTGGTAATGAGACAAGTTCCCAAACTTTATTGTCTTGCATAGACTTATATTTTTCATTCATGGCTTCTATCCACTTATGAGAGTTGGAACTTTCCATGGCCTGACGAAAGTTGATTGGATCATCTTTCGACATTCCATTTTCTACCTCATGTTCCTGGAGATATACAATATAATCATCTGAAAGTGCAAATCTTGTGGATCGCCTTAATGGCACAGATTCTTGAGGTTGAGGTTGTAGAGTTTGTTCCTCAGGAACAATTACCTCATCTTGAATGGGGGTTTGAACTATATTATCTTGAACAACATTGTCTGGTTGAGGATCCGAAATTACTTCTCGAGCAATGACAGGTATAGGAACCTGTGATTGGTCAAAAGTAGTAGTAGGAAGTGGGATTACTCCTGCTTCCTCCTCAAAGACAATGTCTCTAACTGGATTTCTCCCCCCAAACTCAACATCCTCAAAAAATGTTGCAATTCCCGTCTCAAATATTGACCAATTTGTGGGATCATAAAACTTGTAACCCCGTGATCGTTCGGCATAGCCAATAAAGTATGCTCACATTAAGTTACCAAACAGATAATCTCTAAATAAATTAATTTAATGACAACATCTCAAGATACCTAGCACAACATTAATACCAAGCCTTTGGGTAGTGATATTAACTGTAAGTGGTATTCTTGTTGTAATGATCAAACATTGACAATAAGTTATGTCAAATAACAAATCTATCTTTTGATGGATTTATTATTCACATTAGGTTTTCTTGACAATTGACACATGTTTATCACCACAAAATGTGTGTGTAATTCTGCCAAGTCTTAATCATGTCTTTGGACCGATAAATACCCGCATGAGATACACAAACATGAACATCAAAACATTCCATATAAAACAATCTAGACAAGAGAGATCACTTTTGTGACATCTTGTTTGAATTGACTTATATTGAGAATGTTAGAAAATAAAATTTCTGTACACGTTGTATGAAATTACATTAAATTTAAAGATTTCCAAATTTGTGACCCCGTATATGTTATATAATCTGCAGTAATCCCAATTATATACATACATATATAAATAGAATTGACGGGTCCAAAAACAAATAGTTTTTTTTTTATGATGTTCAAAAATAAACTGATCAAATCACAAGATATATCTATATATATATAAATAAATACATGATGTTCATCCATTTGAGAAAAAAAAAAACTGCCCACGGAATCATTTTACAATTCCAGAAAACAGATTGCCATTTTCACAGAACAAAACAGGAAAAAAACAGAATTTACATCCATAAGAAAATTCAGAATCTGATTCCAGGAAACTAAATAGAATGAATAAAGCATATCAATTCTGATAAGACACATGATATGTATGCTCTGATACCAATTGTAAACATAAATTTCAGAACATAAACCTTACACTTCGGATCATTTACCATGTGTATTATCAAGAAATCAAGACAAAATGACATACCTGAATCCATTGATGAACGGTTAAACGGAAGCGTGATTATCAATAAACTCTGTGTTATTGATTATGTTATTGCCTTCTAATCCTTTCCCCTTTGGTGCCTTATGTTTCTCCTTGAGAGGATTTAGAAAAATGGCAGTGTTCTTTTTCCACTTGGGAAGGAATAGGGACCATAACCTTTTAAAAGTTATAATTGGTTTTCAAAACTGAAAGGTTGTGGAAGTTCAAAAGGAATGAAAACCAACTTTAACCATTATTGGTTTTAATTTCTATTTATTGGTTTTCAAAACTGAAAGGTTGTGGAAGTTCAAAAGAAATGAAAACCAACTTTAACCATTATTGGTTTTAATTTCTATTTCTGCCCCTCATAGAAATAGAAATTATACAACTAGTATCTACACATTAGGTCAATAACACATATACCCTTAAGCCTATTAACTAAATTGAATCAATTAAATTGTAGGCTTCTTATAAATGATAACACCACATTTAATTATGTGGTCCCATTGAGACATTATCTAACAGAATGCACATGCATGTCATTTGTCAAACATTGTACTTTTCTATTTCAAAACAATGCAATGCCTTTATCAATACATTTCAATTCATGAAAATACACTTTTATATCAGAAAAACAAGATTGTAGCGACTCTAATTTTTCGTAAGTCATTATTTATTATTATTATGATTATGATTATTTTATTTTATTTTTGACTTTATTAATTGTGTGGTTACATGAGAATTTAATGTGTTATTTAGTTAATTTAATGTGTTAATTAATTATAAATAATTAATTCAAATATTTATATATATATATATATATATTTAATCTTATATTTATATTTATATATATTATAATTATGTTGTATTATATAATATAATATAATATATTAAATAGTTATTAAGGCCAAGTTTGGCAAGTCCAGAGTAAGCCAAAAAGTCAAAAAGTTACTCAAAAAGTTAAAAAGTTAACACTATTCACCAAAAGTCAACAATTAAGGTTGCACAACTCCAATTCTAATTTTCTCTTACAAACCAATTTTTACAATTTTTTATTACATATTTTTCTATAAAAAGTCAAAAAGTTAACCCAAACATCTATATTTTCTTCCTCAATTTTTTAGTTCAAAAAGATAAAAAGTGCACTTATTTAGGACACCCCAAATAAACCCTAAGTTAGAATAGGATTAGGATCCAAAAAAAAAAAAAAGTGCAGAGTGTGCAGGGTGCGGTAACAAGTCGAGAGAGAGAGAGAGAGAGAGAGAGAGAGAGAGAGAGTAATCCGAGAAAAAAAAAGAGTGCTCTGTGTGTGGCGTGAAAAGAGAGGAGAAAAGTGGAGAAAAAGAAAAAAAAAAAAAAGGTTAGGATTTTGTTTTGATGATTCTATTAATTTTTTAAATATTTCTTTGATCTTTAAAAAAATATTGTGAGTACAAAATCTATTTTCTTGATTTATGTTTAATTCGTTATTTTTATTTATTTATTTGATGTTAGTTTGATTTTGTATTTATACAAAGATGATAGATTGATTTTAATTATTTTGATTAGTTGTGTATGTAAGGTTTATGATTTTTAGATGATTGATTGATCTTAATTATTTTGTTTATTTGTGTATGCAAGGTTTAGGGTTTTTAGTTGATTGATTGATTTTAATTATTTTAATTAGTTGTGTTTATCAGTTTTAGGGTTTTTATATGGATTTATTTTATAGTTGTAATCACACTCATGGTTATATGAAATTAAAATTATTTAGGAACCCATAGATAAATTCTTTATACTCCACCATGACTCCATAGATTGTTGTTTTATTTGAGTGTTATTGAGAAAAAATGTATAAAAAAAAGAAGTGAAGATTATGAGATTTGTTTGAATGTCTTAGACTTGGCATTGTTATGTTTGTTTTCAAGAGTGAGATGTTTTGTATATGTATATTGTTGTCTCGTTCTCATGAGTAGACGAGTGCTTTGATTTACGCGCGTACGTATATGCTAACTATCTGGAGAGTGTGAGTCAAACTCGGGATGATATCTCTGTGCAAGTTTGGCTTCGGAGTGGTGTTAGGTATACGGGAGGCACATGGATATATGTGTAGGCCGGAAGTGGAGGGCCGAAGTGGTGGAGTTAAGGTACAAAGAATTAAATATGGGTTTATTGTTATAGTGTGAATTATATTGATTTGTACATCTTAAAAAATAGTAAACGACCTCGATAAATTATGAAATTTGAGAAGAGGCATGTATACGTGATTCTAGACAACTTTTGTGTTTTAACTTTTTATTAAAAAAATCGATTAGAACTTATAATCGGATGATCTTAGATATTATAGTTTTGATTCAATTTAGTAATGCAGATTTTAGAGGCTGTTTTAACCCATGGAACAAGCTCATTTTTATCGGTTTCGCAAAAACTGAAGTAAAACATTATTCTGCACACTTTTCATGTTTTGAACTTTTCCGAAAAAAATCATCTTAGAGCAGTTTTTTTCGTTTTCAGTTTCATATTTTTCGATTGAATTCTGTCTAGGTTTTTCTATCAAGTTTTACTCTCAACTTGTTCAGTTTCTATTAAATTCGTTCGTGTTGTCTTTTAGGAAATTTGATTATGTACAACTTTCGTTCTTTGAGTTTTGCTCAATTCGAATTATTTAAGTATGAAACGGTGCATTTTTTATATTTCTTCAGCAAGTTACTTATGATTAAATTATACTAACTTTATTTTGTTACAGGATGGTGGCTCTTACTAACTTTTTATGCAGGGCTGACCCACCATATTTTTATTTCTATTTTGTTTATTTTATAATCAATTTATATTTCATTGTGTACGGGCAAGAAACTAAACGTCACCGTATCTCGGGAAACTACTCATTTGTTTCGGTGTGGATGGAACTACTTGTCTTATCCCATAAGAAGAATTAAATGTATTTTTGTTTGTGTCTGGTGGATACGTGGGTGTTGAATTTTACACTCATATCAGTATACCTGTATACTGACCTGTTTTGTCTCTTGGCAACTCGGGTACGTTCTGTTTGAGCGCAACCAAGCTTCCTTTGCAAGATTGGTTGGGGCTACGGTGGTGACGTTAAATTACTATAGTGTTGGACTTCTTTTGTTTTCTTGAGCTTAGGGTTGATATTAGTTTATGTATTTATTATTATTTTCTTTTATGACTTTAGTATTGGGATAATTTGGCATGATTTGTAACTGTACATTATTTAAGTTATTTTGACTACGTATTGTTACTTTAATGTTGAAGGTATTGGTTAGTTATGAAATTATGGTGGATGGTTTGGTTGGCATTTAGTTTTTTTGTTTCATCTCTAAAATTTGGATAATGGAATATTAATTGGAGTTTAGTTCTAACTTAATATTTAATTGTTCAAATTTTGAGGCGTGACAAGGGTAGTGGATACAAATCACTAGAAATCTCTAGGTACGTGTCTGCTAATAGGCTATACAAGCACTACCAAAGCCATTTTACCGGTACTAACCGGAAGGATCGGCATTTAACCGCGCATGTTTCTAGAATTTCATCAAGGACATATAGGCCAACAATATAAACCACAACCACACCCCTAACTAGATTCACCAAGGTATACATAATTTTTTCTCAAAAACAATACATTTTTAATGGTCAAGTATGAAACAATGCTCGATGCACAATGTATGAGAATTTAATTTCAATTTAACATAATCCTCATGCAATTTCTACAACAATCAAGACTATCCTCCACCAATAGCCAAAAACAGATATTCATACTCAATAGATAATTTTTCAATAACAGATAAAATCTCATAAATTTCAAAATAGGAGCGATAATACATATCCAACGTCACTCTCATCATCAACAAATACAGTTTTCCATATCTTTTAAAAAATCCAACATCCTTATTTTTTCCTTTCATAAAACTACATCAATAATTTTCAAACGAAACTTCCTTTATTTTCAAAAATCACATTTAAAGAAGAATCCTTCCATATTTCAACACAACCCATCAATATACACACTTCTGCAATCCTTCTCAAGCATTTATTTGAAAAACATTTCTTTTTATATTTCACAATCAAACCCTAGATTTAACCCAAAATCCCCAAATCATTAAATATTTTTCAAAGAGCAAATAACCAAGCTAAGGATCATACTAAAGGTTGAAGAAATCCTTACGTCAAAGTTGGAAGAAGGAAGGAGCAAGTGTTGAAGTTTGGCAAAGCCGAAAATGAAAACTATTTCGATTAGATGGGCCTCCTCGACAAGCTTTATGTTTTACTCCAACGCACAGAAGTGGTAGAATCAATGGATAAGGGAGTATTTGAGGTTTTAAGCAAGAAAGAGAGAGAAAGTGAAGAAATTAGGGTTTGGAAGGTTTTAGAGAGAGAGAGAGAGAGAGAGAGAGAGAGGAAATGAAAAAGTGATTCAAAATCTCTTTTCCCTAATTGATATACGTCCATATCGCTCGAGTGACCACAACACCGCTCGAGCGTCAGAGACAATAAGTGACACCGTTCGAGTGACCAAAACACCGTTCAAGCACACAATGACCCATTACTAGAAGTTTTACAAACGAGAGAAGACTGCTTGACCATAAGAAGGACCGCTAGAGCAAAGATCACCCTACTCTCAGAAGTTTTGCAGACTTACAAAATACTAAGAGATTTCAAAGACTGCTCGAGCGACCAAAACACCGCTCGAGCAAACAAGAAAAAAACTAGACTGCAACTCCTTCGAAAAACTAACTCCCAACCTGTTTCAAACGCGACCAACAAATCAACTCGACTATTAACACAGCGACAAAGGATATGAACAACAATTAAAGTACTAAACATTAGATATACGAGTATTAAATGGGTCTGGTCTAAACTGAAACCAATATATGGTGTAATTTTTAGAACCACATGGGGCAAATCGCATTTTAGACAAACCTGATGAGGTATATTTGTAATTTACTCAAAAGTGAATGACATGACTTTTGGAATAAGTTAATTTTTTTTTTGGGTAAATTAAAAATATATCCCTGTAGTTTGCTTAAAACACGAATTACTTCCTATGGTAGTGAAAATTACATCTTGCCCCTTGAAGTTTATAATTTCACAACAAATGACCCATTTTACTAATAAATCATCAAGTTAATTAACAATTTTTAATGATATCATAAATTTATTTCAATTAATAATTAAGGTTTTTATTATTAGGGTAAATTACATATTTACCCCCTTTATATTTAGTCACTTTCTCACTTTGACCCTTAAAGTTTATTTTTTTCCACTTTAGTCCTTCATGTTTCAAAATTTTCCCAATTTACTTCTAAAAATTAGACAGAAAATAACACATTAATAGTCACGTGGTATAAAAATATTTTATTATATATAACTCACATCTCTAACATAAACTTATACTTGAATATAACAACATTTTTTATGTTATCTGACAATTATTATGGCATTTTCTATCTAATTTTGAACAAAAAATAACTTTAGGAGTAAACTGAAAAAATGTGAAACATTAAGGGTCAAAGTGAGAGAAAAACAAACTTTAAGGGCGAAAGTAAAAAATTGACCAAACATAGAGGGGACAAAGTGTAATTTACCTTTATTATTATATAGGAGAGCAGTTAGGAATTTCATTTTTTTTTCTACTAATTTTGTTAAATAAAAAATTATGACAATAAAATATTTATAATTTTTCAAACTATAAGAGACAATCTGTATTTTAAGAATATCTCATAAGGTGTATTTATAATTGACATTTTTTTTCATTATCAATTTTGGGTTCTTTTTATTTGATTTTTATATTTAAAATCTTAAGGAATTTTAATATAAATTTAAAAGTATTGTGATCATTGTGATAGTTATTGATGATAATAATAGTGGCCAAATTATGCTCAAGGTTAGTGGAATAATTATTTTATGTGAAATTTCAATTCAAGATTTTTTTCTTTCTTTTTTTTTTTAATTAAGAATAGGAACTTTGGAATGTAGGTAAGGGATATTATTGGCGCCACATTTAAACTATCCAATTCGAAAGCGACACGTGCCAAATAAAGAGTATTATGTGGTATTTGATGAGATAATGAAGAGTCCACCTTCGAAGGTGCCCATGTGAGCCACAAATGCAAATTCAACCAGTAGAGATAATGAGCAACATGTGAGAGGCATGTGAAGAAGGAGTTAATAAGAAGTAATTCTAGTAGTTACATACGCACAAAGAGAAGATTATAGCCCTAAGAAGTAGTAAGAAGGAAAGAGATCAACGCGGAAGATAGTAGTCTAACTACTTCGAAGACTCCAAGAGAAGGCTACAAATAGATGGAAATAAAGACTGAAGAAGCCCACCGACCAAGTCTAGACTCCATGTCTTTGTCAATTTCATTTATTTTCAAATCTATGCATTTTACTTTTATGCATTGCACTTACATTTTGTAGGAGTAGATTAGCCTTGTAATTCCAGAACTCGGTTGGTTTAAAAGTTTCAAAGTTGCCCTTACTAAAGATAACATTTTGTAATTGTTTCTTCAGTTAAGCAATTGCAATTTTTGCCTAGTCTATCCATGTCATTCTATTAGATATTTAATTTAAAACTTTGGTTCTTCTTTATAACATAGCACAGTAAAGTCCTTTTCATTGTGGCTAAGAAAACCTTAACATAATCGCTTGATAAAAATTGACATTTATTATCTGCAAGGACTTTTCAAATCCTTGCTGGTATGCTTGAATTACATTTCTAATCTTCAAAGTGTCAAAAATAGCCAACAAATATTTTTTGGCATGCTTGGTGGGATCAATTCTATTTTGAAAATATGGTTCGAACACGGACCAAGGCGAAGAACATCTAGATGACAAAGATCTTGAAATACAAGAAGATGGTTTTTTGCTTCGAACATAAGCCGTAACTGACCCTCCTCCCACTTCTGGCCTACATTTAGATGACCATCAACAGGTAGAATAAGAGCCTCACCTAAGGATGGATACACCTACTTAACATATTGGCCATTTGCAGGGCCAAACTTATGAACATGCACCCTCTCAAGGCCAAACACTTGGTTAGAGTAGTTGAAGTAAGAGTGAATCACTAATATTCACTCCTAGCGTGTCAAATGAGTAATAGAGTGGAATGGTGTCCATCATGAGCCAAATAATGACTACAAACCTAAAAAATTGGTCTAACTCAATTAGTGCTTCACTTGTTCAAAGAATTGATAATAGGATGGAAAATATAAGTAAAAGTATATGTCCTATTTCGAGTAATAGGAGCCCTGTTCAAATGTTAACCCAACCTAGGGCAGTTCCTAGTAATTGTAAAAATAATGGAAAAAAATAGAGCAAGAAACACTCAGTCTTTTTACAAACCTGTTAGACCTGCACCTTCAATTGGTCTAGGGCCTTATCGAAGAGTGTCTAATGCTCAAGAGACACATGTTGTGTATGTAAAGCCTCAAGTGTTATCTTCAAATACATCTAGTAATACTATGTATGGTCAGGCTCAAACATAGAATACTGCACAAATAGTGTCAAATCCAATTTTCGAACCTACACTCGGGGGGTCGACGGAACCTTTTAGGCCACCACTTGTTCCCCTTAGAGAAGAAGAAATCATAGGGTATTAGTGAACACGAAATCCTACAATATAGCCTTTGGACCGCATAACTGCACCCTTTGTGCGAGCTGTGCCAAATGTATAACCTTAAGCCCCTAGACAACAAGTCCATCAAGGATATATACCACATCAAGCACAACAAGGTGTCCCTAATGTTATTCTTAGGGACCAATTGCTTACCATGGTGCGAGAAGTGTGTGGTCCTATGGCTCAGGGGGTGCAAACATTGGTTATAAAAAGCCATACCCTGATTGGGTAGATAGGTTACATGAGTTTCGAAGGGGCTATAAGGTCCCAAACTTTACCTTGTTTAGTAGGGGGGGGGGGATGGAAGCCAGTAAATCATAGAACACATTGGTAGGTTCACATGGCAATGTGGGAAATACATGAATCACGATTATATGAAGCTTCGATTGTTCCCTAGTTCATTGATTGGCCCAACATTTGCTTGGTATATCAGTCTATTACCTGGTACAGTTCAAAGTTGGCCACAAATGGAGGAGATGTTTCATGCACAATCCTTCCAAACTGAGCCAAAGGTTGCAATGGCTAACCTAGCAAGTTTAAGCCAAAGGCCAGAGGAAAAGGTTACCCAGTTTATATCCAGATTCAAGAGGGCTAGAGGTAAGTATAGAGTAGTCCTCCCAGAGCCTGAATTCGTCAGATTGGTTGTTCGAAAGAAGTTTGATGCGACAGATTTTAGAGACTTAGTCTATTTGACTTATAAAGTGTCTAGGTACGAGTTGTTGCTAGAAGAAGAACACATTTGGAACAATTCCTCATATAAGACTTATTATAGGGACCTTAACATGGAAATAGATACTGCTGAAATTGTAGGTAAAGAACCATACGTATGTGATGCCTTAGTTAAAAAAGAAACTACAATAGATCATCAATTTGAAAAAAAAGAATTTCACAGAAAATACTCTTTTAATATCTCTAAAGCTGATGAAATGTTCTATCATTTGTTAGCAACACAGTTTCCAAAGCTCCTTAAAGGAGTGGTTATGCCAACTTCAAATGAGTTAAATGGTAAAATGTACTATAAATGACATAATACTTGGTCTCATTCTACTAGAAATTGCATTGTTTTTCGAGACTGGATTCAGGAAGAGATCAAGAAATGTAGGTTTCAATTTCCAGGCAAGGCCGAGAAGGCGATTAGAATTGACAAAGACCCTTTTTCAGAGGTAAATGAGGTGGAAGCTAATGTTGGAGTTCCAGACTCAATTATTTAGGCTTTGGAAAGAGGCTTGAATCTTAGAGAATTGGATGTTCTAGATGTCTAGATGAATGAAATGAGGAAAGAACTTGCTTCAAAAGATAGGAAGTTATCTCAAAAGATTGAAGAATTTGGTTCTTTATATGGCAAAAAATAGTCTGGTCACTCAGTGAATGCATGTACTTTGGAGACTTCGATTGTCTAGAGGGTTTGCCCCAGGTGTAGGGAAGGTTACAAATGGGTCAAAGGAATACCTGAAAAGGTCAATCCTAGAGACAACACTCCAAGCTTTCTAACCAAAAGGCTTTCAAGTAGGCTGCACCGAACTTATGCCCCATACAAACTAGTAGCTCATTCTCAAGAAATAACTTGAGGCAGAGGAAGACAAATAAGAGGATTATCTAAAGTTAGAATCCATGGGGATTCAAGAACAGACTCCCTCTACCAATCATATAGGGAGAGAATACGTGAGAGAAGTCTAGAAGTTGGACTTTCGAGGCCAAACACTCCTTACACAAACAAAAGGCAGGTGTATTACTGGGTGTTAGGAGTCCCTGATTAGTTTGTTCTATAGACTAGGCCTAAAGTGAGTCAGACTGAACCTCAACAAGATCAGAAATTGAAGGTGGTTAAGCCACCTCTTGTAGCACCTAACCAGTCGTGTTAAAGGATCCAAAGAGTAGGCAAAAAGATTTGGTGCCTATTCTCTCCAGATCGCAAAGGAGATTGATCCAAAAGAAATTCACCAAGTACCAGAAGGAACTCCAAGACTTTATCAAAATAATCCCAAGAGAGGGGAATGGTAGAGACAAAGGGCTTGAGAAACAGCATGTCAGATATAATCATGTTCGAATTCATGCTGACTTAATAGCTGAAGAAAATGTCAGTCTAGCAGGCTTGTCTAAGGCCTTGATGGAAAGTGAATATGAGTTTGAAGACTCAGAAAGCCAACCAGATGGCTTAAAGGAAATGGAAGATGGTTTGCTCGAATCTATGATGGTTGAACAAACCAAGCCCATAGATCTAAAATTGGCATGCCCATGGAAATAGAGAGAGGCTAGAAATCTAAAAGAAGTTTAGAACCTTCGAAGGAGTCAAGAGCATAAAGTGAGCCAGTCTAAACCTAATTTGGCTTATTACCTGCTGTTAACATAAATATGGTGTATGTTTTGCCTCATAGGTTCAAAGCATATCCCAAGCAAAGGAGAAGCCCGTCTATTGACGAATGAGTTGAATTAGATGAGGAAGCTTATGTCCTAGGGACCGAGAAGGTGGAAGAGATAGACTCTAAGGAAATGATAGAAATGAAGGTTCAAGATGCCACCAGTTGTTATGCTTGTGAATATCCAACTCTAAGCATGACTCAACATATTAAGCCCTTGTACATCAAGGTCCAATTTGATGGAGTAATAATGAGTAAGGTGTTGGTGGACAATGGAGTAGCATTCAACTTGTTGCCTAAAACCTATTTGAAGAAGTTGGGTTTAAAAGATCCAAAACTTATTCCAGCTAGCACCTCCATAGTAGGGTTCACATGAGATAAATAAATGGCCCAAGGGATCCTACTAGTTAACCCTAATGTGGGGTCTAGAAGTTGTGTTATAGGTTTCTTTGTGGTAGATAGCAAGGCTAAGTATAATGCCCTGCTAAGAAGAGATTAGATACATACTAACAAGTGTGTGCCATCTTCATTGCACCAGAAGACCATCATGGCCCTGGGAGATGGAGAAATAGAGGAAATATAAGTAGACCCTCAACCATTCACAATTTATGCAGATTTCGCAAAGGCAAAGCTATATGAACAGAGGGTGATACCTCTAACTATGCTAAAGACTTAGGGTGAGGATGCAGAACATGGTATAGATGAAAAAGTGACTTATCTAAAATAAAGGATCTAAGATGGTTTGGATGAGCCAGCATGCAACAGAGATGTGTCAAATGACTAGCTCTGAATAAAAAACAATGTAACAAGCCTTATTATTGGTTTTGAATAACTTATTGGCTTTAAATAATGAAACCAAAATTTAGGAAGATGAAATTTTCTGGGCAAACTTTGCCTATGAAGATGATGAAAGGAAACAACAAGAAGTTGAATTACCTGAAGAACTAAAAGAGTCTAAAGTCCTAGATAGCTTGACAACTAAGGCTTAAGACCTTTTGGAAGAAATGAATTTGAGAGGAAAAGCAGCTTCGAATCTAACTTTCATTAGTGCTTGGATGAATCCAATTTCTAAAGCCAGATTGTTGGCTTTATTGAAAGAATATGAAGACTACTTTGCTTGGGACCACAATGAGCTACCTGGATTGGACATGCAGCTAGTGGAACATAAGTTCCATATCAAGCTAATAACAAACCACACAAGAAAAAGCCTTGAAGGATGAGTTCGAAGGTAACTTTGAAATTCAAAGAAGAAATTTCCAGATTATTAAAAGTTGGGTTCATTACAACAGCTAGGTATGTTGAATGTCTTTCCAATGTTGTGCAAGTTGTTAAAAAGAATGGAAAAATAAGAGTCTATTTTGACTTTTGAAATCTAAACTTGGCAACTCCCAAGGATGAATATCCAATGACAGTGATAGATTTAAGGGTGGTTTGGGATGATCTAAATAAGTGCACTTTTTGACTTTTTATGAAATATGGCTTGGGTATGGGTTGGGTTTGAAGTGATGTGTTAGAGAGGTGATGTGACTTAAATAAGATGATGTGACTTAAATAAGATAGTGACTTTTTAACTTTTTGTCTTTTTTAGATCATGCCAAACAAGGCCTTAATTGTGGATAGATCAGCAGGACACGCTATTTTGTCTATGATGGATGGTCATTCTAGGTACAACCAGATGTGCATTGCTGAGGAAGATGTTCATAAGACAATTTTTAGGTGTTTAGATAATTTGGAAACCTTCGAATGGGTGAAAAGGCCTTTTGGGTTGAAAAATGCTAGGGCAACCTATTAAAGAGCTATGAACTCCATTTTTCATGATCTAGTTAGGGGATTCTTGGAGTCTTATATTGATGACATTATAGTCAAGTTTCATCCCTTTGAAGATCATTTGGCTCATTTGGAAGCTTCATTCAAAAGAATGAGGCACTATTAGCTTAAGCTTAACCCTCTGATATGTGTTGTTGGCGTGTCCGCTAGTAATTTTCTAGGATATATGGTCCACAGAAGAGGAATCTAGATTGATAAAAACAAAGCTAAAGCCATTATTGAAGCTAAGCCACCTACTAGTAAGAAAGAATTGCAAAAATTTGTTGGGAAAATGAATTTCCTTAGAAGTTTATTGTAACACTTGGGTGTTTTAATATATTGGAAGGTGTGTTTAATATCCTTATTTATTTATTTTTTTTTTATCTTGGGAGTCTTTGGAGTTGTTGTCTATTGGTTTTGAAGGAGTACAATCCGATTTAAACTTGTTGGGTTTGTTCGTTCGCGTTTGTTCTTGTCAAAAGTTCCTTAGAAACTTAGAAATTTTGCCTTGGGGTCGACACCTTTCTAAGGGTCGACCCTTGCATATTGTAATGTTTTTGAAAGTGTTGCTGGAAAATAGGGTAGACACTAGCCTTTCTAAGGGTCGACCCTTACCTGTTGGTAAAGTTTCTGGAGGCGTTGCTGTAAAATAGGGTAGACACTAGTTTGGGAAGGGTCGACCCTCTTATCCTGCAGAATTTTTGTGTTAGTTGCTGGAAAATAGGGTCGACCGCCTCCTCTCTTAGGGTCGACCCCCTTGCTTGTTGCCAGATTGTCTTTCTACCTAAAGGGTCGACCCCCTTGCCCGAAGGGTCGACCCTTGTGAGTTTATTTTAGTATTTTGGGCTTCAAATGGGCCCTATTTTTTGGGGGGTTTTCGGACTTATCTTTTTCATTGACCTTAGGGCTATCATCTAATACTATAAATAGACCCAAACCCCACATCTCTCATAATTTTTCTCCTCTTTTTCCTCTCAAAACCTAGAGTCTCTCTCTCTTTCTCTCAAAAACTCACTTTTTCCACTTCAATCTTTAGATCTACACTCTTAGAGGTGTCTTCTCACCTTGATCCTTTGAGATAACTTGAAGATCTTCTCTAGGGCTTTCTATTGGTCCGAGAAGTTCGTGGCTTCGTCAACCTTGGGTATTTCGGGTTTGCTTCCTCACAACTTGAGGTAGGGACACTTTTACCTTAGTATTTCTTTGTTTTGAAGGGATTTCATGGTATGATTGTGATTTATGAGTTAATTGGAGAGTATTGTTGGATCAATCTTATGTTTTACATAAATAAACCATTTTACTTGACTCTTGCTTGAGATTTCTTTACTCCCTATTTTCAAAACATATATATAAATGTTATTACAAGCCATATCTATAATAGAGGAGAAAAACCCCCAAATTTGGTAAAAAACCTAGATTCTCTATTTGAGTTAAAAACACCACATTGAATGGGGAATTTCCTTGATTCATAAAATATTGTGAAAAATAAATAGATGAAGGATGTGGATGTTGATATAGTAAAAGAATTGTGGCTGGATGTTATTTGTTTTTCTTATATCTTGTGTTGTATTCAACTTTTGGGTAATGTTGAATGGTTGTTGATGGAATAAAATATGAATGAATTGTTAATCATGCATGAGTCCGAGTAAGAGTCGGTATTCCAAGTGTGGTGTTGTGTTAGTACTCGCGCGGGGAGTTTAAAAAGGTACCAAAATGCCCTGTCTAGGCTTATCGCTGGACGAATGTAGGAAAAATGTTTTTGGGTGTCTACACAGTTCTGCCGTATGATAGCCGACAAAAGTGGAAAAACAGATGGTTTTCTTTGGGGTGCCCACTCCCTGCCGTATAATAGCCGGCAAATGTGGGGGTGGTTTTAAAAACAAAAGTAAAGGGTGTTTTTAATTGGACTCTTACAGGTGGACTCATGGTTTGCATTCTATAGTTGTGAATGTTTGATTGTTGTGCTAGATGACATGAATAGTCACTGTTATTATTTGGTTGTCATGGATTTGTATGTTTGTTAAGGATTACATGTGAAGATAAATTTCCATGTAATGTTTAGTCGCAAAGATACTATAATCTTATTCAAAGGATTAAATACTTGATTAAATGTATTCCTACTGGGCATATAGCTCAACCCTATCTTATTTTTTGAGGAAATGAAGGAGTTCCACCTCCCTGCAGGATTGGTCTAACAATAGCCCTTTTGGAAAAGTTGATCTATGTGTATTTTGTTATTTCGAATTGAGATTTTTGTAACAAGACTATTAACTTATTTTGTTATAATTGTATGCCTAGAGGCTTATATTTTGTAAGACCACCTAGTTCATTGAACTGGAATACGAATTCGGAACATTATGGGAATGTATATAGTGAATTGTAACCTCTTATCTCTTAGTTTAATGGGAAGGTGGACTTTTTGGGTATATTCTTGTATTTGTTTGGGCATATTCTTGTGGGAAAATTTCAGGGCGTTACATTTATTGCTTACACTATTGGTAAAACTAAAATCTGTCCTTTTTTGTTGAAGCTTAGTGATCATGAGAAGTTTAGATGGGAAGCAGACCATCAGGCAGCATTTGAAGCCATCAAAAGCTATTTGGCTAAGCCCTTTGTGTTGATGCCTCCAAGAGAAGACAAACCTTTGAAGTTTTATATAGCAGCAGAAGAAAAAATCCATTGGAGTCTTGTTAGCTCAAGACAATGAAGATGGCAAAGAGCAAGCAATTTATTATCTTAGTAGGTTTTTAAATTCTTGTGAATGTAAATACTCAATTATTGAGAAATTATGTTTGACCTTGTATTTTTCTGCAATCAAATTAAGATTTTGCCTTTCGCCTAGAATTCTACATGTAACACTACAAGAATTTACACATTTTGCGACCACTTTTGCCGACCAAATAAATTTTGGTCGCAAAAAAATGACATTTGGCGACCAAATATTAATTAGTCGTGAATGATCATTATTTTTGGCGACCAAATATTATTGGTCGCAGAAGGTTATATTTTGGCGACCAAAAAATGAGTTGGTCGCAGAAAGTGGTATACTTTTGCCGACCAACTACAAATTTGGTCGCAGAAGGTCACATATTTTTTGGCGACCAAAAATTTGGTCGCCAAAAACGTATTTTCAGCAACCAAAAAAAATTTGTCGCCAAATTAGTACTTTTAGCGACTAATGTTTTAGTCGCCGTTGATTGAGATTTGGTGACTAAAAAAGTTTGTCGGCGAAGGTATCTTTTCTGCGACTAATATGGTCTTTTGGTCGGCAAAAGTTTGGGAGGGAAATTTGATTTTTATAGAGGCGGGAATTGAATTTTTTTTGCAACAAAAAAATTTGGTCACCATTTTTAAAACGACGTCATTTTGTACCACGCATTCACCTTCTCATGCTCTCTCTCTCTCTCTCATTTCCTTCTGTTTGCATCGCTCTCCTACTACTGATTACCCCAACCGACTCCATCCACCAGCTCCAGCTATGAAAAAGCATATACATACACTTTCAAAACCCATATCATAAATTTCTAGGGTTTGAATTTTCAAATGCAAATCCATTCTTCTTTTTCTTCTTCTTCTTCTTCTTCATAGATCAGAGAGAGAGAGAGAGGGAGAGAGAGAGAGAGAGAGAGTGTGTGTGTGATAAACTGAAATTGATAATGCCAAGGCAGAATCGGGTTGTGGAGGGTTTGATTCCCGGATCCTGCAAGATCCGAAAGAGGGGTTGCTCTTCGTCTTCATCTTCGTCCTCTGTGTTGCAGAATTACCGATTCAAGCGGGCCATTTTGGTGGGTAAGCCTCGGGGATCCAGATCGAGCACTTCGGTTCCGTGTTGGAGGACGACGGCGGCGGCTTTGGATTCTCCCAAGTACGTGCCGTCGCAGAGCGGTGGTGGGAGGTCGAGGCTGGTGTCTGCGAGGAAGCTGGCGGCGACGTTGTGGGAGATGAATGAGGTTCCGTCGCCTAGGGTTGGGGACAATTTGGAAGAGAAGAAAGCGATCAAGAGAGAGATGAGAGTTAGAGAGAGAATGGGGGTGCCGAGATCGGTGCATTCGGGTTCTCTACCTCCGCATTTGTCTGATCTATCTCACAGTCCTGTTTCAGAGGTGGGTTTCTTTTTCTTTTTTTGATAAATTTCTTTGATTACTGTTTGGTTACTGAGAAAACAGTTGAATAAAAAGGAGATTTTTAAATTTTAAATTTTTAAATTTTTTTTTTTGTTCGAAATCTAACTCAAGATCTAAGCGCTCAAGATTTGGTATGTTCCCTTCATGATTTTTGCTGCTTATGTTCTACTTTCCATTTACTGTTGCAGAACTGAATTGGGTGAACGTGTTGATTAGATGATGAAAAACCTGGATTGGAGAAGAGAATTAAAGGATCTGCTGCATTTTCAAGGGGCACTCTTGATACTGGTAAGATGGTTACCCTGAACTGTGCAGAACAATATGGACAATTGAGTGTTTCCATTAGGATCTCTTTGTCTAAACAGTCGTTCTTTTAATTTTTTTAATCACTTTTACTGAACTATTTAAATCGAATGAGGTTGATCTCTATGTTGCCTCCTCAGAGCCCCTTTCTCACCATTTGCTTTATTTCTGGATGTTTTAATGAGTTGCACATGGGAATATATGTTTGTGGAGTTTGCAGCATGTTCTTAATTAATAGAACATGGTTGGTTGTGTCTTGGGCTATTTCAGTTCAAGGAACGGTTCATGTATTGGTATTGAGAAAAGTTTAATTCCATGTAAGTGTGTGCAAATGTATGCAAAGTATAGTAATAACCAATGTTGCATTACTTGAATGAGTTAAGCACAAATCTGCTAATCTAAATTGCTGAAAATAAATACTTGCTGCTGGAAATTTAATTTACATACTGAAGTTAAAGATTTAATGATGGAATTAATATTTAAATGCTGGAAATTGTATTTACGGTGATGTACAACTCATAATAGTTGCAAAGGCATGCATTTTGAAACTAAAATTCTATATAGAAGCCAAAACTACAATGTTAGGAGCAACAATTATTGATTACCCATCTGATATGTGAGAAAGAGACTTTCATTTCCAGTCTCCTTTTTGCAATTTATTTAATAGCTTGTTGAATTGAATGAATAAATAGAAAATCCTCACTTTTTCCAATAGCTAAAAATAAATAGAAAAATATTTGAAGTGTCTTCCTTTCTTTGACCCGTGGAGAGATATAGTATGGGGTTTTGGATTCATTTGATGGAAAAAGAAACATAATAAAGAAGACACTATAAGAAAATGAAAAAAAAAAAGAGGGGCAAAATCAAACAAACAAATTAATTAAAAAAAAAATTCTAATACTATAGTAGTTTAGTATACATATAAATTAGAAGAATCTATAAAAATATATTAATTCCCTCAATATGACTAACAAGATCCAAGAATAAGATTATGATTACTTGATGGCACAAAGGGATAGGTCTTGAATCAACTGGTAGTGAGAGAGTTAAACAAATCACGACACCCCTTTTTATATACATTAGGAGACTATTAATGAGAAGTGGCTGGGGAAAGTTTGAACCCAATTCTTATAGCCTCTTTCAGATATGAATCTATCTGATTTAAAAGAGAAGGGACAGTGTTTCTTGTTAAAACTAAAACTATGTTTGCCTTTTTCTCTATATATAATCTTAACATATGTTTTCTAGTTATTCATACTAACAATAGCGCAATAAAAACGTGTTTCATCTCTCTCCATAATGATGTGCGCATATTTTCTCCCGTTGACTTGTATCAATTACATGGAAAATATTAACAACTTATTTGCCCCAAGAGGAATGACCAATGGTGTAATGCTTCATCGGCAGGTATTTTCCAAGTACGTAAGTAAGTGGATCTGCATCGCGTGCCCTTTTCAAGGTGATTTCTCAGCACCGCATGTTTGCTTGTTTGGCAAACATTATGCTTATTAGGAGTTTCAACTTTGCCTGAAATCTATATTTGGCTAAGCTCAGGAACCCTGGAGAATCATGCATTATGTTATAACTCAACATAACAAAACTGGTCTTTTGGATCATTGCCATTGGTTGCCAATTGTCTTCTGTCAATGATATCAATCACATGAATGAGGTTCAGTGGCTAGTGTCCGAAACAATTTAATTTCTTCTGTTTTTATTATCTTTAAAACTGAAAGGTAAACTGGATATGGTTTTAGTTAAGTAGAAAGAATGAATAAAAAATTGGTTTCACTCATTTTAGGTATTTGTAAACTAGTAAAGAATAGGACAATCTCCTTTGTCTCTATATATGGTATTTGTAACACATAAATATATTTATTGTTTTTGTCTCAGAAATATATAACTAGTAAAGAACAAAAGCAGATACATAAATAGAGCAAAATTTAGTTGATGTTGATGATAATGAACAAGAAGGGGAACACAAATAAAGCGGGAATAAGTTTATACAATTATCTTCTCTTTGAATAGAAAAAGCGGTTCCATGCTCTTTGAAATACAACTTAGAGCATTGTTTTTACACAGTTTAAGCTGTTTTTGTGTTTCTTTTGATTTTTCTTAATGTGTTTTGCAAGCATGTTTCAATAGCAAGTCTGTTATATGCTTAACAGGTGCACCAGGATGCATCAATGATTCTCTCTTAACTGGACTGCAATTTGTTGAAGGCTTTGAAAGCTTTTTCTTTGTGAAGAGGTGGACAATGCATCAGCTGGTAACTTTCATGTTCTAAGGAAGTTTCTTGCTATGAAACTAAGCTATGTATTTTTATTGTCAAGAAGGATCATATTTCAAAGGCAGATAGATACCTTTAAAGGGTTCCCTATCCTACATGTGATCATTTGATAAATTGAATCCACCTCATGCTATGTTTGATGTGCATTAATTAATAATATCATAATTACTCGTCGTAAGAGTTGAGAACATTTTATTTTTTTAACATAAAATAAAAAAGGGCAAAAAGCCATGCTTAATTCAAAAACCGCGCTTTAAGCGTATTTTGTAAATGCGCTTTACTTTAACTACTGTAAGCTTTTCTGCTATTGCACTTGAAGCCCACTTTTACCAACACTAGTCGTGCTGCTTATCATTCTCTAAAATAGTGTTTCGTTAACCTGCACAGTGCACGTGCATGATCATGTCTGTATGCACGTGTGTTAAGTCTAACCTTGTTGTCATGCTGTAAATGAGTAAGATATCATAATAATAATTTGAATATATAAAGAATAAGTGTTGTGATTGGAGACCAATGATTTATAACAAGTTCGTTCCTGCTTTTAGAAAATTAAGAATCCCAACTACCAGCGCAAGTGGAAGACACCTATGATTGATAACCCAGGTTGCTTTTCCTTCTTTTTTTGAAGGCTTCATGTATTATCTCTAGTCTCCATCTTTAAGTTACATGTTTCATTAACACCGAAAAATTGCTACTATATGCAGAGTTCAAAGATGACCCTGAAATCTATGTTTTCCCGAAGTTGAAGTATGTGGGCATTGAATTGTGGCAGGTATTTCTGTTTTTTCCCTTATAAATGGTTTATCATTCTTATGGAATTGTGACTATGACTAAGCAAGTTGCATGAATTTTGTCAGGTGAAATCTGGAACCCTGTTTGACAATGTCTTGATTTGTGATGATCCGGATTATGCGATGAAGCTGGCAGAGGAAACATGGGGCAAACAAAAGGATGTATGTTGTCTTTTGCCCCTCAAAAGCAAGTTTTGATATATTTGAAAATATCTTCCAATTGTTGAAGTTTGGGATTATATTTGATTTTTGCAGGCTGAGAAGGCAGCATTTGATGAGGCAGAGAAGAAGAGAGAGGAGGAGGTATTATTTTTTGTTCATAATTGCTGTTATTTAATATCTTATTTAATAAATCTTTTACATTTTTTCTATTATTAATATCTCCGCTGTGAAATCTAGATTGGCAACTATAAATAATAGAGAAATAGTATCCTCTTAGGATGTGTTTGGATCATGGATTTAGGTAAGGATTTGAAAAGGGCAACAGAAAAGGGAAAGATGAGGCAAATGAGAATGAAATATAAGCTAAATTTTTTTTCTCTATTTTCATTTTCCTTTTCAAATTGTTGTACCCTAATCCATGAACCAAGCACTACATTAGTATTTATTTTGCCAGAAATGCATCAATGCAGACAGAATGGATATCAGAACATGTATTAACATTTGTCAAATTTGAACATGTTTAACAAGCTTCTCTGAGTCATCAGTGCATTTATTTGGTTGAATACAATATTGATTGTGCTATTCCATGTCTTGTTGCCAACTTCTCAATTTGATTTTCTGCCAGGAATCAAAGGATGATCTTGTAGATTCTGATGTAAGTGCCACGAATTCATCTAAACAATATAATTTGTTTATTTTAACCGTGTCCTAATCTTGATAAACTGGTTTTTATAGGCTGAAGGTGATGATAATGAAACTGACAAAGATGCTGATATTACAGAAGAGAGTGCACATGTAGGATTTCTTTCTACTTTTAATTGTTTAAAAATATCAATTCCACAAAGGATCCACTTTGATATATCTTGTTTGTTGCTTTGTATTTGCAGGATGAGTTGTAGGGAGGGAGAGCACCGTTGTGGTTTTCTGCTGACAATTCACTCTCTCGAGATCTCTGAATTTTTTTCTTGCTTAGTTTATTTGTAGCTTTAGTTTTGTTTGTGTTTTAGGGAAAGAAACATTGGTGGCTGCATAGCAAGCAAGAACTGTGGCTAATTGTTTTAATCTCATTTGACTCTCCTGAGGAATTGAATCAGTAGTTGTTGGGTTTACCACTGTATTGAATCAGTAATTTTTTTCGCAAAAAATGACAATTGCCGACCAAGAGTTTTGGTCGCAAAAAATACATGTATTGCCGACCAAAACAGCTCTTGGTCGTGGAATCTCACTTTTGCCGACCAAAAGTTTTGGTCGCGAAAAGTAACAAATGGCAACCAAAATTTTTGGTCGTGGAATGTCACGATTGGTGACCAAAATTTTTTGGTCGCGGAATATCATGATTGGCGACCAAAATTTTTCGTCGCGAAATGTCACAATTGGCGACCAAAATTTTTGGTCGTTGAATGTGATAATTGGCGACCAAACTTTTTGGTCGCGAAATGTGTCAATTGGCGACTAAGATATTTGGTCGGGAAAATATCACTTTTCGCGACCAAAGTGTTTTTGCGACTAAATGAATTAGTCGCGGTAATGATATATTTCGCGACCAAAAATTTAGTCGGCAAATCCGACTTTTCCTGACCAACCAAAATTTTGGTCGCGGATTACTTTTGCCGACCCTCAATTGGCAACCAAAGTAGCGACCAAAAAAATTGGTCGCGGATAACTTTTGCCGACCAAAAATGGGCTTTTAGCGACCAATTTTTTGGTCGGCAAAAGTGTTAATTCTTGTAGTGTAATTACTTCGATTGATCTAATCGATTACATGTTAACAAGGCCTATCTTGAGTGGTAGGATTGGTAAATGGGTTTTAGTTCTATCAGAATTTTGCCTCGAATATGTTCTCCAAAATAATATAGACATGGTCAGTATTGTGCCTTAGAAATTATGGTTTGATGGTTCGAAAGGCAATGGTTTGGTTGGAGTAGGAGTTGTAATTGAATCTCCAGTTGGTGTGCAAACCAAACATGGTTGCATAATGGATAAACTAGATTGCTCTAACAACCAAATTGAGTATGAAACCTTAATCATAGGGCTAGAACTGCTATGATTAAAGGAAAAAGTTTTTGAGGATTCTCAGTTGGGTGGTAAACCAGTTAAATGGTATTTTTACGTGCTAAAATCATGGATTGCTATCATATTAGGTGGTTGCTTTATATTTGAGTTATCATTTCAAGGATCTGGTAATATCACACATTCCCAAATTTATGAATAAACATACTAATGAAGTAACACAAATAGCTTCGAATTACAAGAGAAGAGGTGAATATAAGGCAAATTCATATCATGCTTATTTTAGAAAAAGGCTTTTACCTTTGAAAGAAAGAGGATTGTTAATTGAAGCTTATGCATTGGATGTGCCAGAAGATGATTGAAGACACCCAATTATTCAATATTTGTCTAGTCCAGATGCAAAAGCTAATAGTGCTATCAAGTTGAGGTCTATAAATTATATTTTATATGATAATAGCCTCTACAAGAGAGGAGCGGATGGACTTTTATTAGAATGTTTGGGTCCCAAAGAGGCTAGAACAACCATGGTTGAAATTCATGAGGGCATTTGTGATACTTATCAGCTAGGGGTTAAAATGAGATGGTTACTGAGAAGACATTTATATTATTGGCCAAGTATACTTAAGGACTATATTGAGTATACAAAGGGTTGCCAAGCATGCCAGAAACATTTAATGATTAGGCATGTGCTAGCAGATGAATTGTATTCAATAATCAAGCCTTCTCTTTTTAGAGGATGGACAATGGACATGGTTGGAAAGATTCACCCTCCATCTTTGAAGCATCATCGCTTCATTTTAGTAGCAACATATTACTTTACAAAGTGGGTTGAAGCTAAACCTTATAAATCTATAGACCAAGATGAGGTAATTAGCTTCATTGAAGATTTAATTAATAGGTTTGGCATTCCCCAAACTATCACTGTTGAGAATGAAATAGTATTCGAGGGTGGTCTAGTAAAAGCTTTTGTTGGGAACAATAGGATAAGCATGAAGAAATCCACACCTTATTATGCTCAGGCTAATGGAGAAGCATAGTTATGCAATAAAGCCATTAAAAAAGGAATTCAAAACATGGTTGAAGATAATCCTAGAAATTGACACAATACACTCTCCGAAGTTTTATGGGCTTGTAGAACTTCAAAAATTATCAAGTACTGGAGTCGTACCATTTGTCTTAGTATATGGGCATGATGTTGTACTTCTAGTTGAGATCAACATTAAGTCTTTGAGGATCAAAGCACAAGATTATTGTGACAAAGATCAGTATAGTCAAAGCATGTGTATAGAATTGGAGGACATTGATGAAGCTAGAATTTTGGCCTTAAACAAAATGTTAATCCAAAAGCAACAGGCTGCAAGGTATTACAATAAAAGGGTACATCGTCAAAACTTTAATGAAGGTGATTTGGTATGGAAAACCATATTATCCCTTGGCATCAAAAGTCACAAATTTGGTAAATGGTCACCTAATTGGGGAGGATCATTTCAAATTTATAAAGTGCTTCCAAATGGTGCTTGTCACTTAAGAAACCTTAATGGCTTCATACATCAAAGGAAAATCAATGGTAAATTCTTGAAAGAATATTTTTCAATTGTTTGGGAAACTTCGTGCAACAAAGAATTGAAAGTTGACAATAGATAAGTGTAAATAAAATAACATAGGACAAGTTGAGAAGTATAATTTTCATTCATTCGATGGAAATTATACAGAAGCCCATAGTTGGGTCCAAAATGTCTTACATTGCTTGAGTTGTTCATGTACAATAAGCTTCCTAATATCTATAGAAGGAAACACCTCAAGTGACTTGGACACTGTAGACACCCCATTTTTGACCGACCTTAAGACTCAGACGTCACCGATTGAGCGCTTGGTGATGTTGCATATTGTGCTCGTTCTGAGGTTGCGGAGTCCCGGCTGCGAGCCTTGCCTCTGGACTTCCGGACTCTTTTGTGCTTTTTCTCGGTTTGCGAACCAGGCTCTGTTTTCTCTGTTTTCTCTTCCCGAAGGGAGGGAGAGGTCTCGTAGATCATCTCTCAATGGTTGTGGGCTACGTTTCGTGGTCATAGGCCATTTTTCCATTTCGGAGCCCGGTTTCCGGTTTTCGGAGCCATCAGGCCGTGTGCCTCGGTTTGGGACCGCTTAACCACCTCCGTTTGCCCTGGTTTTTGGCACTTATCTTATTTACTCCCTTTTGAGGGACACTATGGTCCGAGAGACCAACTTCGTGGTTGAGCACCACTCCCGGTGCCTAACAGCCCACTTTCGGGGCCCCGAACTGCGTGTTTCGGCTCCCGAACCTTCATTCTACATTTTTGGGCTCCGACCCAAACTTGAGATAGTCATATTTTGAACTCCTTTTCATATTTGATTAAGGACCTCTTGATTTTTAACATCTCCATCTATCACTTGCTTCTTTACCCCTCCATTTTCCCCTTTTCTTGCACGATAGTTTAGGCTTACTTGTATTTATTTTCGTGGCTTGATGTAAACTATAAAGTGTCTTATTTTGAGTCCCTCTTCAACTTTTTTGAAGGGCTCTCAGCCATTTGGGACCCGCAGCTATCACTTTCCCCTTTAGCTCACCTTTTGGCCATTTTGGGGGGAATTTTGAATCCGAATTTCCCCCCCTTTTTTCCACCTCTTTTCCATCCCTTTTTGTCTATAAAACCAGAGCTCCAGCTGCATTTTTTCTGGGTTAGAAGACTTTGGTTTGAGTCTCATATATACAATCTCTCTCTCTCTCTATATTTCAAGCACCAAAACCCTAAAAGTCCTACACCATTTCTTCACCACCACCTAGCACCACCACCACCACTCCATTCCAGCGGCTTGGAGGACCTTCTCAGAGGCTATAGGTGCTGTATTTTGGACCAAGAGGCTGCTAAAGTTTGGTTCTTCAAGGGTGAGTCTTGTTTTTCCCTTTTTTGCTCTTTTCTTGGTCTATATCTTAGCCCTTCTTGCTTATACATTTGAGCTCCGACCAAAACTGAAAGTAGAATTTTTTTGAGCTCTATTTCATCTTTCATTAAGGGTCTCTCACTGTTTGAGACCCCCTTTTGGTACTTGCCTCTTTAGCCCTCTTTGTGCCATATTTTTGCATGATATTTTTAGCCTATGTGTAGTCTGTTTTGAGCTCTGATGTAAACTATGAATAGGCTTATTTTGAGCCCTTATTCAACATTGAATAAGGACTCATCCTTGTTTGGGACCTCCATGTATCACTTGCCATTGTACCCCTCTTTGGTCCCCATTTTTGCATGATTTATTAGCCTATTGAGCTTCTGTTTTTGGACCTTGGTCCAAACTAAAAGTGGCCATATTTTTCCCCCCTTGTCATGTTTTATTAAGGGTATTTTCCTGTTTGAAGCATTCTTTGTATACTTGTGTTATAACCTCTTTCGGGCCCTATCTTGCATGACATTTTGAGCATATTTTTATTTTGTTTTGGGGGTTACCATAAACTGTAAGTGGTCATATTTTAGGCCCCTCTTCAACATTGTAGAAGGGTATTTTTCTGTTTGGGCTTTACATCTACCACTTGCTCCATTGCCTCCCTTGCAAAGCCATTTTTGTATGCTAATTTAGCCCTACTTGGGACCACTGTTTGGCCTCACTCTAAACTGTAAAAATACTTATCTCGGGGCTGCCTTGCTTCTGTATTTTCATTGCATGTTCAAATTATGTTTACATTGTATAGCTATAGGCCATTTCATGCGCCAAAATCCGTGTTTCGGGACTCGTTCCATGCATCGGGTTTCATTTCACCGGGTTTCGGGGCTGTTTTGCATCATTTATTACCTCTGATTTTTGCATTATAGTATGCCATATTCCATGTTTCGCCATGTCTTGTTAGAGTGGCATTCCGTGCCGTAGGTTCGGTCCTCGGTTTGCGTGCACGCGTGCACGCATCTCGAGTTGTTTCATTTTCATCTTATGGCCTCCTATGTGAGTGTGGCTGAGGCTCACTCATGTTGGTGTAAGTCCATTATGCATTGTTTATACCATTTCATCTCATGGCATTGTGTATGCTAAGGTGTATGTTAGTGCATTGTGCATGCCATGTTACCTTATGCATTGTGTATGCCATTCCATAACATTGTGCATGTTAGGATTGTATCTTAGTTGCATTTCATGCATGTCATGCATATTGCATCATGTTTGGGATAGGAGTTAGCCCGGGCACGGGAAACGAGGTACGTTCCGTACTCCGAGTGACGGAACGTGTCTCAATTCCCTAGTCACCGACACTCCGGATCATCCATGATGGAGTTAGGTCTTGTTGTGTTTGCATGTGCATTCATCTCATATTGAGTTGTGCAATTCGGCTCCTCGGCCATCATGCATCGATATGCGTGATTGGTGGCACGAGATCGAGGCATGCATACATTTGTGAAAATATATTGCTATGCCCCTTTCCTGCTCTCTGTTGCAGCAAATCAAGATCCAGCAGTCTTCCGAGGCTTGGTGCGCTTTCCAAGGATAATTGCGAAACAAAGGCTAATGGGGGCATCCCAGTGGATTTCCGCGCAAGGCAGCCCAAACATACATCATTCATCAGAATCAAGGCAGTCCCCGGCTTGCATGCCAGTCTTTTCTTTTCTTAGTTAATTTGTAAATTAATTAGGGATTTGTATTATTTGGACTGTACTATTCTTTTATTCGGGATTGTATATTTATTTGGACCCTCTGTGCGAGGGCATAATTGTAATAAGTGTGGGTGAGTGTGATGTATGTCTTCCAACCCCACGTCTTTCTTCCCTTTTATTTACCTGCTTATGATGGTTAGATTAGGGCATATTTCAATTAGCATACAGTATGACAGCATGTTTGCATCATTCATCTGTTTTGCACGCACCAGGCTCGGCGCATCATACAAACTGCATTTGTACTTCAATTACAAGATGAATACATGTTAGCTGTAGCATTCCATATGCCATGTTTAGAATAGCCGAGCCTGCTATAGTTGCATTCTGCATGTGTTGCATTAGGCATTTCAGCATATTTAGGATCATGCATGATTTCTAATCAGTTTCTGTTTTGGCTTGGAGTACTCGGTAAGTTTTATGCTTTAGCATCCTTGCATGCGTGTGAGTGACTTCCATGATAGCATGCTTGCCATGAGGCTATTTGCTTATGTGATATAACTGCTTGAATGCCTGTGGGTGAAGGTTGGTTATTTGAATTGGAACAGTTCATCAAATGTGTGTTTTAAGCCCACTAGATAGTGGCAAAATCATGTTTTCTAAGCCCACCCGAGGTGGCAAATCCACGTCTTAGCCTACCTACGGGTAGCACCATCAAACCATTTTCAAACAAACAAACATGAAATGTTTTGTTCCAAATTTAGGCGACCCGGTCTATACTTGTATGCTGTGCGCATCACATAGTAAATCTAGGCTAATAACCGGAATAAGAACGCACAATGTTTTCAAAATAAGATATCATGGTTAGTAGAGGCCGGTCTTTGACCGGGCGAGCGGGGTGCTCACGAAGTGACCTTCCCCAATCGTACCCAAGTTCCCGAGCCGAGGCAACTTTGGTGATGACGGACACGTGGCCTTCGGCACCGAGTTAGGGTTTCCTAAATTTCCCATAAAAAACATTTAGGTGGCGACTCTGTATCTGGCAAAGCAGTCCATGTTTGGCACTTCTTTCCAAAAAGTCTGTTTTCAAAATCGATTTGCCGGATTTGGATTCTTTGGTTCAAGATTAAGAACCATGACATTTGAGTCCTTGAACTGTAGTGACCCCAATATGAACGGAACGGGACTTAACCCTCCCGGGGCGTTCGGGGACGTCTACACATATCAACTTTAAGGCTTACCAGTTTAGTACTTGAAGTTTGCATCTTTTCATAGTTGGTGGCCAAGGCTGCTTTCACCTTTACAAGTTCCTTCTCTAGGGCTTCTTTCCTTGCAAAAAGAAGTTTCTATTGAGCTGAAGCTTTTGCATACTCAGCTTTGAGAGAAGTAACCTTAATTTGAGTTGAACTCACAAGAGCTTAGTCTTGTATACATTGTTGCTAAGAATGTGAAGCAAGCTCATTAAGATGGAAGAAAAAGTATAAAGATGACATAGCTTGTAGAAACACGTGATGCAATGGTGATTGGTGATGGATTAAAGACTAGCAACACATGATGAACCCTTGTTTGAAAGTGAGATTTCTTAAAAATAATAAAGGCATTCTAAAGAAATCCTTTAGTAGCCTAGTGCAGACCTCAACACTCAAATATTTAGGAGTTGAGGTTGAGCTAGAAGAAAGTTGGCTAATGAAGGAGTCTGCTAGCAGAAGAGGATCACTCTCAGTAGTTAAGGGCACATGAACAATAGTAGGCGTTACAAGCTATTAAATTTCCAGTCCAAATGCCAATAACTCTAATTTTGTCATCTTTACCACTTCACTAACACCAATTTGAATGTGGGAGCTCTCTCTCTCTCTCTTTCTCTTTATAGTTGGCTCTTGCATCTATGAGGTAGAGGTGATGTTAGGAGAAGGAAGGTCTTCTGATTGAGAGGTCTCAGTAAGATTAGTCTTTGGTAAAACTTCAGAAGTAGCAATCTCTATAGTAGTTGTGAGGGTAGCAGCCTCTGGTAAACCTTTAGCTGTGTTAACCTTTAACAAAGCAACTCTTTCCATTGATGTTTCCATTGAGGCTTCATGATCAAGTAGAATAAGAGTTTTTGTAGGCTGCAATAAGGGCTAAGTATACACTCGAGGTTGTTGATGCACCGGTAGCAGCATACGGATGGTAGGCTCAGAAGTTAAAGCAATAGTAATGCTCACATCTGAAATGATAAACAAAACATAAGATTGGAAGAGCATATTTAAAACATGAGGTGTGTTTTAAAGAAGAGATAATTATATACCTGATGTGGTATGAGTAGAGGAAATTATTCAGTTGTCCTTCTTCTCTAAGTACAAAGAGGGACATCACCTGCCATTTCTTCTTTTTCCTCTTCTTTTTTTTTTTTCTTCTTCTTCATTACTACTTGTTGGACAGGAGCTTCAAAGTAGTTTGAACCCCACTATGAGTAGACTCACTACCACAAGAGTGGTGCTTTTGCTTCTTTTTCTAACCTTTTTTGGCCACAAGTTGTGCCTGCTAGTTGCAAGAGTAGGTTCTATAAAGAAAAGCCAACAAGGTAAAAGCATTAGTATCATTAACCTATATTCGAATATGGATGCGAAACAAACTGGGTAGTGTTTGAATTTAGAATGATGCTTACTCAATCTGGAAGAAGTTCTCGTGGCTTTAGCCATTGAAGCAGGAGTAGTAGTAGGTGTTGGTATTGGTATAGTTGTAAGGGCAAGTTAATCTAACTCCACTGCTCCCATTGGACCCACTTTAAGAGAAGTGGAGCCATCATCTGAGCTGACCTCAAAAGGGCCAAAGTCATTCAACATGGAAGTGAATGATAGAGTAAATTGAAAGTCCATGTGTAGACATTCCATTTTGACTAACCCTAAGACTTCGGGTGCTTGTAGGTTTTCAATGATGAAATGGTAATGCCTTCATCCTTAGAATGTTGAAAATTGCTTAAAGTTGCTGTCATACCCTATTTTGGCAATAATAATAATAATAATAATAATAATAAAAAGAATTTTTTTTTTTGGTTGCAAAAATGTCTAAAATATCCCTAAACGTATTTTTCAGCAAAAAATAATGTTTTGGCCACGAGAGATAAAGGAAGCACGATTGCACTTCGATTGATGATATTTTCAAAAATTACTGACTGATTTTATCAAAAACATTGATCTAAAGGCAATTTGAGCCTACTTGGGCTATAAGTAGGCAAGAATCATGCAAAACCATACCTAGCCAGGCAAGCTTGCACATAACCTACAAAGTTGACACCTGGACCCCTAGCTCCACATACGCCCACACATACATGATATGGCCTCAGCTGGATTGTGTGGCTGTACTTTTCCCAGATAGACAGAGATAAAAACTTTGCAAGGATGACAATGCAAAATTGAAGAGATGTGCTAGGGAGAAAGTGATGCTCAACCTTAGTAACCCCCTTTGGCTTTCTTCCTAAGCTATGAGTGCCCATAAAAGCACCCCTTCTCCCCATCTTTAATGGGTTAGACTTTAGTGAACCTTTTGAGAGCATTAGAGAGCTTAAGAGAAAGAAACCTCCCCTCTACCCTCTAACTCTGAAAATCTGTAATAACCCCGACTTGTGATTGGCTTATCATCCTCAATTAAGAATGCCTAATAAGTAATTAGGAGGAAATTCTTAGTTAATTGCATATGTATTGTGTTATTTGTGTTTTATATCTGTGTGACGTAGGCATATTTATCTGAATTTCTAATTCAATATTCGAATTGAAAGCTTTATCGGCATCTGAACATGAAATTGACTACGTATATGTGTTATTTAGAATTTTATGATAACTTTAATTGAAATTCGATTTGGAACCAAATAAGTAGAATAAATTAATTAGCACTAATGGCAATTAATTAGTATAAGCTTAATTGGGCATATATAAGGCCAAAATGATTTCTAGGCACCTCATGTACACTCCTTAATCATTTTTGTACTCAACATAAACGTGAGGAAGGGAGAGCTAGAGATTGAGACCAAAAAGAGAAAGATTGAGGAATTAGCTTGAACCTAAGCTAGAGACTTGAAATTTAGGAAGAACAACTTGGAATTCTTGCAAATTAAGACTTAAAGGTAAGAATTCAACCCTTTAGTTATGTAATTAAATTGTTTAATACATGAATTCAAGGGAATTAAGCTCGTGAATGCAAGAATCAAGCTAGGGAAGTAGAAAAGAAGATCATATCATACATGCATGCATATTTCATCAAGTTTTGAAGTTGTTTTCCAAGAATTCTCACATGTATGTGTTTATCTTAGCTTTGTTTTGAGAATTCATCACATTCTATGTCATTTTACCTTATTTGATCATGTTTGGAAAAGGTTAAAGTTCATATCAACTCATGTATGTTGTGTTTTCAAAGTTTCAAGTTTGATTTACGAAATAATCTTTAATTCATGATGTTTTATAAGTTTACAAGTGCTTTATCAAGTTTTGGCCCAAAAGAATGAGTTTTGATACATTGGAATTGAATTTTGGAGCTTAGAGAGCAATCTAGAAATTCTAGAATTCGCACTCTTCGCTCGAGCGGTGAAAGTTGTGTTTGAGTGAAGAATACAAGCTCTCAGAAGTTTTATAGAGTTTGGGGTTGGCTTGAGCGGAAAAATTTGCGCTCAAGCGACCACCTTTTGTTTTGAACCTTGGCTTGAGCATAAAATTCAAACTCCTAGTACTTTTGCAGACATGAGCCTTGGCTCGAGTGACAGAACCTGTGCTCGAGTGACTACGCTTTGTTTTCAGACTTGGCTCGAGCAACCAAGATCCTTGCTCGAGCATAAAATGAGAGCTCTCAGAAGTTTTGCAGACCAAGGGGTCCGCTCAAGCGAAAAAAGTTGCACTCGAATGAACTGCCCTGGTTTTGAAAATTTGACTAAGTGTTTCAAATTATATTTTGACATCCTCATTGCATCTTAGGCATTCTAAGCCTTAATTAAGATGTAATAATGATGATAAGGATTAGATAGAAACACACCAAGATAGAAAAGAAATAAGTTATGTATTTTTCGAGTGTGTTTCAATGTGTATTTGTTATGTGTTTATGTAGGCCACGTGCCATAGGCTGTCTGGTTTGTCTACTCTACTAGTGGAGCTATCTGTGAGTAATAACTCTGTAAAGTTATGTTCATCTTTAAGTATTTTCTGAATGATATGATATGATCAGTTTTCTGAAATGCTATATTCTGTATGAATGAATGATTGTCTAAATTTCTGATATGTATTCGTGGCATCCTTAACATCATGTGATATCTGTTATCTGTTACCTGGTACCAGAGGTTCCATCATGGAATTGGTTAAGTAAAACCATTATTTGCTTTTGTTTCTGCTCTGTACCTGACCATTCCATGTGATCATGGGTCATCTGTACATCCCATATAATTATGGATCATCTGTTCTGTTAGCACTAATAGTTGTATGACTATCGTGAATTTTGAAATTTGAATATGAATATGAATCTATTTCTGACTCTGAACTCTGATTTTTGAATTTGTTATGGGCATCATTCATTAAAACTTTTACTCTGTTATTATTCACTAGGCTGCAACTCACTGTATTATTTATGTATATAGGTGATTAGGCGCGTGACCAGTCCTAAGTTGCTGCATGGATTTGTTTTGTGTCAGCCAACCTATATGCCTCCCAAGGAGGTTCCTGAAATGCTTTGACTGGTCGAAATTGTGAATTAAGTTGGAGATGTTCATTTTCTTTTAAATATATCTGAGCAAGTTATCATCTACTTGTTTATTGGGTTAAGTCCCATTTTGTTTAAGCTAAATATTATGGTGACGATGAATTAACGTATCCGTATGAAATCTCTTCTGTATATAAAGTTTGAAATTTTTTGTCTCATGTATGTCTGCACAATTCTAAGGACATTATATTCTGATATTTGCTTCCGCTAGCCCCTTAATTTTGTTTATTTTGTTCAAAGGCCTTCAGTAATCCCAAGATTACTGGCTGGTTACGACACTAAACCTATAGGGGCGAGTTCGGGTCATGACAGAATCCCACTACACAGTAATCTTAAACACTTAAAAACATCCTAAGGACTTGGAGTCTTGGACTTATATCAGAAACCTTTACTTGAGGGAAGCCTACAAGTAAGAATATGACGTTTTCTCACATTTTTCTTGAGTTTCTTGCAAAATAGTAAGTAATCTTCTGTCTTTTAATTATTTCGTACCTCTTTTATTTATATTTTCAATAGCAAATCATGCTTAGGGCTTAGTTCACACATATGTCATGTAAGTTTGCATATTTTTTTCCCTCTTTCTCGCCTCTTTCATCATGTTTCTTTTATTTTCATTAGAACAACATGTTTAGGATCGATCATGTAATCATGTCGTAATCATATGTTAGGCTTGGTTATCATCTAAATAGTTTGTATCATTGTTTTTCTTTTTATTATTTGTTATTTGCTCTTTTATGCATACGCGTCATTAGTAGCCTCAAACTGGGCCTAGGTTTATGTTTTGTATGATTAGTTGCATATCTAGGATCTAATCCCAATGAGGGGAATAATTTGGCTTGTTTGGCCAATATAGTGGGGTCTAACCCCAATGTGGCCTTATCAAGAGTAGGAATGAAACCCAATGACGATCTATCAGAAAAGACCTTTTTGTTGAATCGAAGAGGGGCAGAAGACATATGACAAGAATAAAGAAAATGACTTTTAGGCCAGAGATTCTCAAATGATGGCTAGTAAGGGTAGATAACCTTGCTTCAATGTTTAGATGTGATGGTGCTAGGGCCTACTGGCTCTAAGAAACGATGATGGGTCTTGAAACGAGTAATGAAGGTAGTTTCCAAGTATCTCACCCAATGGAAGAAGGAAAAGATCCCTATCCAGGAGCAGTGTCAATCAAAAGAGAAGAGAGAGTGTGTCTCAGTCTGAGTGAACTGATTTAGACATATCAAGATGCTTTAGTTGCAGAATGAAAGAAGAGGAAGTCACATAAATAGCCTTGAGACGAGAATCTAATTTTGGAGACGCAGGACAATTGGTTGTGTTCACAGCAACCTCTATAACCTTAGTGTCAACCTTTCATATCCAAGGCAACCATTTCTTTAGAGTCTTGGAAGTTGATGGGTTTTCCTTTTCAGTTCGAACCTCATTAAGTACAGAGTGCAAGCCAAAGGGATCATGGAGGTCATTGATCATGAAGGCTACATTTAAGGAGCTGTAATCGTGGAAGAAGTGCAAACGCTAGAGGTTATGTCCGCTAGTGTAACCATTATGCTTACACAAGTGTGGGGGGTATTGTTGATGCCATATTTAAACCATCTAATTTGAAAGTGACACGTGGCAAACAAAGGGTGTTCTATGGTGTTTGATAAGATAGGGAAGAGTCCCACTTTCGAAGGTGTCCACATGAGCCGCGAATGCAAATTCAACCAGTAGAGATAACGAGCAACATGTGAAAGGTATGTAAACAAGAAGTTAACAAGGAGCGGTTACTAGTAGTTACAAACACACAAAGGGAATATTATGGCCCTAAAAAGTAGTAAGAAGAAAAGAGGTCATGGCATAAGATAGCAGTCTAACTACTTCGAAGGTGTTAAGAGAAGGTTATAAATAGATGGAAGTAAAGACTGAAGAGGCCCCCTGACCAAATCCAGACTGTACGTGTTTGTTAATTTCATTTATCTTTAAATTTATGTACTTTACTTTTATGCACTGCACATATATTTTGTAAGAGCAGATTAGCCTTGTAATTCCAGAACCCGGTTGGTTTAAAAGCTTCAAAACTGCCCTCATTAAAGGTAACATTTTGTAATTGTTTATTCAGTTAATCAATTACAATTTTTGCCTAGTGTCTCCCTCCCATTCTGTTACGAATTTAAGTTAAAGTTTTGGTTCATCTTTTCAACACAATGTAGTAAAGTACTCTTCATTGAGGCTAATAAAATCTTAACATAATTGCTTGATAAAAATTGACATTTATTATTTGTAAGGAATTTTCAAATCTTTACTGGCACGCTTGAATTACATTTCTAACATTTGACGTGTTAAAAATAGCCAACAAATACTCTTGTAGGTCTAGAGTAGTTTTACAAACTAAAAAAAAAAAAAAAATAATTAGAAAACAATTCAGATTTTACAATCGATGGCTAAGATTTATTGATGGTGTAGTCCAATAACAACAACTTTAAATATACACCCTATATCTGAATTTCTGGGTTTGTTTTGGGTTTTACTTTGAAATAATTCCAAAATTGAAGTTACATCAATGAAATTTTATGTTTTTTTTAGTTATTCTTTCATAATTTTTTTTGATAAAAGTATTTCAAAAATATCAGTTTTATAATTAAAAAATAGGCATTAACATCGTATTTACAGTTATAAAATAATTACAAAAGGTAAGTTACACACAGTAAAATTTCAAAGTCATTTTTTTTAAATCTCATATTCAACATTACTCTTGTTTGATAAATTTTAAAGTGAAGATTCTAAAAAAATAATATTATAAAAAATGAACATATAGATCATACTTTAAAGTTTTAAAATAATTTCAAAGGAAAAGTTACGCCACATGTAAAATTCTAGAATTTTTAAAATTTATCTTTTTCAACTCCCTGGTTAATTTTTTGTAGTAGTTTAAGGACATACTTTTTTGTTTTTTGGAACAAAACTATCCTTGGTATAGTTGCATTACCCAACTTCCAGTTGTTACCAATATTTCTAGGTGCCACCTCCAGCCATCGGCAACAACTTTTTGATGAACACTACAAGCGTCCATTTTTCAATGACACTCTCCAACAAAGTGGAATTTTACCGACTTAATGAAATTTCACTGTCTTAACTAAGTGAATTTTTTTGTGTTAAATTAGTGAAATTTCACTGTTTTCAAAGCAAAAAATTCAAACAATGAGAAATTTCAATAGTTTCCCCAAATTCCAATGTAATTACACGAAGTTGGTGAAAAGATTCGGTAAGAGTCTAAGTTAGTAAAATTTCACTAATTGAATCTAGTGTGTTTGTACAAGAAAGTGAAATTTCATTGACTAATTCCAGCAAAATTTAGAAACTAGTGAACCTTAAAAAAAGTAAAACAAAAGAAGATAAACAAAAGAAATAAAAAAAAAAAATTATACAAGTCAAACAACATAACCAAATCTCAATCAATCACAAACATACGTATCAAATAGAATAGCAACATAGATATGAATCAGTGGTAGATATATCAATCAATAACATACAGATCGATCAAATCTGTTTTATCACTATATTTTTATTACATTGTTTGAACTGGAGAAGGTTGAAGGACGATATTAATATGAATTGGCACTACAAGTATAACGTGTAATGCCCCGAAATAATAGTAATGACCTACATTCATAATATCCTACGAATATAAGAACTTACACAATAACAACCTCTAAATAATTCTCTTTTCTTGTATAAAAGATAGCATATGCAAATATACATTCATAAACCCTAGATCATAAATCTATAGCATATGACATGTGTAATTGAATTGAAACAAAAGGAAGTACAGATAAGTTATGCCCTAATGGCTGCATCTTTCCAAGTCAATGCTTTGCTACAAAAAAAGTGTGTTAAACTCAATACATAGAAACCCCAAGGCTTGTACAAAATAATTACACAAAAAAACAAAAAGAAGCTCTTGGTTCCAAGTCCTCCCACGTTACGTCCTTGGTGGAGGTATATCATCAACACCTAAAAGTTGTTTTCCATGTAGGGTGAGCTAAAACTCAGTAGAGATACTTGAACAAAATGTATGAAGCTTAACAAAATCATAAGGTGAATGCATATGCATACCATTTGCTAATCGTTACGCTTTTCCTTTCAAAACAATGTAATGACTCAGTTAAATACATATCAATTTTTTAAAAAATACTTTTTAAATCAGAAAAACAGGGCAGTGGATACAAGATACTGGGAATCATTAGGTACGTGTCTGCTAGTAGGCTATAGATGCACTACCAAAGCCATTTTACTGGTATTAATCGGAAGGATCGATACCTAACCGTGTAGGTTTCTAGACTTTCACCAATGACACATAAGCCAACATAATAAATCACAACCATACCCCATAAGTAGATTCACCAAGGTATACACCATTTTTTCTCAAAATAATACATTTTCAATGTTTAAGTATGAAATAATTTTCAATGTAAGATGCATGAGTAATTTGTTTCAATTAACCTAATCCTCATGCAATTTCTATAACAATCAAAGCTATTCTCCACCGAAAGCCCAAAACAAACATCTCTACTTAACAGATAATTTTTTAACAATAGATATAATCTCATAAATTTCAAAATGGGAGTGATAATATGTATATATATATCTAACTCCACTCTCACCATCCACATATACATTCATCTTATCTTTTCAAACGAAACATCTTTTCATTTTCTTTCGTAAATCAAACATCAATGATTTTCCAATAAAACATCCTTTACTTTCAAAACTCACATTTTAGGAAGGAATTTCCAACATTTTAACACAACCCAACAATATTTACACCCCCGCAACCTTTCTCAAAGATCGATTTGAAAAACCCCTCTTTTATATTGAAAAACAAAACCGTAGATTTAAAGCCAAAATCCCCAATTCACTAATCCTTTTAAAAGGAAAAATAACCAAGCTAAGCATCAAAAAAAGGTATAAGAATCCCTACCTTAAGAATAGAAGAGGATGAAAGCAAGAGACCAAGTTTGACGGAACCGAAAACAAAATCTTCTCCTATTAAAATAAAGCTTTCAATGTGCTCTACCTTTTTCTCCAAGGAATAATGGTGGAAAAATCAATGGATTTGGGTGTATTTGAAGTATTTAGGCAAGAACTAGAGCGAGCGAGAGAGAGAGAGAGAGAGAGAGAGAGAGAGAGAGAGAGAGATGAAAAAGTGACTGAAAAAGGCTTCTCCCAATTTGATATACTCATAGACCGTTCAAGTGACCAAACCATTGCTTGAGCGTAAGACACAATAAGTGACAATGACCCTCTCCTAAAAGTTCAGACTTGCAAAAGACCACTCAAGCGAAGAAAAGACCGCTCGAGCGAAGACCACCCAACAAAAAAGGTCTTTGGTGACAAAAAGGCATGACGAAAAAAAATTTCGTCTCCAAATATATATGTTTTAGAGATAAAAGTAAGATTTCGTCTCCAATTGTAGTATTTTTAGAGAGAAAAACCAAATTTCGTCACCAAATGCTTAAAATCAATAAAACAATAGGTGACAAAAATTTTATTCGTCTCTATATTTTATTTTTCGTCGCAAAAAAAATTCCCGCCCTTGGAAAATTTGGTAGAATATTTGAGCGCCATTTTAGAGATGAAAATTTTCGTTACCATTTTACAAAATTTTCCGCGAGGAAATAATTTCGTCTCCTATAATTTTATTATGAAAAACGACGTAGTTTCAGGCATAAGTAAGAACCCACTTTGTTTGCCCAAATTAGGTCCTATTTTGAAAAGCCCTCTCTCTCTCTCTCTCTCTCTCTCCCCGTCCCTGCTGCTTCTCTCCCCTCCCTCTCTCCCGCCGGTCCTCCTCGCGTTCACCGGCAACCGGAGCTCCTCCTCCTCCTCCGGCATCGCCACTATTTGATCTCACTCCTGTCAAACTGCCCATCGCTCTCCGTCGGTACACTATATCATCGCCACCGTCACTCATCGTCTCAAGCCCATTGATTTTGATTTAGGTATTTCTCTCTCTCTCTCTCTCTTTCTCCGTTTCCACCATTTCCTCTATTTCCCCATTTTGATTTAGGTATTTCTTCCTGTTACATGTTTCGCCCTCCAACTGTTTAATGCAATGCCCGAATCAAAAAATTATCTCCGTCTCTGCTCATCTTCTTCTTTTACTTCTTCTGTTGTATTCTGAACTCACAATAGTGAAAATGCAGTGTACTGGCCAAATCGTGCAATTGCTCAATATCTAACTATTTTTTTTTGTCAATATCTGACTATTTTTTGTTCTCATGTTTGAACTTGTCAAAAATGATTTTGCCTTGTACATGATTCTGTGGCAATGTGAAATCATACATCTGAATGGGATCTTAGATAGACAATGTATATTTTTTGTTCATCTTCTTCACCTTCATGAATTATCAAAATTATTAAGGGGCTATTAAAAATCCATCTATTAATGACATCTTTCCTAGGTAAACCAACTCATCAGTGAATCCAAACAACCTATAATCACTGCAAGATAAGTTTGTCACCTCCTTTTCTAATTAAACATCCAATACTAAAATCATAACCCCCCAATCATGATCCATGATATGGGAACAAAAATTATAGTAATGAAAACAACTAGTTCACTCATTGGTAAATCTAGAAAAATAAATTTGATTGGTATAACAGTGTGGAAGATTGGGTGACATTTTGTTTAGATTGAACCTGCAAAATAAGCATTTCATTATTTTAGACAATTGAAAAGGCACCTAGAAATATGCCATCAATTATGCAATGCTTTATTAAGTCATACCCAAAGCAACAAACAACACCTAAAATGTGTCTTGGTAATGTATTTGTTGCTATATCAATATTAGGAACAATAATCCCAATGATATAGTTTGTGTTATCTTTAGATCTTTTAGAAACCGTCATGCATGTGTGACACTTCAAACCTTAATCTACGTTGCCTTACTAGTTTTGAGAGGTAAAGAGAATCATTATTGAACCTTGTAAAGCTCGAATACATAAGGAAAACTCTTGTTGAGGTATACGTATTTTTTTTTTAATTTTTGAGGAAAACAAATGTTGAAACCTTATCTGCAGTGGTAAGATCAATGTTTTTTTTAGCATATGTCCATTCAGCTTAATTAATTTGTTTGAAGTTAGTGGAATTGCTGCTGTAATGCTGAACTGAAGCCTCTCAAGAAGAATTGGTACGAATGTAAATTGTAAGAGAAAAGGAAGATCCTTACTTCACTATGCAATCTTTATAATTTCTAACTCATTAGAAATTGTACTTTCATGCCCAACATATGAAACCATTTACATTTACTAAAATGCTCACAGGCTATAAGTTTTTTCTTTTTCAAGCTACTTGTTTGGTTTATCCTCTTTTTCCCCTTTTCAGATTCTTGCTGTTGGTGCTGAGGTTGAGCAAGTTGAGGCGGGGAAGAAGATAAGATTTGTAAAGGTTTGACTAGCTAATTTTCTTCAAGGGTCAATAATTTATTGCAATGACAATCAATTTTGTTGTAGTACAAATTATCTTTTTGGTACGGTATAGATTTCCTTTTGGATATGAAATTTGATTAATTCTCTATTGTGTATGGAACTAAATTTTTGAGGTTTTTCCTTCTACCGCTTGCTTATGATTTGTTATAGCTCTTAACTTTTGTGTAATCTTCATGTTAACTATAAATAAGTTTAGGTGAATGTTTTTCTTTGAACACTTATTAGTGATGCTGTGTTTTTCTTTAAATGTTTTGGCCTCAGGTTTTGTGGATCTTGTAATCGGGTTTGATCTTAAAGTGACTTTTCTCAAAGGCCTTAGACAAGAATTGATAAGAAGGTATCTTCTACACATCGATATATATATACACACACATGTACACAATCACACACGTGGACGAGGTTAAGGGTGAGCCTACTGAAAACCCATAATAGTCTTAAGAGGTTGAGAATGCACCTATTGAAAACTCGGATATGTTATATTTGTTATATGGATTGTTGGTAGAGGTTGCAGGTGAACCTACTGAAAACCCATGTATATTGTTTTATTTATTGTAGCCTTATTGAAAACCCATATATGTTAAATGGAATGCAATATAAAAAAAAAAAAAAAAAGAAAAAAAAAAAAAAAGAAAAAGAAACATAACCAATTAAATATCTAATACATCTTCATAAGTCATGATAATATATGCATGGATATAGGATCGGACTCCCAGTTTAAAAACTATGTAGAAAAATACACTTTTTCAAACTAAGTCCAAAATGTACTTTTCCAATACTTAGGCTTGAAAATAGGCCATCGGGGACTAAAATCATGAAAAAGCCATGAGAAGGCCTGAGAACACCCTTAACACCTCGGGAGACATGGGACTCCCAATTTGAAAACTAAGTAAAAAAAATGTACTTTTCCAACACTTAGGCTTGAAAATAGGCTATCAGGGGGCAGAGAGAGATATACCTGTTGTTCAGTCAGATCAGCACCTTATGGAAAGTATGGAGGACATGATGCGTCAGCTCCAAGAGACAATGCAAACCATGCAGCGGGATGCTGCCTGCCAGGTAGAGTTTGCCGTGCGTCAGGCAAAGGTTGTGGCTCAACAGACAGAGCTGATTGCCAGACTTCAGCAATAGCAACAACCACAGCAAGCTAGAGCATCTGCTTCACATCCACCCCCACCCCCACCTAGAGTTCCAACACTCGGGGAGACTGCAAATGTCTAGGAAAATACGGACGTCCCAACGGGGCCAGTTCCACCCCCAATCTTACCTCAGCTGTCCAAAGCACCGACTAATCTAGTGGATATGCCGTTTGAATTTGAGGTGGATCCAACAGTGCTGAAAGTGAGCAAGTTAGAAAAGCTGTTCAAAAAAGATCAAGGCATTAATTCCATTCCGGACATAGAGGATGGATGCACTGATTCGGCGGTGACTCTGCCGGACTGGTTCAAGATGCCGCATATAGACCGTTTTGATGGTTCTGGGGATCCCATGGTGTACCTGCGGTTGTTCTCAGATATCCTAAGGCCAATGGGCCTCTCCAGATTGCAAAAGCTTTCCTTCTTCGGCCGGACCTTGTCGGGTGTTGCGGCTATTTGGTACGCAAAGCTGGAGGACTCTGTCAAGAGAAGTTGAGAAGAGATGTCTGAGGCCTTTATAGCTCAATAGTCCTACAACATGCAAATCGAGGTCACAACTCGTGATCTCGAGACAACGAGGCAAGAACCAAAAGCGGGCTTCTCTGACTTTGTAACCCATTGGAGAGCCAAAGCTTCTAAGATGACCACCAGGTCGGTCGAGAAGGATCAGATACGGATGGTTGTGCGCAACCTCCAACCCAAATTGATGCAAAAGATGATCGTCTTACCCCTCCATACCTTTGCTGATTTACAAGAGATTGGGGTATAGATTGAGGACGCTATGAAACAGGGTCTCATTGACCACGAGAGAGAGCAGCCCAAGAGGGCATTTACCCGGAGTTCAAATGTAGGCACGAGTAATGCTGTAGCTGCCAGAACTTCTGATGTGGGCATGGTCACCACCACTACTCCAAAAACACTTACAGCTACACCCTTCACCGGTGCGTCCGGAACCAACTCACAAACAGCCAGATATCCACCCCGAGGCCAAAGAACCTTTACCTCACTGTACATGCCCCTGTCCAAAGCTCTGGGGGTCCTAATCAAGAAAAGGCATTTGAAGCCCCTGGAGCCGCGGCCATTACCAGACAAACTTCCTTCCTCTCATATCCCGGCTAAATACTGTGCCTTTCACCAACAGCACGGTCATGACACCGACTAGTGCTATAGATTGCGTCATGAGATCCAGGATCTTATCGACAATAGGGTGATCATGCCTCCAGAGAAGCCGAACGTCACCACCAACCCACTTCCACCACATAACCAAGCTCCACCTCCCAAACACATTAACCTGATCCAAACCGCAGCCATTCCATATGACCCAAGCATATACATCACTCCCTTCTACCTACCCAAGCTTGAGGTGTTCATCCCAGACAGCACGGACCTGTACATGTTGAGCATCTCCCAAACCCAACACAAATCGGTGGTGGTGACTGTCGAAGACAGAACCGGGATGACTTTGGAGGCAGATGGGAATGATGATTCAGAGCCTGAGGGTTCTGCGAGCTTTTCGTACAACCCGAGTGGTTATATCACATCAACAGATCAGGTTAAGCTGAGGGTAGAGTTGCCAGTTGGGCAGAGATCAGTGTGGTTTGGGAGGATGGACCTAGTCAGGGGTTAGATGACCTAGCAGAGTTGGAGGAGGATATCGCGAATCTACAATTCTTCAATGAACAGGATCCGGGGGACATGACTATCAACTAGTTTGACTTGGATGGATCGGCAGAGAATACTGGGTGGCTTAGTGACCAGCCAGATGTTGTTGAGCAGCCTCAGCCAGAATAGAGACTGTCAGGAATGAGAACATCAGCAGTGGCTGGAATGGCCGAGAATCAGCAAGGATCGCCGGAGAGCACCGGTGCTAAGAATTTTGCTTGGGATCCGGGCAGTTTGAGTACAGTAGATACTGAACAGGAGGCTACATTAAAGCGGCTCGAGGATTTTGAGAGGGCTAGGAAGGCCAAAGCCCCTGCGAGGACGGAATGTGCTGTGAGCACAAAAACAGTTGCAACGGAACCGGACAACTGTCTGTCGGTTGCCGATGGGATGTGGTGGGAAGACGACGACTTACGTCTTGCCCACATTGATGAAGATTGGGGGTAGAACCAACCAGATGACACCTGGTATGTTGAGGAGGTTGACCATATAACTAGAAGTGGGCGGTATTTCAAGCCCCCACACTTGGATCAACCGGAGGCGTCCGGAAAGGACAAAGAAGCAGAGAGGCAGAAAGAAAAACTGCTCGAGGAGGAGGCTGTACTGAAACAGCTTAAGAAAATCCAAGCAAACATCTCCATCTGGGGACTGCTTATGGCCTCAAGAGTTCATAGACAAGCCGTCATTTCTGCAATGGGCAGGGCCAAGCTTTCAATCGATACCATGCCCGAACAGTTGGTAGGGCTGGTTTTCTCGGGAGGAGCTTCCCCGACCTTGACCTTCACTGACAAGTAACTGCCGCTTGAGGGCTCAGATCATAGCAAACCGCTCTATATCTCTGTCGAGTGTAGAGAGAAATGGATGCCGATGGTCCTTGTTGACACCGGATCTGCTATCAATGTTTGTCCGTCGAGGACGGCATATGCTATCGGGTTGAAGCCCGCGGATTTTCTGCCTACAGCCCAGGTGATACGGGCCTATGATAATACCAGCCGAGAGGTGATGGAGACTGTACAGATTCAGACTTAGGTTGGTCCAGGGCAATAGGATATTGATTTTTATGTCTTGGATGTTCCCGTAACCTTCAATCTACTCCTGGGGCGGCCGTGGCTGCACCAGGTGAAAGCCGTCTCTTCCATCCTACACCAAATGCTGAATTACCCCCACGGGAAGGGGGTGGCGATCGTTTTTGGGAATTGTTCGATACATCTGCCGCCAGAGGTTTCTATACCAGTTCTGGAAATTGAGTGTGGCGCGGAGGATGTATTCTTGTCAGGATTTACCCTAGCTCAGGCCCGAGTTGTACAGAATATGCTAGTTGTTGATGATGGGCTATACGTCAGCGCATAGTCTATCTACCTTATGAACAAGCTCCAGCACATGCCCGAGATGGGATTAGGGCAAAGTGGCCGGAAGGGCGTAGCAACATCGGCCGAAGTGCCGCACAACCTATATACCTTTGGCCTAGGTTATCTGCCTACCAAAGAGGATTGGGCGAGGAAAGGAAGAGAGATGGTCGGAAGAGCCAGAGCAAAGCAAGCCGGGAAGCATTATGAGTTGGTGCACCGGCCTATCCAGGGAACCCTAAACGGACGCTTTGCCTGGGAGGGGGAAGATTTCACGTTCTGCGGCTTCCTAGAGCCATGGCTAAATGCAGAGAGGCGGCGCTTGCCGGGATTTGAGATTTTCTTTGACTTGCAATTGTCCGGGATGACGTTGCCGAAGAGCAGACTGACCCATCAGTTGAGGCTGAGCAGTGCAAGGAGGAGGATTCCGAGAGCACAGAAATTGAGATGGGGGTAGCACTGGCTTGTCTACTCTCAGATCCTCAGATTGTACTAGAGTGCTTGGGGGGATAACTTCTCAGTTTCCATGATCGGGGATGAATCGGCTGTGGCCCTATCTTCAGGCATTCTCGATGCATCCATCACACTCTTCCTCGTCTGGCAATACGAGGAGGGCTTTTTATCGAGCAGCATCGGGTCAAGTAGTGAGCCAGAATCTGATTCCACTGAGTCTGTGGGGTCGGAATCAGGTTCCAGCTCGTCTGAGTTTGAGTTTGAGTCCGGTATTCTTGGGGGTGATAACCCGGATGCCACTATCCTGTCCAGGTCGTCTTTTTCTTTTTCCTTTGAGTCTGTTGTAATAGAGGAATCAGGCGGACTGGATGTTATTAATGAGAATGGTATGGCTGTGGCTTCCGAGTACTTTTCTGTGCCTTTAATTTATTGCATTAATCAAGACTTTCAAAATTTTGATAAAAACGACGAGGAAGAAATTCCTCCGGTTTTACAACGTTTGATTGATCAAGAGCGGGAGAGCTTTGTAAAATCGTTGGTTGATGAAATCACCACAATTAATGTTGGTACTAAGAAGGACCCGCGGCTGGTCCAGATCGGGTCCACGTTGTCTTCGGAGGAGCGCGAGCGCTTAGTCGCTTTATTAAAAATTTCAAAGATGTTTTCACGTGGTCCTATGAAGACATGCTTGGAATCGATCCTAAGATTGTATAGCACCGGATCCCTCTTGACCCAGAGGCCCGACCTGTTAAGCAGAAGCTCCGAAGGATCCGCCCGGACTGGGCTCTGAAAATCAAAGAAGAGGTCACCAAGCAGATTGACGCAGGGTTCCTGCTGGTATCTGAATACCCTACTTGGTTGGCCAATATAGTTCCGGTGCCGAAGAAGAATGACAGAATTCAGGTATGTGTGGACTTCAGGGATTTGAACAAAGCTAGTCCGAAGGACGACTTTCCTCTGCCGCGTATCGATGAATTAGTGGACTTCACTGCTGGGCATGCGTTGCTCTCATTCATGGATGGGTTTTCAGGCTACAATCAGATTTTGATGGCACCTGAAGACAGGGAGAAGACTACTTTCACCACCTTGTGGGGAACCTATTGTTATAGGGTGATGCCGTTTAGGCTGAAGAATGCTGGGGCTACGTACCAACGGGCTGCGACCACAATTTTGCACGATATGATCCATAAAGAGGTTGAGGTGTACGTGGATGACATGATTGTCAAGTCCAAGGAAAGAGAGGGCCACTACATCGCCTTACAGAAATTCTTCCAACGGATCAGAGAGTATCGGTTGTGGCTGAATCCTCAGAAATGTACATTTGGCGTTACAGCAGGGAAAATGCTAGGGTTCCTAATCACACAAAGGGGCATCGAGGTTGATCCTTCTAAAATCAAGGCCATCTTAGAAATGCCACCACCGAGAACTGAAAAGGAGGTGCGAGGCTTTCTGGGTAAAGTTCAATTCATAAGACGGTTTATTGCAAAATTAACCTTGACTTGTGAACCACTGTTTGGTCTCCTGAAGAAAGGAAAGAAGTTCCAATGGGACGACCGGTACCAAGTTGCTTTCGAGCAGATCAAGCAATATTTACAGAACCCACATGTGTTGTCATTGCCTGAGCTGGGGAAATCGTTGATTCTGTACCTATCAATAACTGAAACTACAATGGGCTGCATGCTTGCATAAGAGTCTGAGGACAAAGTAGAGAAGGCTATCTACTACCTGAGCAAGAAAATGTTGGATTACAAGACCCGCTACACTCCGTTGGAGAAGGCTTGTCCGGCCTTGGTATGGGCTACCAGGAAGCTGAGGCACTACATGTTAGCTCACTCTGTAATACTGGTTTCGAGATTAGATCCCATCAAATATCTCTTCGAGAAACCGGCACTTACGGGTAGGCTAGCCCGTTGGTTGCTTCTGCTTTCCGAATTTGATATGAAGTACATGACACGCAAGTCAATGAAAGGGAGAGCGGTAGCGGAGTTCCTAGTCGATCACCCAGTGGAGGGAGATGAAGCAGTTGAATATCTGTTCCCAGACGAGGCCATTCTGTATGTCGAAGAAGAGACTTGGACGGTGTACTTTGACGGAGAGTCAAACCAATACGGGTATGGGATAGCGGTGTTGCTGATAGCACCCGACAATTCTCGTATATCTTTAGTATTCAAACTCCGGTTCAAAGTGTCGAACAATGAGGCAGAGTATGAGGCATGTATTGCTGGACTAGAAGCCGCCCTAGAACTAGGGGCAAAACGGTTGGATGTCATCGGGGACTTGAACCTTGTTGTATCTCAAGCTAAAGGAGATTGGAAAGTTAAAGAAGAAAAGATGAGAATCTATCACCTTGGACGTTCTGATTCCTCGGTTTGAGAAACTGAATTTCGCCCATCTGTTAAGAGAGAACAACAGGTTTGCTGATTCATTAGCAACTCTATCTTCTATGATAGACATCCCTTTCGGAGTTCGGATGCATCCGATCATCATTGAACAGAAGTTTGTGCCGGCCTACAAGCTGATTGCTGCTATAGATGAGGTACAAGATCAAAACCCTTGGTATTACGACATATGGAACTTCTTGGAGAAGGAGGTGTATCCACCATGGGCAAATGCCAAAGACAAGAGGGCAATTCGAAGAATGGCTGCTTAGTTCATCGTCTGCGGGGGTAAACTGTACAAGAGGGGTCATCTCGGGATGCATAAGCTCTGCGTTGATGCTGAAGAATCCAAGCGCCTGATGGAGGCCATCCATGGAGGAGAGTTCGGAGCGCACATGAGTGGGGTGATGCTAGCTCGGAAGATCCTTAGACAGGGTTATTACTAGTCCACCATGGAGAAGGATTGTATTGGCTTTGTCCGGCAATGCCACAAATGTCAGATCCATGGAAACCGCATGAACATTCCGCCGTCAAAGCTGTACAATATGACTTCGCCATGGCCGTTTTCAGTCTGGGGGATTGATGTGATTAGGGCTGTCACTCTGAAGGGGTCCAACGGGCATGAGTACATTTTGGTAGCGATAGACTACTTCACGAAGTGGGTTGAGGCCCAATCTTACGCAGTGTTGAAGGCATCACATGTCATAAAGTTCATCAGAAACAATATCATCTGTCGCTACGGGGTCCCAAATGAGATTATTTCGGATAATTATTCCCACTTCAAGAAGGGGGTGATCGACTTGTTGGAGAAGTACAATGTGGCTTTTCATAAGTCATCTACATATCGGCCGCAAACCAACGGAGCAGTTGAGGCTGCCAACAAGAACATCAAGCACATTCTGTAGAAGATGGTAGAAACCTACAGGGATTGGCCAGATAAGCTGCCATTTGCTCTTTGGGGCTACCAGACTTTAATTCGAACTTCTACTGGGGCAACTCCATATTCCTTGGTTTATGGGATGGAGGCTGTTCTGCCTATCGAAGTTGAGGTTCCGTCATTACGGGTATTGGCTGAGTGTCAGATAGCTAAGGCAGATTGACAGCAAAGCAGATTCGAAGAACTCATGCTCTTTGATAAAAGAAGGCTGAAAGCACTGTATCACGTCCAGGGTTATCAACGAAGAATTACCAGGGCTTTCAACAAGAAGGTTAAGTCCAAGAATTTGAAAGAAGGGGATCTAGTGCTCAAATACAACCGAGCTCCCATCCACGACCCTAGGGGCAAGTTCAGACCCAATTGGACTGGTCCTTACATCATCAAGTCTATCTGGTCGGGTGGAGCTGTCGTTCTGATGGACCTAGATGGCCTTAAGTTCTCCTAGCCGATCAACATGGACAAGTTGAAGAAATACTTTCCCTGAGTGGCTCGCTAGGTCGAAAACCCGAAAATGGCAACTTAGGTAAAAGTTAGAGCATGAAAAATTTGAAATAATAAAAACTGAGCTCGCAAGGTTGAAAACCCAGAAAGGGCGGCCTTGGCAAAAGTTAGAGCGCAAAAGGAGAGGGTTAATACATGAGTGAACCTGATCCGAACTACGTAAGGCTTGATTCCCATCTTTGGGATACGTAGGCAACTTCATTCTGAAGTCCAACCATAAACACTTCCAAATCAACTTTGTCCATGTAATCATGTTGGTCATCTTTGTCTATTCTGCATTCAAGAGCTCGGTTGTGATCTCCAGTGTAGTGCTATTCAGACTAGGGGCAACTTTCCAGTTATTTAGATCCGGGGTTGTACATCTCAGGGATAGATCTCCGGTGTGTCCAGTTGTGATCCATATCGAAAATGGTTTTGAAAAGTTTTAATAAAAGTTGATTTTGCTCAAATTAATCTTTTTATGACATAGACCATTTTTGGACCAAACGAAAAATTTTCAGTACCCACAACCTTCAATTACATTGATTTCAGTACAGAGTTCTCCTACTCTTGAATACTGTAGACACCCCATTTTTGACCGCCCTTAAGACTTGGGCACTACTGATGGTTTACTTGTTGGAGAAAGGTGTGCAGTGCACAGGTTCAGTTTCTTCGGCAAGGAGAGAGGCAAATCTCAACTTCATACCCCATTGTGGACCAAAATTATTTTTGATGATTTTTATACCTTAAAACCCTCTCTTTCAAAACATTTTTGAAATTAAATTCCCACGATGTTCCGACGCTCGCATTTCGGTAAATGTTGCGCTTTTCGGTAAACCGGGCAAGGACAAAGGGGAGATGAATGAAAGAGAGATGAAATATTTGAAAAATCTTTCAAAACACCTTACTTAGGGGTTTGAAGTTGAAGAAAAGAGGAGAAGAGGGGAGAAACCAAGTTGGAGAAGAAGATAGGCAAGAATCGCTAAGAGAGGGATGAGCAGTCCTCGCTAAATCGAGCTTATTTGTCTATACACTTGGAGTTAAGTTATGAGGCTACCACCATTGGAAAGAAGACTTCCGGGGCTTCATTTTTGACACAAGAATGACCTAAAAAGGAGTTCATATGAAGAAGTTATGCCCGTTTAAAGTTGGACCTGCAGAGCAGATTTTTCCTGCCGACCGGCCAAATAGAGTGCCGACCGGCCAGAAAAGTGTGCCGACCGACCATTTTTGCTAGCCGACGACCATCCGGAGTATTCTACAGATTGAATGGATGCCAGCTGTGCCAACTGGAGGGCACAGACTGGATCCTCCATACACGTGTATGGAGGATCTTGGCTCTTGGTTTTGAAGCTTCTAAGAGAAGTCTTGCTCCTTTGGCTCTATAAAGGAAGCTCTCTTCTTCCTTATGCTAGGTTAGAAAAACCAGCTGTAGTTAGATACATACACCCTCTATATCTATCTTATCCAAGCCTCCAAACACCCTTGTTCTTGGGCCATTTCTTCATCAACTCATAGCACAAGGCATCCTTACTCCATTCCAGCAGCTTGAGGCTGTTCTTCAGAGCTTAGGAGCACCTGAACTTGGTCCAAGAGGTGCTGGTTTGCTGGTCTTCAAGGGTAAGTCCTCCTCTTCCCTTTTCTAGCATTTTCTTGCCTCATTTCTTAAGCCTATTTGCTTACTGTTTTGGGCCCCGACCAGAACTGAGAAGGTCATTATTGTGAGCCATATTTCATGTTTGTTTAAGGGCTCAACCCTGTTTGAGCCCTCCATTTGGTACTTGCTTCAATACCCCCTTAAATGCCACAATCTTGCATAGTATTTCTAGCCTATGAGTGATCTGTTTTCGAGCATAATGTAAACTGTAAGAGGGCCTATCTCGAGCCCCTCTTCAATATTGAAGAAGGGCTCAACCCTGTTTGGGTCCTTTATCTTGCACTTGCTTCATAATCTCTCATATTTACCGTAAATTTGCATGATTTGTTTGACCTACATGTAGTCTGTTTTGGAGCATGTCATGAACTGTGAGTAAGATTATTTTGTGTCCCTCTACAATATTGTAGAAGGGATCAACCTTGTTGGGGGTCTCCATGTTGTGCTTGTCTTTATATCCCTCTTTGGCCCCCATTTTTGCATGCTTTGTTAGGCCTATCTAGCTTCTGTTTTCGGCCATGAGAAGTACTGGAAATATCCATATTTTGGCCTTCTTGTCATGTTTTGTTAAGGGTCCAAGGTTGTTTGATGAATGTACGGCATACCTCATGTTCTAGCCTTTGTTGGCTTCATTCTTGCATGACATTTTTAGCAAGTTTTCATACTGATTTGAGGGTTGTCATAAACTTCAAATGTGCATATTTTTGGTCCCTCATCAGTATTGTAGAAGGAAAATTTTCAGTTTGAGCATCGTATACATCACTTGTTTCAATACCCCTCTTTGGCCCCCATTTTTGCATGCCATTGTTGTCCTATCTATGCTTACTATTTCGCCATGTTTTGTACTGAAAAAATGATATTTTGGGGCTGCCTTGCTACTGTTTTGCATGTCATGTACCAATTATGCATGTTTAGTATGGCTGTAGGCCATTTCGGGTGCTTAATATCGCATTTCGAGACCATTCCGTGCGTTTGGTATCATTTCCCCATCTTTCGGGACTGTTTTGCATCATTTGTGAGTGCTAAAAAATCCATTGGCATGTTTGCATATCATTTTCTATGTCATTTCATGCCTTAATGCCATTGCCTTGGTTTGCGTGCCCGTGTGCACGCATTTCGAGGCACTTCATTTTCATCCATTGGCCGCTGATGTGAGTGTGGCTGAAGTCCACTCATATTGGTGTAAGCCCATCTTGCATTGTGTATGCCGTGTTTCAATGCGTTGTGCATGTTATGTTGTTAGCATTATGTATGCCATGTAGTTGCATTGCATGTTTGCATGTTAGCTTGCATGCTTAGGTTGCATGTGCATTGTTGTGCATTGCCTCACCTCTTGATCAACCATGATTGAGGTTGGGTCCCTTGTATGCTTTGTGTGCATTTCATTTGACATTGAATTGCAAACTTGGCCTCTTAGGCCATCATGCATCGAAATGCACAATTGATGGCCCGGGGGTCGAGGGCTATGCCTCCTTGAGTCCAATACATGATAGGGGGCATGGTTGGTGCATACATGGTTTGAATTGTGTTGCCATGCAAGTTTTGCCCTCTGCTGCTGTGAGTTGCAGGTTCTGCAGACATTCAGTGCCGGCCGGCAGTATTTAGTGCCGACCGGCAGTATATTGACAGCCGATGGATAAATTCTGTGCCGATGGCCACACATAGTAGCCGGTGACTATCCTGTTCAGCCGGTGGTGATCCCCAGTATCTAAGGAAGCAGTTCTGAGACTTTGGCAGTTTTCAGAAGGGCAGAGCAGGGAAAACAGAGGCAGGCTAGGCATGGCAGTGCAATTCCGAGCAGGACCCGAGCACGTGCTGCATTTGGCTCTCCTCCCGAGGCGTTTACTGTTCTTCTTAGATTAATTAATTTGTTAATTTAATTAATTTGTAATATTTAATTAGCTTGCGTAGTTAATTATTTGTATTATTCTTTTGGTCCCTCCGAGTGGGGGCATAATTGTAATAAGTGTGGGTGAGTGGTTTGTATGTCTTCCAACCCCCACTTCTTTCTCCCTTTTATTTACCTGCTTATGATGGTAGATTAGGGCACGTCTATTTTAGCATACCTTATGCAATGCATGCGTGCATCCATGCATTTGTTAACATGCACCGGGCTCGGTACATCATACAAACTGCATCGTACTTTCAATTCCAAATTGAATATGTGATAGTTGTAGCATTTCACATGCCATTTTAGGGTTAGCCGAGCCTACTCTAAATTGCATCCTTGGCTGTGTTGCATTAGCCACTCTAACATGAACTAGGACACGCATGTTTGCTAACTAGTTCCTTGTTTTGGCACGGAGTACGATGTAAGTATTTTACGCTTTAGCATACCACATGCGTGTGAATGTTGCCATGACAGTATGCTTACCATGCGGCTAAATGCTTATATGATATAACTGCTTGACTGCCTGTGGGTGGAGGTTGGATTGTCTGAGTTGGGAAAACTCATTGAAATCCGTGCTTTAGCCTACTTGCGGGTAGCGAATTTCAAAACGCTTTTCAAAACAAACGGATATGCAATGTTTGTTTCCAAATTAGACAATCTGGTCTATACTTGTTTGCTGCGCGCATAACATAGTAAATTCTAGGCTAATAACCGGAATAAGAACACGTAATGTTTTCAAAATTGGATATCACGGTTAGTAGAGGCCGGTCTTCGGACCGGGCGAAAGGGGGTGCTCATAGCTGACCTTCCCCGATCGTACCCAAGCTCCCGAGCCAAGACATTTGGTGATGACGGACACGTGGCCTTCGGCACCGAGTCAGGGTTTCCTAAATTTCCCATTTTAAAAATATTTAGGTGGCGACTCTGTAATCTGGCAAAGCAGTCCATGTTTGGCACTTCTTTTCAAAAATCTGTTTTTTCTCAAAACGATTTGCCAGAGTTGGACTCTTTGGTTCAGATTTAGAACCGTAACAACAAAAGGGAGTCCGAACTGTAGAGTGAAGCCCACGGCGCGTCTACAAATACAAATTAAAGTTGCTTTTTATTACATTCATAAAGAAAACTTGAAAGTACTGATTAAAGCAAATAAATTTGGGGCATAGTCAGGTGTTCCTACGCCCCCTCCCAGAGCTGGTCGAAGCCTCTGATGCCAAAGTAGGCCTAATCTGCGCCTCTTCATCAAGCCAAGCTATGCACTCATCAGAGAGGGTGCAACTGAAAGCGAGAGCGGGGGCCAGAAGCTCTCTCGTCCTCCATGCTGTGGCATACTGAGCTAGCTGTGCGCCTCAGACTGGAAATGCGGCAGGGTACTCTATCCCCTCTTCCGGGCAAGTCTGATCATGTCCGAACTGGTGCCGAATTCGAAATGGGAAGTAAAAGACGCAATGTGTTAGGCCGATCAACTGAATCCCCGGCTGGCGAGACATGCTATAACTCATCGCCGGCAAATTGAGCCAAGGGCAGTGCTAAGCAATGTTGATAGCGGATAGACTGCACATCCATTCGCACCGCCATCCCTCATCAGGGGCATCGACTAGATATCGCCGGAAGAAATAGCCGTGAGCTGAATATGCTGGGCATGAGTCCACAACCTTCAACTTATCCATCAGCCATATCTGGGAAGGGATGAAAAATGAGAGATTAAAGAATAGAGAGATGTACGTGGAGAGAAAAGTGAGAAAAGGGTTTTGAGAGAAAAACCGAGCCTGGGGGCCGAGTGATGTGAGATAGGATGGGAAACATTACCTGCAGCAGTAGTGGACTCCCCGCGAATCTAGTCGTCTCCCGGCGATGAAAGGCATCCAAACCCATCAATGTCTCAACTAGCGTCATGGCAATACAGCTCTTGCCCTCTTTAAACCTTGGGCAACCTCAATCAAACAGACGCTAGACCCTCCGGAGCCTGGGGCAAGCAAGAAATGAGACAACATGCACAAGCAGAGCGCATGTCGCCTAAAACCTTGCCAATGATGATCGCCGTGGTCACCGACATCAGAAAACTGACGAATCAGGCTCGGGATGTCTAGTTCTCCATCGCGAATCAATGATCGAGCGTCATGCAAAGTGAGCCCGCACATCCGTCCTAAGGCTTGGATGTGGCCAAAGCAGAATTGGGGCAAAATTTTTCATCGTGCTGAGACTCCATCAAAGCTTGGAAATCTTCGAAAGTGGGACACATCTCTTGTCCGCCAAAGCTAAAAACATGAGTTATCGGGTGCCAACACCTTGCTGCGGCATGGAGGAACGAAAAATGCAGCGGGGTGCGGCTCAGTGTGAATAGTGCATTTATTTCGAAGCCCCGAAAATTTAGCTTTTCCGAGCCATCCAAGTTAGCGATCCAATTTGTGAGATTTTGAACAAAAAATGCCTCCATTTGGTGCAAAAACTGAGTTGAAATGAAGAAACTACGAAGCTCGGGCTTTTTGTAGAAGATAAGGTGTTGAGTGGAAGACAGGTGTCAACAATCTGGGCACTTTCTGCATTAGTGGCCAACCGGCCAAGTTTGGTGGCCGACCGGCCATCTTTTTAGCTGATCGGCTAGTATTGGTGGCCGATAGCCCTTTATGGTGGCCGATGGCCTCCCACCTTGGCCGATGGCCCCTCCTTTGTTCTCTGAGCTGTCCATGTCTTGAAAGTGTTGAGAACTTGTGTCTTGTTCCACTTCAAATGCCTTTCTGTGACGATTTTGTGAAGTCGTGCCTATGTTACTTCAATTTGCTTATCGAGTTGTTGCTCTTTGATTATCGAGTTGTTATTCTTTGATTATTGAGTTGTTGCGATTTGTTTATCGAGTTGTTATAATTCGTTTCTCGAATTGTTCTTTTAAGTTGTTTTGTCTGTTGTCAGTCGGTTCACTACCTGGTTAAGGCAATGCAATTCAAGTGTGTAGTTTTCAAACAAAGTCCAATCTCATTTGCATGTTGTGTGATGTAATGCGATGCAATGCGATGCTTAGAATGTAAAATGTAACACTTTTTCAATCAAAAAGCTGTTTTCATTCCATCATGGTTTCTTTTTTGCAAAAGTACAAAGTTTTAAAGAAAATAAAACCTGCCTGAGGCAATACAATGTGCAAAAACTACAGGCAAAAAGAGAAATAAAGCAAGAAAAGAAAAACAAAACAAAAACAAAACATCTGAATCGACGCCAGTCGTCTTAAGAGCGGGAACCCCTCCTCGTCCTCTTCCTCGACGAAGGCCAAGAACTACCACCGTCAGCTCCGCTGCCTGAGTCTGAACCCGAGCCATCTCCAGCCTCATCTCCATCTTGAGAAGACTCTGACTCTGGACTTGCTGCCTCCTCGTTAGACTCATCATCATTTGGGGCAGGCACCCGTGAACTACTCCCGGAGTAAGCACGCCCAGCTCTGTTGCAGCTGCGTGCTGAAGTCCCTCGTCTCGCTCCCCTTGCTGCTCGGGGAGGCACTGAAGGTCCCGTAGAGGCGCCCGCTGTGGCTGGTATCTAGCATAGGGCCTGAAAAGAACAATTTGGCAAATGCATCAGCTATGCTATGCGAAGCTGATTATGGTATGAAATGCAGTATATGATTACAGTGTATGAATGTTGTGAATAGTATATGAACGCCGTGAGCGGTAAAAGATTGCAGTGTACGAGGGCCGTGGGCAGTATATGAGATGCAGTATATCGGTGTTGTGAGTAGTATATGAGTTTGGTGTATCAAGTGTAGTATTGATAATGTGATGCATCAGATTAGTATGGAGCAGATTATAGAGGGTTTTGGGATGAAGGTTGAAAGAACTTACCGGAATACCGTAAATGCTGAGCAGGTCTATGCTCCTCTGCAGCATCCACATCACTGAAGCCGATAGCTCCAGAGCCTGCCCAGTGTACTCTATTGAAGCCTGCAAAAGTCTTGAGGCAATTAGTAATCTGCAGGATATCAACTGAAATAAAATGAATGTACAGAATGTAAAGTATAGCATACATCGGGGTCGAGCCTCGAACTCCAACGAGCTCATGATCAGCTGGGGGAAGAGCGATGAGTATCTGATAAGTCTCTCCAGCCCGTCCCGTCCTCGGCATGTAATGGTAATGGGCAGGTCTGGCCACTCCGCCCTCTGTCCCCTCTGGGAACCCCTCCTGCCATGGGCCTGAGTCGTCCTCGATCCTCCCGCCCTTCCTGCTGTGGCTGCAGGTCTCTTTCTCTCACCATGGCAAACACTGGCCAGAGGCAGCATGAGATATGTCTGGATGAAAACGGTGTAGCCGCTGTCGAGCCTGAAGTAGTCAGCATCCCAACCGATCGTGAAATCGGTCATCTCCTGAGGGGTGTATGTCGCTGTATGCCTCATGTATGAAGGGGGCAACATCGGAACCACTGGCTTGGGTAAACCAAGGCTCTGTCGCAAGAAGCGCTCTCCCAAGTACCATGCCCGATAGACCGGACCCTCAAGCAAAACCTGGAATCTGGCAGTCTCCCGAGCGCCCATATACTAGTCTCTAACTGTGTCAAGCAGCACTACCCAGGGCTGCGAAGTGATCTACAAATGATGAATATACAGGTTGTTATCTGCTATTGAAAGTGTAATATAAAGCAAAGCTTAAATGAACTGTAAGGTTTGAAATATCTCCGCTGCGGCTACAGTGTCAAAATATCGGCGGAAGAATGAGAAAGACTCTCGCGGCCTCCGCTCGCATCTCCCATGGTACCGATGTGAATATGGAACCATGGAGGGCATCTCTACCTCCGGCTATGGAGCAAGCCTAGGAAAGTAGGCATATACCCACAACTACAGAATGTGAAAGGATAATAATGAGTATGTTTATCAGTAAAGTAGTATGTAGATAAAGCAGAAATCAGAGAATGATGTGCAGTGTATTGTGCAGTGTACAACCAGTGTAAAGCAGATTGCGTGTTATGCAGTGTGTGTGGTATATAGATAATGTAAAGCAGAAGGGAAAGATGTACCTCCCAAGCTCTCCAGTAGCCTCCTAGCAGGTGCCCGCTCCGGCGAGATGAAGAACTCATATATCTATACAGCGTGGCTAGGCCTACGCCGCCCCAGTCATAGCGTCGGATGCGAGTCACGTCTACCAGTGCGCTCAAGAGGTAGAGGCCAACGGTGTTCGCCTGGTCGGCGAAGAGAGTAGTGCCCAACAAGAACATGAGGAACCCCCGGGTGTAGTGCTCGACCTCCTTGCGGGTCGTCGGCGTCTGTCCCCTGAACTGGTCGGCAAACCATGAATATCTCATGAACCCTGGTCGGGAGAGAGGTGGGCAAATGTTGAGCAAAAAGATCTGGGTAGCATCCCACTCGCCGATATCAGTGTCGAAAGGGATCGGATCACCCTCTACTCCGATGCCAATGAGCATGGAGAAGTCGAAGGGAGTTATTGTCATCTTCCCTGCTGTACAAAGGTGGAAGGAATCGGTGGTGTCCCACCATCTCTCCACTAAGGCGCCTAGAAGAGGCCGACTCGCAGTAAAGCGCGAGAGTCCCATGCAGAATACACCAAAACCGGCTCCATCGACAATGTGGTAAACATCATCAGGTAGCTCCATGTACCAATCTCGTGCAATGGTGTTCCCATAACCCCGGAAGGCATGGGAATCTCTCTGTGTTCAAGATAAACAGATGCGAAGCAGTGTCAGGAATACAATGTATGCATGTGTTCAGAATTGGTAAAAATGCAATGTGTATATGTGTTCGAGTTGATAGAAGTACCGTGTATGAATGTGCTCAGAATGAACTAGGCATGCGGTATACAAGTGTGTTTGGGTTAATCAGATGAAGAGTAATATTGGCTATCTAAGCATATGATCTACATTGCAGAAAGTAAAGAGGAAGGATATACCTCAGCGGCGCCATAGGACAAGTGTGACTCTAGCTCGCGTAGCAGGAGGTCCCTCGGAGCACCTCGCGCAAAGCTCCTAAACTGGCGAATACTGTTGGGAGGCAATACGTGTACGTCAGGGTGATAAGACGCTGGGTCGAAAGGCCGAATGCTGAGCGGTAAAGGCTCGAACTCGGGATCCATCTCCATCCTTGGAGGAGCCCCACCCTGTGGAATATCATCCGCCATCTCGAGAAGAATGAGAAAATGGTCGAAGGTATGGAAAATGGGCAAGAATGCCAAAAGTCAACCGAAAGTCAACTCCGAGGGGTGAAAAATGAAAGAAAATGTCAAGGCTCGGAAGAGGGCACAGAAACCAAGGGTAACTCGGGGGAAACAAACCCCAAGTGGTGGAAATCAAGAAAGAAGCACCGAAGGCACTTTTCAATCGGTTCAACGTGTGTAAAACAACGAGGGTTTCGAGAATCAAATGTTTTTGGGACGTTGGAAAACACGTTTGAAGCACGGATCTAAGGGGAAAGTGATCTAGAGTAAGAGGAGAAAAGTTTTCGGCCTTGGAGAAGTGAAAGAATAGGGTTTGGAACCCTATACTTAAAGACCTGAGGCAAATGGACAAAACTGTCCCGAATCTGCCATTTTTGGCCGATCGGCCAAATGGTTGGCCGGCCAGCCAAATTGTTGGCTGATGGAGTTTTCTGGTGGCCGATGGGTGGCCGATGGTTCCCTCTTGTGGCCGATGGACCTCCAATGCCCTTGTTTGGGGTTTTTCTGTTGATTTGTACCCTCATTTCTCAAGAAAGTGCAAGAAAATACACTTTTGAAGCTTAAGCAACCTCCGTAGTGATCTCGAACCGTGTCTTCCGTGTGCGGTGCTCGATATGCACGAAATGTATCCTTTTTCGAATCCTTTTGCATATTGCTAGATTCGAAAATTATCTTTGAATGTGTGGCTTTACAGTGTTCTTATCACGTTCACGAAGTTTGCATTTGTTATATGCCTCTTTCACTTTTGCATCAGACATGCATCATCGCCTTTGAATAACATATGCGCGTTGTGTTAAATAGGTATTCGTGTTTACTTTGCATAGAGTATGTACATTGCATGGAACACGTTTTAACCTTGCTTGCATAGAAAGTGCACTTCTCACCTTGGCATGAAATGCGCGTCTTAATGTTGCATGGAGCATACATTTCACTTGCATTGTTATGCACACTTTACTTGTGTTGTCACGCATGTTACTTGCGTTGTCACGTACGTTACTTGCATTGTTATGCACACTTTACTTGTGTTGTCATGTGTAGACGCGCCCGCGTGGGGCCACACGTACCACAGTTCGGACTCGATCTGTCACGGTTCTTAATCTGAACCAAAGAGTCCAAATCCGGCAAATTGTTTTGAAAAACAGATTTTATATAAAGAAGTGCCAAACATGGACTGCTTTGCCAGATACAAAGTCGCCACCTAAATATTTTTTTAATGGGGGAATTTAGGAAACCCTGACTCGTTTGCCTAAGGCCACGTGTCCGTCATCACCAAAGTTACCTCGGCTCGGGAACTTGGGTACGATTGGGGAAGGTCAGCTATGAGCACCCCCTCTCGCCCGATCCGAAGATCGGCCTCTACTAACCATGATATCTAGTTTTGAAAACTTTATGTGCCCTTAAACCGGTTATTAGCCTAGAATTACTGTGTGATGCGCACAACACAAAAGTATAGACTAGATTGCCTTATTTGGAACAAAGCATTGCATATCCGCTCGTTTGAAAGATGGTTTGAAATTTGCTACTCGTAAGTAGGCTAAAACACGGATTTCAACGAGTTGTTCCAACTCAAACAATCCAACCTTCACCCACAGGCATTCAGGCAGTTATATCATGTAAGCATATAGCCGCATGGTAAGCATGCTGACATGACAACACTCACACGCATGCAAGGATGCTAAAGCATAAATACTTACATCGTACTCCGTGCCAAAACAATGAACTAGTTAGTAATCATATGCATGATCCTAATTCATGTTAAAAAATGGCTAATGCATCGCATACAAAATGCAACTATAATAGGCTCGGCTAATCCTAGTATGGCATGTGGAATGCAACAAATAACATGTATTCAAGTTAGATTTGAAATGCTATGCGGTTAGCATGATGCGCCGAGCCCGGTGCATGCAATACTTGATGAATGATGCACGCATGCATAGCGTAAGGTATGCTAAATTAAACGTGCCCTAATACTAACCATCAAAGCAGGTAAGTAAAAGGGAGAAAGAAGTGGGGGTTGGAAGACATGCACACACGCACCCACACTTATTACAAATTCACCCTTGCTCGGAGGGACCAAAAGAATAATACAATTTAACTAACTATCAAGCTAATTAAATATTACAGACAATTAACTAGTTAAGCAAATTAACTAAGCTAATTAAGCAGTAAAAATCAGCCTCGGGAAGAGGGTCCAATGCATGCATGCTCGGTTTCGCTCGGAAATCCGCCACCATGCACAAATTGCCTCTATTTTCCCTGCTCTGCTCCTCTGAAAATGGCACAATTCCCAAGGAACACTCTATGGACATTGTGGAACACCACCGGCCAAGGGAATGGTCACCGGCCATGGCAGGGTGGTCATCGACCATCTATGGAGCTATCGGCCATCCATAAATGGTCGATCGGCACTTGGGGTAGTCAACCGGCCAAAGCTTCCTGCAGAACCTGTTTTGACAGCAGCAGAGGGCAAAACAAGGCATGGCAATGCATTTCAAGCAATGTTTGCACCAACCACACTCCTTATCATATTCATGACTCAAAGGGGCATGGTACTCGATTCCCGGACCACCAATCGCGCATTTCAATGCGTGATGGCCCAAGAACCAAGTATGCATTTTCAATGTGGATGAAATGCACACAAACAAACAATGAGCTCAACCTCTATCATACTCAATTCAAGAGGCAAAGCATGCATGCCAATGCCATGCAACCTAGACATGTGAGCTAGTATGCAACATGACAATGCAAACAAGCACACAAGGCATGAAGCATCAATGCTAACCAACAAACATACAAGATGTAATACGGATGTTGAAGCACACAAACAAGCATGTGATGGGCCAAGTATGCAACAACATACAAGGCTAATGGACATGCAAGACATGATGCAATCACAGCATGTAAAGTGTAAGACATGTAACAACATGTAAAGAGTGGACTTAGACTAATTTGGGCAGCTCTCAACTAGGCCCAAAACAGTGGCCAAAAGCCATAGAAATGAAGGCAAAATGACATACAAACATGCATGCGCACGTGGTTCAACACTTAGGCATATAGAGACAACTTTTAAGCACACTTAAAAGAGGAACATCATGGGCATATGGCATGCATTATAAACTCTGAAATCATGTTATAAAATGATGCCAAATCAATCTAAACAAGGCAATCAAAGCATGCAAGCAAAGTCCGAGGCCTAAGGCTCACCAAAGAGGTATTGAACTACCCTTAACAAAGCCAAACATGGCATGAATTGAATGACCAAAATCAGAGTTTTAGCATGCTAAAACAAAGCCAAAAACGCAATGACATGGCATCCTAGAGGCCTACACATGATGGCATACGCAATGGCACATTCATGGAGCATCAAACATGAACTCTTTAAGGCTTTAAAGGAACACCAAATGCAAGCATACAAGCATGCTAAATGGACTGATATGGCATGACAAGTGGTTCCAAACCACTGAAACAAAGCAAGGATGGCATGCTAGAGGGGTCAATGCTCAAGGCATACAAGGGTGATTACATGGTAGCTATACAAAGTAAAGCATGGATGACCCAAATGACCAAAAACAGACCTTTAGCACATCAAAACAAGCACAAAAGCTTCACAAAGCTTGGCCAAAAACATGCTAGAACAAAGCTCAAAGCACAAAGCATGTTAAGGCTAAAACATGGCATTACAAGACATGTATGCAAGGCATGCATGGTGTGTCTAAACCAAGTAAAAAGAGAGGTAAAACATGGCAAAATACTACCAAATACCTACTGAAACATGGCCGACATGGTTTCAAAAATGGTGCTCACACATGAGGCTTAAATGGCACATATTGAAGACAACAAGGAGAGGGGGTAGCCCTCTCCTTCTTGGGACCTTAAACCACCATCCTCACCACTGAAATCTCTCAAGATTTCAGTGGTGAGGAGGCCCAAACAAGGTGGTCCCGGAGCTCACCAAAATAGCACAAAAATGGGGCCAAACAAGCCCTAAGAGGGGTCAAACAACCCCAAACAACAAAACACCCTTAAATAACTATTTTAAGCAATGAAGAACAAGGCTTTTATTAGTTATATGAAAAGTCTAAAAATAGTTGCAAGATAGTCAAAAAAGCTATGCAAAAATGGGGAATAAAGGGCAAGAACACTCACCCTTGAAGAACACTTCCAAGATCACAAGACCAGACCTCTTCTTGGATCAAAACCAGCTCAAAAAGTCCAAGATCAACCCTCTAATGCCTTAGCAGCTAAGGGAAGGTGTAATGGTAGGTGTTTGTGTGCAATAGTAAGGACAAACACACACTTAACTCACAAGGGAGGGAGGTATAGAGATAGAATAGGCACACACTTCTAACCCTAAAAAAACCAGACCTCTGGAGCTTTTTTCTTACCTTAGAGGAGGAAGGAGAGGCCTCCTCTTTATAGAAGATCACTCTTGCAAAGCTTACAAAACAAGCTTGGCAAGAGTGAAATCCCTCCATACACGTGTATGGAGGGGGGCAAGGTGCATGCCAGCTAGCACAGCTGGCATAAAAATATCTGCAAAAGCAGATGCACAGTGATCGGCCAGCCAAAAATGCTATTTTGACAAAATAAATGGCCGACCGACCACAAATAGCGCCGGCCGGCCATAACCAATGGCCAGTGGCAACAAAACATGGCCGGTGGCCTCAAGCCATGGCCGGTGAGGTGTGGGGATGGCCAATAAGCCATTCCCTACTCCTCAAAAGCAAAATAAAGTGTTTGGTGCAAAACCAAACACAAAACAGTCGAGTCGAGAGATCCTGAGGCAAGGCGCGTGGCCGAGACCTCCGGGAACTCAAGACAAACACAAACATGGATGATCACCGAGTGTTCAAGCGGTGACGTCCAAGTCTTGAGGGCGGTCAAAAATGGGGTGTCTACATCATGTATGTTACTTGCATTGTTATGCAAACTTTACTTGCGTTGTCACGCATGTTACTTGCATTATTATGCACACTTTACTTGCGTTGTCACACACGTTACTTGCATTGTTATGCACACTTTACTTGCATTGGTATGCACGTTCCAGTTGCATTGTTATGCACCTCTTCACTTGCGTTGTCACGCACGTTTCAGTTGCATTGTTATGCACTCTTCAGTGCATTGTTATGCACTGTTCCCCTGCATTGTATGCACCATTTCGCTTGCATTGTTATGCACATCCCCTATGCATTGTTATGCACTTTTCCATTGACATCATATGTGCACACGTTTATCTTGTATTGAAATTTTATTTTGATATAGCGTTGATCATGTGTTCCTATTACATTGTACTTGTCAAAATCTCTCTTTTGTACAGGCACGATATTGTATGTGTGGTTCATTCAAGAGCAGTTCCGGTTTAGTTTGACTGCTATCCTTCTCCACTCGCGTTTGATATGCGTTTGGACGTACCCTTCTCCACTCGTGTTCGATATGCGTTTGGACGTATCCTTCTCCACTCGGTTTGACATGCGTTTGGACTTATCTTTCTCCTCTCGCGTTTGACATGCGTTTGGATGAATGCGCTTTCTTGCACAGTCCTTCTCCTTTTGCGTTTGATATGTTAGGAGGTGTTTCGTTTGAGACTTTGGGTGTTCCCAAGAGTCGCTTTTAGTCTTTCCTGCGTGAGTCGTAGTTGAGATCGCATAATTTTCTTACATCCTTTCTGCATGAGATGTAGTTTGGTTCGTGTTTACTTGCTTATGTACAAGTTTGCTGTAGCATTTCTTTGCATAACATTCGCTTAAAATATTGTATTTATTTTGCATAGATGCTTCATTACAGTCTTCTTTGCATAATCATAAGTTAAGTTCTGCATTGTGCATATCATTTGCATTTTTCCCCAGCCTGCGGGCGCATCCATATTCTTATCTTGTATGTTTCTCTAAGTCTTCAGCTTTGTCAAAACTGGGTCGTCTCTAGGCTTTGACATTCACTCCTTTCATCTCATGACTTCCGAGTTCTGTCAAAGAGGGGCAACTGTAGACACCCCATTTTTGACCGTCCTCAAGACTTGGACGTCATCGTTTGAACACTCGATGATCATCCATGCTCGTGTTAGCTTTGAGTTTCTGAAGGTCTCGGCTTTGCGCCTTGCCTTGAAGCCTCTCAATTTATCTATTTTGTACTTGGTTGTGGACCAAGAGCTTGTGGGTTTGTTTCTGAGGGAAGAGGGTGGCTTCTTGGCCAGCCCTACAACCCATCGGCCAGGCCTTATGCCTATTGGCCATTCCTTCTTTCCATCGGCCATCAGTGGTGGCCGGTCGGCATCACTGATGGCCGGTCGGCACCTTTAATGGCGGTCGGCCATGTTTGTTGGCCGAGGCCTTTTTATTTGCTTTTGCAAATATTTTATTGCCAGCTGTGACAGCTGGTAAGCATAAAACTCATCCTTCATACACATGTATGGAGAGATTGAACCAAGCCTCTAGCTTGTTCAACAAGCTTGAGACTTGGATTTCTATAAGAGGGGAGGTCCCTCTCCCTTTCCAGAGGTTCTGAAATTTGCATTAGAGACAAGATATTTCTCTCTCTCTCTCTATATTTCTCCCTCTCTCTCTATATTTGCACTTGTTTATGCCTTAAAGTGGATTTTGTTCACACTTTTGCACTAAAGCACCCAGTGAAACACCTTCACTCTTGAGCTGAGGTTCTTGGAGGTTTGTTTGAAGCTCCTAAGCTTGGTTTTGCCTCAGAGGTTGCTGCTTTGAAGTTGTTCTTCAAGGGTGAGTCTTCACCCTCTTTATAGCTTTGTTTTTTATTAAGTCTTTAGCCCTATTTGCATGATGTTTTAGGCTTAACTTTAAACTGCAAAAAGTTTCATTTTCAAGTGCTTAAAATGTTTGTTTGAGGCTTCTTTGGTGTTGGGGGTGTTTCACCCCCTTGTATGCCTTATTTGCTAGGCTTTTAAGCCATCCCTTGAAGCTTTTGTTTTAGCCTTCTCTTGGCCTTTTAGCCACTGAAATCCAATGGATTTTCAGTGGTAGAAAGTGTGTTTTGAGGCCCCAATTGGGTGGGGGTTGTCCCCCCTCCTCTTCTCTTGTGTGTTTGTGTTGATGGCTCATCAAAGTAGCATTCTTGTTAAGATTGTTTTGGCTCCATCTCAACCTATTTTTGGCCTTATTTCAGTATGGCGTACCCCTATTTTGGCTTAGTTTAGGCCACCCTTGCATGCTTTATACACTCGTAGTGTAATCCTTGCAAACTAGCTTTGTATGCTTAAGGTTTTAGCTCACCTTTCTAGCATGTATTGGTTCCATCTCAGCATGTTCTTGGCCATTATTTAACAGGCCTTAACTCTGATTTTGGTTGGTAGAGTCATCTCTTGCTTGGTTTTCACACTTGTAGTGTAATTCCCTTTGTTGGCCTAGTATGCTCTATGCTTCACGCCTCTAATTCTAGCATGTGTTGGCTATGTTCAAGCATGTTTTTGGCCTTGTTTTGACCTACCTTGAGACTGTGTTGAGTCACCTTGGCCCTTTGGGGCTTGCTTGATATGGCTATGGTGCAAGTACCGTTGCTAGCCTTAAGCTTTGAGCCTCCTAGCATGCCTCATTTGTCATATGTACATGTTTTGACATCATTTGGAATGATATTTCAGAGCATATAGTGTTGTTGCACTTCCATGTTCTTCACTCTTTAAGTGCTCTTAAGAGTTGCACCTTTATGCCTTATTCATGGGCCAGTGCATGAGCATGCATTTTATTGCTTTCAATGCTAGCATTTCAGAGAATTTTGGCCGTTATTTTGGCATGCATGAGGATTGGTTAGGGTTGGTTTAGTCCATTGAGCATCGCATTGCATAGCCTTAATGATGTGTACTTCATTAGCTTTAACGCTTAAGGGCCCTAGCATGCCATGCTTCTGTTGCTTGCATGATATGTCATCATTTCTCACATGATTTCAGCATTTGTATCTATGCCATGCTCTCATATTCGTCACCTCTTCGTTGTGTTTGAAAGTTGACCCTTATGCCTAGTTGATGAGCCATCACATGAGCATGTGTTCTCCCCCTTTTTGTGCCTAAGTTTTGGTGTGTTGGCCACTGTTTTGGAGCCTCTTAGGCCTGTCCATATGTTGTTTAAGTCCATGGAGCATTGTATTGCATGCCTCTTGTATGATGCTTTTTACTAGCTTTGATGTTCTTGGCCTTCGAACATGTCTCACATGCATTGTTTGCATGGTAGAATCTTGTGCATGTCATTCTAGCATTGGTAGAATAACATGTTGTTTGCATGTTCTTGCATTGCATGTTGTTTGCATGTTGTCTTTGCATTGTGTTTGGGTTGAATGTTAATCCAAACACGAGAAACGAGGGGCGTTTCATACTTGAAGTGATGAAACGTGCCTCATTTCTTTGTCGCCAACCCTCTTGATCAAAGCATGATAGAGGTATAGGCTTATCGAGTCCTATGTGTTATTTGTGCATTCATCGAAATTGTGCAAGCTTGACTCTTTGGCCATCATGCATTGAGATGCATGATTGGTGGCTCGAGAGCCAAGTACTACACTCCTTTAAGCTTGAGACATGATAAGGAGTGTGGTTGCACACATATTTCCTTGCAAATACACTGCCATGCCTCTGTTTGTGCTCTGTTGCAGCAAAAGGAGAAATTGCAGGAATCAGTGGCCGACCGGCCATCAAAGCTGCCGACCGGCCACAAAGTCTGCCATCGGCTATCAAAATTGGTCGATAGCCATGAACTCTGGCCGATGGCCATTCCTCGTGGCCGACCACCCCTCAGCATGTTCCTAAGGTGGATCAGAAGCATCTTGGAAGTTGGCACAATTTTCAGAAGTCCAAAAGAGTGCAAACAGAGGCAACATGAGGCACGGTAGTGGATTTCCGAGCGAAGCCGACGAGCATGCATCTCTTCCTTGCCTGCGAGTCCATTTCATTATTTATGATTAGTTCATGTAAACTAGTCATTTGATTTGTTCTGTAATATTCTAATTAGTTTAGCGTAGCTATTTGTTTCATTTTGGGTTGTAATACTTAATTAGCTAGAGTTAGTTAATTAGTTTACTTGTAATAAGTAGCTTAGCTTAGATTAGCTTAGCTTATTATTCAGACCCTCCGTCGAGAGGGCAAATTTTGTAATAAGTGTACGTGTGTGTGTGCATGTCTTCCAACCCCACGTCTTTCTCCCTTTTATTTGCCAGCTTTTGATGGTTAGTTTAGGGCATATTTCAATTAGCATACTTATGCTTTGCATGCGTGCATCATTCATTCGTATTGCATGCACTGGGCTCGGCACATCATTCAGACTCCATTGTATTTCAATTCCTATTTGAGTACATGTATCAAAATTACAGCATTCACATGACATCTTAGAAAAGCCGAGCCTATCTTAGTTGCATTTTTGCATGTGTTGCATTAGACATCTTAACATAAGCTAGGATCATGCATGATTTCTGACATAGCTTCTGTTTTGGCTCGGAGTACACTGTGAGTGTTTATGCTTTAGCATCCTTGCATGTGTGTAAGTGACTACCATGCTTGCCATGAGGCTAACTGCTTAAGTGTTTAACTGTATGAATGCCTGTGGATGAAGGCTTCATTGCTCGAATTGGAACACTTCATCAAAATGCGAGTTTTAAGCCCACTTTGTGAAGTGGCAAAATCATGTTTTCTAAGCCCACTTGAGGGTGGCAAATCCACGTCTTATCCTACTTGAGGGTAGCATCTTTCAAACCATTCTCACAAACAAGCATGAGATGTTTTGTTCCAAGTTGAGTGATTTAGTCTATACTTGTATGTTGTGCGCATCACATAGTAAAGTTAGCTAATAAATCAGAATATGAACACATGTGTTTTCAAAAACAACATATCATGCTTAGTAAAGGCCGATCCTTTGATCGAGCGAGAGGGGGTGCTCATTGTATAACCCCCCTCTCGTACCTAAGTTCCCGAGCCGAGGCAACTTTGGTGATAACGGACACATGGGCTTAGGCACGAGTCAGGGTTTCCTAAATTTCCCAAAGACAAAATATTTAGGTGGCGACTCTGAAATCTAGCAAAGCAGTCCATGTTTGGTGCTTTTTGATTAAAATCAATTTTCCAAAACGATTTGCCGGATTTGGACTCTTTGGTGATTTATCATTCTTACATTGCACTTTGTGAGATTAGATTCAGAACCGTGATAGGAGTTTGAACTGTAGTAGCTAGAACCACAATTCGCGCCCTCGCACGCGGAGCAGAGTTCGGGTGGTCTACAGTTTCTGGCGACTCTGTTGGGGACTTAGAGAACTTGACTCGAACTCATGATATGTTGTTTTGTTTACACTTATGTGTTTCTTTGCATTGCATTTGCATTGGTGCGCCTAGGACACCGTGTTTGCTGTCTATTATTCCTGAACGGTTTGTCGGAGGCTTGCTTGGAAAAGCGTGTGTAACAAGCCCGCGCGGGACCTCGGCTACAGTTCGGACTTCCCTTTTTGTTTGTTTGTTGCGGTTCTTAATCTGAAGCAAAGAGTCCAACTCTGGCAAATCGTTTTGAGAAAAAACAGATTTTGAAAAGAAGTGCCAAACATGGATTGCTTTGCCAGATACAGAGTCGCCACCTAAATATTTTTTTTAAAATGGGAAATTTAGGAAACCCTGACTCGGTGCCGAAGGCCACGTGTCCGTCATCACCAAAGTTGTCTTGGCTCGGGAGCTTGGGTACGATCGGGGAAGGTCAGCTATGAGCACCCCCTTTCGCCTGGTCCGAAGACCGGCCTCTACTAACCATGATATCCGATTTTGAAAACGTTATGTATTCTTATTCCAGTTATTAGCCTAGAATTACTATGTTATGCGCACAGCAAACAAGTATAGACTAGATTGCCTAATTTGGAAACAAGCATTGCATATCCGTTTGTTTTGAAAAGCGCTTTGGAATTTGCTACTCGCAAGTAGGCTAAAACACGGATTTCAACGAGTTTTTCCAACTCAAACAATCCAACCTTCACCCACAGGCATTCAAACAGTTTATCTCATATAAGCACTTAGCCACATGGTAAGCATACTGTCATGGCAACATTCACATGCATGCGATATGCTAAAGCGAAAATACTTACATCGTACTCCGTGCCAAAACAATAAACTAGTTAGCAAACATGCATGTCCTAGTTCATGTTAAATGGCTAATGCAACACAAGCAAGGGTGTAATCTAAACAGGCTCGGCTATCCTAAACATGGCATGTGAAATGCTACAAGTAACAAGTATTCAATTTGGAAATTGAAATACAATGCAGTTAGCGTGATGTACCGAGCCCGGTGCATGTAAGACAAATGTATGGATGCACGCATGCTATCATACTGTATGCTAATTTAAATATGCCCTAATACTAACCATCAAAGCGGGTAAGTAAAAGGAAAGAAAGAAGTGGGGGTTGGAAGACATGCACACCACTCACCCACACTTATTACAGATTTGCCCTCGCCCGGAGGGACCAAATAAATAATACAAATTAATTAACTACGCAAGCTAATTAAATATTACAAATTGCCTAATCAGTTAACAAACTAATTAAACTAGGAAAAGCAGTAAACCGCCTCGGGAGGAGAGCCAGATGCAGCGCATGCTCGGGTCCTGCTCGGAAGCGCACGGCTATGCATAGTCTGCCTCTGTTTTCCCTGCTCTGCCTCTCTGAAGACTGCCAAAGTCTCAAGGATGCCTCTCTGGATACTGGGAATCACCACCGGCAGTGAATTGTGGTCACCGGCACAAAATGAATCCATCGGCTGGTGATTTACTGCCGGTCGACAATGTATACTGCCGGTCGGCAAAGAATGCCTGCAGAACCTGCAACCCATAGCAGCAGAGGACAGAACTTGCATGGCAATACAATTCAAGCAATGTATGCACCAATCATGTCCCCTATCATGTTTGTGACTCAAAGGGGCATGTGTCTCGATTCTCGGACCACTAATCACGCATTTCCATGCATGATGGCCCAAAGAAACAAGCATGCACTTTCATGTCAAATGAAATGCAATGCAAACAAACAAACCAAAGCCCAATCCCTATCACTAATCAAGGGACAAAGCATGCATACGAGATGTAATGCAACCTAGGCATGCAAGCTAAGGATGCAACATGAGCATGTGGACAAACAATGCACACTAGGCATGCGACCTAAGCAAACAAGCATGTGAGACATGCAAACTAACCAAGCATGCAAGATGCAACTAAACATGTTAACATGCAAGGCTTGCAACATGTAAGCGACTTGACCAAAGAAGAATGCATGCCAAATACGAAGGGTTCCAAGCATGCAACAACATGAGATAGGCCAAGTATGTGACAACACACGAGGTAAGCATGCAAACAAGCAAATGATGGACTTAAACATGACTTGGGCAGCCCTAACTAGGCCTAAAATCAGTGGCCAAAACCATGGAAGTGAAGGCCAAAATGCAAACAAACATGCAAGCACTCATGATCCAACACTTAGGCATGTAAAGGCAACTCTTAAGCACACTTAAAGAGACCAAACCATAGATAATTAGCATGCAATGAAAAGCTTTAAAATCATGTTATAAGAGGTGCCAAACCAACTTAAATGATGCAAGCAACACATGCTACACATTCTCATACTTGAAGCATACAAGCTCAAATACAAAGGAGCTATACTAAGCATGCCAAGATCGACCCAAGAAACTATGGACAGACCTAAAACATGGCAAAACAAGCACAAAACCTTCACAAGGCTAAACCTAAAACATGCTAGAGCAAAAGCTAACAACCTAAGGCATATTAAGGCAATAACAAGGTATTACATGGTAGGTATGCTAAGTATGCATGGTGTACCAAAACCAACACACAACAAGGTTATATCATGGCATAATAAGCATGGAAAATAGCCAAGACATGATCAATACACACTCTAACATTATGCTCCCTCAAGAGGCCAAAAGGGGTCCCTTTCAAGGACAACAAGGAGAGGGGGTGACCCTCCCCTTTTGGAGACTTCAAGGCGCCATCTCCACCACTGAAATCCCTCAAGATTTCAGTGGTGAAGAGGCCCAAACACCAAAGTCTCGAAACTTGCACAAAAATAGCACAAAAAGGAGCCTTACAAGGCTTAGGAGGGGTCAAACAAACCCAAACCACAAAACACTCTTAATAAACAATCAAGAGGGCTAAAAAACAGAACTTTTTTGTATTATACACTAAGCACGAAAATAGCTCTAAGATAGGTAGAAAAGCAATGCAAAAATGGGGAATAAAAGAGAAGTTTCTCACCCTTGTAGATCACCTTCACAAATGATGCTCCAATAGCCCTCCTTGGCTTGAATCCAGCTCCAAAACACCAAAACCAGCCCCTTAGAACCTCAGTAGCCAAAGGAAGGTGAAGCACTAGGTGTTTGTGTGCAATAGTATGGACTAAAACACCTAGAACACAAAGAGAGAAAAAGAGAGATAGGAGATATGTATGAACCCGAACCCTAACCCTAAAACCAGAGCTTCTCTTTGTGTTTTTCTCTCCAAAATTCTCTAACCCCATGCCAAGAGAAGAGACCCTTCTCTTATAGGCAACCAACTTGTAAAGCTTATACAACAAGCTTCCAAGGAGGGCATCCCTCCATACACGTGTATGGAGGGGAACCAAATGCCACACAGCTGTCCTAAAATATCTGCAAAAGCAGATGAACAGTAGTCGGCTGGCCAAAAATGTCATTTTGACAAAAATGACTGCCGACCGGCAACAAAGAGTGCCGACCGGCCACATACATTGCTGGTGGCAACAAAAACCAGCCGGTGGCCTCTAGCCACTGCCGGTGGTGTGTGGGGATGCCTCACAAGGCATTCCCTGCCCCTCCAAGGCAAAACACAAGTGTTTGGTGCAAAACCAGACACAAAACGGTCGAGTTCGGAGATCCTGAGGCAGGGCGCGTAGCCGAGACCTCTGGAACTCGAAACGAACACAAACATGGATAATCATCGAGTGTTCAAACGGTGACGTCCAAGTCTTGAGGACGGTCAAAAATGGGGTGTCTACAGCGTGCCATAAGGCTAACCGATTACGGGGCTCTGCCACGATAGGAACACAAACCTCGATTGTTATCGAGGCACCCCTTTTGACCATTTGACGTAGTTGCATATCGGAAACTATAGTGACCATTCCAAATTAGGACAGGTTACTTGCCCGGTTTTCCAACATCGAGCTGCAGCATGGAGGAATGGAAAACACAGCAGAGTGCGGCTCAGCGGGAATAGTGCATTTATCCTGAAACCACGAAAATTCAACTTTTTCGAGCCATCCAAAGTCGCAATCCAAGTCGAGAGTTTTTCGGTAAAGAATGGTTTCATTTGGGGCAAAAATGGAGCTGAAATGAAGAAACAACGAAGCTGGGGCTTTTGTAGAAGATAAGGCACTGAGTGGAAGACAAGTGGCAGCAATTTGGAGATTCTCAAAATTTCTGGCCGACTGGCTAGTTCAAGTAGTCGACCGGCCACCTTTACTGGCCGATAGTAACCATAAGTGGCCGACAATGATCCTAAGTGGCCGACAGCCACTCCTTGTCTCCAGCAGAGAGCCTTTAGCCTTCCTGTGTGCTGAGGATGCTAAAAACCTAAGTTTGATTCAACTTCGGATGCGTCCTGCTGTTTTGCTTGTCAGTTGTCTTTGATTTGTTTATCGAGTTTGTTGCAATTCGTTTATTGAGTTGTTGTTTTATTTATCGAGTTGTTCTTTAAGTTGTCTTATGTTATTTTGTTTGTTGTGTCGGTTCACTACTTGACTTCGCAATACACAAGTATTCAATTTTCATCAATTCCATTTTTGTGTAAAATGGTGCGACGCAATGCTCAGAATATAAATGCAACACTTTTTAACCAAAGTTGTTTTCATTCCAATCATGGTTTCTTTTTGCAAAAGAGTACAAGTTTTAAAGAAAACAAAGCTGCCTAAGGCTGTACAATGTGCTAATACTACTAGCAAAAAGAGAAATAAAGCAAAACATCTGGATCGGTGCCAAACATCTCAGGACTGAGAGGCTCTCTTCGTCTTCTTCCTTGGCTGTGCGGACTCAGAGCTATCACCATCAGCACCACTATCTGACTCTGAACCGGAGCCAGAACCAGAGCTGCCTGCACTCCTATCCTCGGAGCCCTCCTCAGTGTCGTTGTCACCCTCAGAACCAAAGCCGGTGCCCTCGTCGCCTCTGCCCTTGGATGCCTCGGACTGGGGACTCGCTGACTCCTCCTCCTCCTCACTGGTCTCATCATCATCATTATGCACGACAGGCTCTTGATGTCTCCCTCGTCTATGTGCCGAAGTCTCTCTTCCTGCTGCTAGAGGGGACTCTGATGGTCCTATCTGGAGGGGTGTGACCTGAAAAGGCAGTTTGAATACATCAGCTACAATATATGTATCAGATGCAAGTATGGTGTGCAGAATGAGTACATGCAGAAGCCAAATACGATATGTGAATGCAATGTGCCAGATGTGATCCATACATGCAGTGTATCAGTGCAATGAAATGTTCAGTTTCAGTATGTCAGCAGAAGTATGATAAATGCAAGAAAGCTGAAAAATTACCTGAATGCCGTGGGAAACCAGCATTATCTCCCTCCTCAAGATCATGCCCTCAAATGAGGCCATCACATGGAGTAACCCCTTAACATACTCTACGGAGGGCTGCAAATGCAAGTTGAAATCATCAGTGCATGAATGAATAGGAAATCTAAGTGAAACTGAAATGAATGAAAGCTGTAAAGTATATCGGTGGTGAGCCAGTTGTCCTGACGTATCGGTGATCGGCAACGGGGGCTCAAGTGGAATCTGATAAGGTACCCCACCATACCGCCAACTTGTTAGCTCAGTCGGAGGATTAGGCCATCCAACACTCTGCCTGGAAGGAGGTGTCTCCCTAACCCTACCCCTCGGTGCTTGGGCCCTGCTCGTCGAAGGAGCATCTGCTACCTCAGCCCTACTTGTTGGAGGGAAGTCTGTTGTCCGAGCCCTGCTCGATGAAGAAATATCAACTGTCCTCCTTGTGGGAGCGCGAACACCTGTCAAAGGAGGCATCAGGTATGTCTGAAGGTAAGTCATGTAGTCCCCGTCTCCGATGAATCGGTCTGCATCTGCGCCTCACATGACATCAGTCATCTCTTGAGGGGAGATACTCTCTGTAGCACGAATGGAAGGCAGGGGCGGTAAAGGAACTGACTGCAGTGGCAGGCCAAAAGTCTGTCCCATGAAACGCTCACCTAAGAACCAGGCTCGGCCTACCGGCCCCTCGAACAGGATCCGATATCGAGAGGCACCCCAAGCATCGGCAAAATGAAATTGGGCAAGCCCTGGCATCGCCACCCAAGGCTGCCATGTGATCTGTAGACGACAAGTGCATGAATTGTTTAGTTGCCATTAGACATGCAAAATGAATTGAAGTTGAAAAGTAATAAAAACTGTGAGTTTTGAATTACCTCGGTCACCCTCATGGTGTCGAAATACTGACGAAGATATAGGAGGGTCTCCCGGGCCCTTGGCTGGTACCGACCATCATATCTACATGAGTACGGTACCTCGAGCGGTGTCTCGACCTCCAGCTCGGGAGCAAGCGCTGGGAAATAGACGTATACCCACTGCTGTGAAAAACATGACATTGACAGTGGCAGTGAGAATACAGAATATACAGAAAATGCAGAATGTAGAATACAGAGTGTAGTATATGCAGTGTGTGCAGAGTGTGTAGTGTACAGGAAGTGCAAAGCAGAAAGCATGGCAAACAAAAAAAACTGTAAAATTGAAAAGTAAAGCGTACCTCCCAAGCTCTCCAATAGCTGCCCAGAACGTTCCCGCTCTTGGGGGAGGTCGAACTCATGTAACAATAAAGGGTAGCGAGACCGACCCCGCCCCAGTCATAGGGCCGAACCTGGGATAGGTTTACTAAGGCACTCAGAAGATACAGCCCAATGGTGTTCGCCCTGTCGGCGAACAATGTAGTGCCAAAGAGGAACATCAGGAATCCTCAGGTGTAATGCTCTGTAGCCTCAATCGTCGCAGGCTCAGCTCCACTGAAGTGGTCTGAGAACCAAGTATATCTAACTGTGCCTGATCGGAAGATGGGCGGGTGTGCTCCCAGCAGATGAGTCCAAGCAGCCTCACACTCGCCCATGTCGGGGTCGTATGGGATCGGCGGACCTTCCACCTCGAGGCCTGTCAACATGGTGAAGTCATACGGGCTCATCGTCATGTCCCTAGTGGCAGAGAAATGGAGGGAGTTGGTGGTGTCCCAAATCTCTCCACCAGCGCGCCTAGAAGGGTCCTGCTCACCATAAGACGTGGGAGCCCCATACAGAATAAGCCAAATCCCGCCTCATCAATGATGTGTAGGACACCGTCAAGGAGGTCCGTATACCACTCCCTCGCTCAAGTCGACCCGTATCTGCGGGTGAAGTAGGAGTCTACCTGCGTAAATAAGTAGTAATGCAGCGTATGAGATGTGTTTAGAATGAGCAAAAATACAGTGTGTGAATGCGTTCAGGATGAGCAGTAATGTAGTGTGTGAGATGTGTTTGGGATGAGCAGTAATACAGTGTGTACGTATGTTCGACAAACAGATGGAATACGGTGCAGAAATGTGGGCTATACAAGAAATGCAAAGTGCATCGCAGAGAATATAAAGAGGGTAGTATGTACCTCGGGCGCATCGTGAGACAGGTGAGACTTTGCCTCCCATAGCAGAAGATCTGCAGGTGCACTGCCGAGCAAATCCGGTAAAGTGGCGAACTGTGCTAGGCGATAGTATATATGCCTCAGGATGGTACGTCGCAGGGTCAAAAGGCTGAATCTTGGTAGCAATAGTACGATGTCGGGCTCCCCCTCCATCCCCGAAGAACCCCTGTCATGAGGAGTGTTGTCTGCCATCTATGAAGAGGGTGAAAGACAGACAAAAATGGGCGAAAAATGCCAAAAGTCAACTCTCGGGAAGAGAAAAAGTCAAAGAAAGTCAAAGCCCGGGAAAGGGCTCCAAACTCAAGACAAGCTTTTGGAAAACATACCTCAAATGGTGAAAATGGAGGAAAAAGCTCCGAAATCAAGTTTTGTTCAGTTCAAAACAAAGGAAACCGAAAGGTTTTCGCAAATCAACTTCACGGGAAGCGTTGGAAAACGCATGTGGGGCACGGATCTAAGGAGGCAAAGTGTCTAGGAGGGAAGAGGAAGAAGTTTCGGCCATGTGGGTGTGAGGAAAAGTGATTTGGATGTGTGTTTTTAAAGATCCAAATGTAAAAAGACCAAACTGTCCCGAAAATATCACAACTGGCCGACCGTCCAGTTTTTGTGGCCGACCGGCCACTTAGGTGGCCGGCAGAAAGGGAAAGTGGCCAACAGGGTCCTGGGGTGGCCGACAGATGTTCAGTCTCCTCCCTGTGTGTTTTCAAACTGTTTTGAGTCCTTGGCTCTCAAGAATGTGCAATAGAAGTTCATTTTTCAACTCAAAATGTCTACGTAGGAGTTTCAATTCATGTCTTCAATGCGAGACTCATTGTTAGCCGGCATGAGCGGGGTGTATCCTTTTTAGAGCACGTTGTAACCCCTCCGAGAGGTAAATCAGAGGTGTCACTGAGTTAGTCTTGTTAAGGCGCGTATTTCTTTATGCGACATTTTGCATTGAGCATGCTATTAATGTGCATAATATATCATCATCATTGTGCATAGAACATGTACGTCGCATTTCATTACACTACACATGTTCTTTTGTTTGCATAGAATATGCATGTCACTTTGTATTGCATTGTGCATGCTCTTACATTTGTATAGAAATTTTCCGTACTTGTTGCATTGAACATGCATTCGATGTTGTCTAGAACACGCTTCATGTTATGCTTCTGTTTTGTTTTTGGCATAATGTGCATGAAACATGCCTTCCTAAGCATTGTATCGTGGTTCTTGATGTTGTATTGAACATGCATTGTATTGCAGTGTACCTATCGAGTTTCTTTCTTTGCATGCACTATATTGTATGTACGGTTCATTTAGAGGAATCCCAGGTAACACCATTTCCTTTTCCTCTCTCACGTGTGATACGCTGAGAGGTGTTTCCTTTTCCTCTCTCACATGTCATACGTTGAGAGGTGCTTCTTTTTCCTCTCTCGCGTGTGATACGCTTAGAGGTGTTTCCTTTTCCTCTCTCGCGTGTGATACACTGAGAGGTGTTTCCTTCCCCTCTCTCGTGTGTGATAGGCTGAGAGGTGCTTCCTTTTCCTCTCTCGCGTGTGATACGCTGAGAGGTGTTTCCTTTCCCCCTCTCGCATTTGATACGCTGAGAGGTACTTCCTTTTTCTGTTTTGCGTGTGATACGCTGAGAGGTGTTTCATTTGAGACTTCGGGTATTCCCGATAGTTGCTTTTAGCCTTTCCTGTGTGAGGCGCAGTGAAGATTGCATAATTTTCTTACATCCTTTTTGTATGAAACGTGGTTTGACTTGTGAGTCTCGCGCGTGGCGTGTTTGTGTGTTTGTTTTTCTGATGTGTGAGGCTGCTGTAGCTTATCGGTTTGCTTAAAATGTTGTGTTTATTTTGCATAAATGTTTCATTACAGCCCTCTTTGTATAATCATTTGTATTGTGCCCCAGCCTGCAGGCTCGTTTTCTGCATTGTTATCTTGCTTGTTTGTCTGAGTCATCGGCCTTGTCAAAAATAGGTCGTCTCTGGGCTTTGACATTCACTCCTGCCATTTTATGACTTCCGAGTTCTGTCAAAGAGGGGCAATTGTAGACACTCCATTTTTGAGCGACCTTAAGATTCAGATGTCATCGTCTGTGCGCCCGATGATTGTGCATGTTTGTGCTCGTTTTGAGTACCCGAAGGTCTCAGCCGAGCGCCTTGTCTTTGAGCCTCTAAAATCTCTGTGTTTTGGCCTTGTTTTTAGGCCAAACCTTGGTGCCCCTTGCCTGGAGGGAGGAGAGGCCTTGTCGGCCACTTTTGGCCCTTGTCAGCCACTTATGCCTCTTGTCAGCCACCTTGGGTGGCCGGTCGGCTAGGGAAGGTGGCCGACGGCCATTTTTCTCTTTTTTCAGATATTTTATGTGCCAGCTATGCTAGCTGTTGGTCACTGAAGCCATCCTCTATACACGTGTATAGAGGGATGGAAACAAGCTTTATGCTTGTTTCTCTATATAAGGGGAGGTCCCTCCCCCTTTCTTGGGGGTTATAGACACCTCATTTTTGACCGTCCTCAAGACTTGGACGTCATCATTTGAACACTTGATGATCATCCATGTTCGTGTTCGTTTTGAGTTCCCGAAGGTCTCGGCCGCGCGCCTTGCCTCAAGATCTCTCAACTTGTCTGTTTTGTGCTTGGTTATGGACCAAGCACTTGTGTTTTTGCTTTGATGGAAGAGGGTGGCTTGTTGGCCATAACCACACCCCATCGGCCATGGCATGAAGCCATCGGCCCCTTGTTTTTTCCATCGGCCAAAGGTGTTGGCCGATTGGCACTTTATTTGGTCAGCCGACACTTATGTTGGTCGATCAGCCATTTTTGGTGGCCGAACCCTATTCATCTGCTTTATGCAGATATTTTGTGCCAGCTGGCACAACTGGCATCCACAATTAACCCCCCCCATACACGTGTATGGAGGGATTTTCCCTTTGCTTAGCTTCTCCAAGAAAGCTTTGCAAATTGGATTTCTATAAGAGGGGAGGCCCTCCTCCATTCTCAGGGGTTCTGAAATTAGGGTTAGAAGAAGTTGTATCTCTCTATCTCTATATCTCCCTATCTCTATCATTTGTGTGTGCATTTGTGACCTAAAGTGATTTTTGTTCACACTATTGCACACAAATACCTAGCATTACACCATCCTTGGTTGCTGAGGTTCTAAGGAGTTGTTGTTAGGGTTCTTGGAGTGGTTTTGATTAGAGAAAGGTGCTGGTGTTGTGTTCTTGAAGGTGTTCTTCAAGAGTGAGCATTCTTGCTTTAGATACCCCTTTCTTGCTTAGGCCTTTAGCCCTTCTTGCTTATTGTTTTAAGCTTAGCTATTAACTGATAAAAGTTCTGTTTTTACTTGCTTTTGAACTTTGTTTAAGGTCATTTTGAGGTTTGGGGTTGTTTACCCCCTCTAAGGCCTTGTTAGGCCTTGTTTTAGGCCATCCCTTTTGGCCCTTGCTTTGAGCTTTGCATGGCTCTCTACCACTGAAATCCAGAGGATTTTCAGTGGTGGAGAGGTGGTTTTGGTGTCCTAAATAGGAGAGGGTCATCCCCTCTCCTTGTTGTCTTGAATACTAGCATAAGTGGCTTATGTTGGTGGCTTGTATGCCTAGCTTGTTTTAGCTTCATTTCAGCAAGTATTTGGTGTTGTTTTGCCATGATTTACCTCTGTTTAAAGTTAGTTTAGTGGTCTCTTGCATGCACCATATACTTACCTTGCAATCCCCTCATTTGCCTTAACATGTATCTAGCATTTAACTATCATACTTGCATGTTTTGGCTCAACTCCATGAAGCTTCTAGCCTTGTTTTAACATGCTTGAGCTCTATTTTTCATTGTTTTGGTCACGCTTACATTGTTTTGTATAGCTACCATGCAATCTAGCTTGTTAGCTTTGCGTGTTTAGTCATTAGCATGCTCTATTCGGATCATTTCAGTGATTTGGCATCATTTGTTATGTTATTTCAGTCCATATAGTATGCTCATATACTTGCATTTGTCACTCCTTTAATGTTTTAAAGAGTTGATGTTTATGCCTCATGAATGGGTCATTGCACATGCCACCATGCTTAGGTCTTTGGGATGCCATCTAAGTGAGTTTTTGGGCTTACTTTGACATGCCATAACTTTGTTTTTCATTGCTTAAGTCATGCCATGTTTGGTTTTGATAGGTGTAGTGTAACACCCTCTTTGGTAGCCTTGCATGCCTCATGTTTTGGCGTTGTGTTCTAGCTTGTGTTGGCTAGTTTCAAGCTTGCTTTCGGTCTTGTTTGGACCTGCCTTAGGACTATTTTAGGTCCTCTTGGCCCTTTGGGGCTTGCTTTGTATAGCCATGGTTTGAACCCTTTGGCTAGTTTCAAGCTTTAAGCTTTCTTGCACGCTTTGCTTATGTACTTTGGTCGGTTTGGCAACTCTCCTAACATGATTTCAGAGCTTAACATGTTTGTTACATGTCCATGTTTATCCTCTTCTAAGTGTGCTTAGGAGTTGCTCTACTATGCTTAAGTGTTAGGCCAATTGGCATGCATGTTTGTATGTGTTTTTGTCCTCATTTCCATTGCATTTTGGCCACTGATTTGGACCTATTTGAGAGCCGTCCACTTTGGTTTAAGACCATTATCGCATGTTGTTGCATGCTTGCCTTGCATGTTGTTGCATACTTGGCCCATTGCATGTTGTCGCATGCTTGAGTTATATCGCATTTGGCATGCCCATTTTGTTAAGTTGCTTTGCATGTTAGCATGTATTGTCCCTTGCATGTTGTTGCATGCTTGCCCCACATGTTGTTACATGCTTGCCTATCCTTAAATGTTGTCACATGCCTTGCATGTTTGCATGCTTGTTTAGGTTGCATTGCATTTGGCATGCTTATTACCATTAGCCTTGTATGGCATTGTCCTTGACATGCTTCATGTTGCATTAGTTTTGCTTGCATGATTGCATCCCTTGCCTCTTGATCAACCATGATAGAGGTTGGGGCCCCTTATATGTTTATGTGCATTTCATTTGATATAAATTGCACATTCGGCTCCTTTGGCCATCATGCATTGAAATGCGTGATTGGTGGTCCGAGGGTCAAGGACTATACTCCATTGAGTTCATAACATGATAGGGAGAGTGGTCGTGCAAACATTGTCTTGCAAATGTATTGCCATGCTCTGTTTGTCCTCTGCTGCAGCAACACAGCATTCTGCAGGAAGATGTGGCTGGTCGGCCATTTTCAGTGCCGGTCGGCTAAACATTGTTGGCCGAGAGCTTTACATTTGGTCGATGACCAATTTCCCATGGCCGATGGCCCTATCTCTTGGCCGATGGACTCTTAGAAAGTCCCCAAGGTGGTTTAGAAGTGTCACAGAAGTTAGCACAGTTTTCAGAGGTACAGAGCAGTGTAAACAGAGGCAACACGTGACATGGCGATGGATTTCCGAGCGAAGCCATCCGAGCACGCATGCATCCCTTTTCCCGAGGCTATTTTTACTGTTTTCATAGCTTAATTGATTTGCTTAATTAATTAAGTGTTGTGTAACAATTAATTAGCTTGTTAGTTAGTTAATTATGTAATTTGTATTATTCTTTCAGACCCTCCGTCGAGAGGGCCAATTTTGTAATAAGTGTGCGTGCGTGTGTGAATGTCTTCCAACCCCACATCTTTCTCCCTTTTACTTACCTGCTTTCAATGGTTAGTTTTAGGTCATTTTTCAATTAGCATCCTTATGCTTGCATGTTTGCATCCATTCATTTGTATTGCATGCACCGGGCTCGGCGCATCATACGAACCGCATAGCATTTCAATTCTAACTTGAATACGTGTATCGAATTGTCGCATCTCATATGCCATTTTAGAATAGCCGAGCCTATCTCTAGTTGCATTTTGCATGCGTTGCATTAGCCATCTAAACATGAACTAGGATCATGCATGATTACTAACTAGTTTCTTGTTTCGGCTCGGAGTACACTGTGAGTGTTTATGCTTTAGCATCTTGCATGAGTGTGAGTTTTGCCATGAGGCTAATTGCTTATGTGATATAACTGCCTGAATGCTGTGGGTGAAGGTTGGATTACTTGAATTGGACCAATTCATTGAAATCCGTGTTTTAGCCTACTTGCGAGTAGTAAACCTCAAACCATTTTCCAAACAAATGGATATGCGATGCTTTGTTCCAAATTAGGCGATCTAGTCTATACTTGTGTGTTGTGTGCATCACATAGTAAATTCTAGCTAATTAATCGGAATAAGAATGCATGTGTTTTCAAAAACAAGATATCATGTTTAGTACAGGCCGATCTTTGATCGGGCGAGCGGGGGTGCTCATAGATGACCTTCCCTAATCGTACCCGAGTTCCCGAGCCGAGGCAACTTTGGTGATGATGGACACGTGGCCTTAGGCACTAGTCAGGGTTTCCTAAATTCCCCAAAATAAAATATTTAGGTGGCGACTCTGTATCTGGCAAAGCAGTCCATGTTTGGCACTTCTTTCTTAAAAATTAGTTTTCCAAAACGATTTGCCGATTTGGACTCTTTGGTGATTTATCGGTCTCGCATTGCACTTTGCGGGATTAGATTCAGAACCGTGACATTTGAGTCCGAACTGTGGTAAGCAAGGCCCTCGGGGTGCGTCCACAGGGGTTTAGATTTTTCAGAGCAAAAATTTCCTCTCTCTCTCTCTCTCTAGAATTCTCTCTCTCTATATTTTTGTGCTTGAAAGTGCTTGAAAGTGGGAATTCTCTACACCTTTACAAACAGACTCTTCATCAAATACCTCTACCTTGTTGCTGAGGTCCTTGAGGTCGTATTTGAAGTCAAAAGCTTGGTTTTAGCTCAAGAAAGTTGTTGTTTTGCTACTGTGCTTCAAGGGTAAGGACTTACCCCTTTTAAGTTTATTTTTGCACATTGGATTGGCCACCTTTGCATGTTGTTTTTGGCCAAGTTGTCAACTGCAAAAACCTCTGTTTTTGAGGCTTAAAAACGGTGGTTTAAAGTATTTTCGGAGTTAGGGGTGATCCACCCTCCTTTATAGCTCGTTTGCTAAGTGTTGTATCACCTTTTAAAGCTTTTAAAACAATCTTGTGTTGGCCTTTAAACCACTGAATTCCAGAGGAATTTCAGTGGTAGAAAGTTTGTTTTGAGGCCCAAAATGGGAGAGGATGGCCTGCCCTTCTTGTCTCTCTATGCCATGCCTAGTTAGCACTACAAAGTAGCATCTTTTTATGGCTTATTTAGCTTAGTTCAAGCATGTTTTTATCCATATTTTAACATGTTATAACCCTATTTTTGACTGGTTAGAACATCTCTTGTTTGCTTCTCACACTTGTAGTACAATCTTGTTCACTAGCCTAGTGTGCTTGATGTTTTAGCCTATTGTTCTAGCTTGTGTTAGCTTGACTCTAGCATGTTTTTGGCCTTGATTTAGCATGCTTAGACTCTATTTTGAGTGGCTTTGATCATATATGCTTTGCTTTGTATAGCCATAGTGTAGATGGCCTTTACTAGCCTTGTGTTTTAAGGCTCTTAACATGCTTTATTTGAGTTATTTGCATGATATGGCATCATTTAGCATGTGATTTCAGAGCATATTCCTCTATCACACTCTCGTACATATCACTCTTTAATTGCTTTTGAGAGTTGTGCCTTATGCCTAGCTTGCGAGCCAACATGTGCGCATGATCTTTTACTCTTTTGTGCCTTAATTTTAAAATGTTTAGGCCACTGATTTGGCATGTTTTAGGTCTGTCCATAGCTGGTTTGATCATTTGAGCTTGATATTGCATGCTTCTAGTGTAATACACTTCACTAGCTTTGATGCTCCTAACTTTGGAACATGTTGTGCACATGTTGATTACATGATTTTGTGTCTTTAGCATACCATATCAGCACTGAAAGTCTGCCACCTCTCTCCATTCTTCACTTTTGAATTTGCCTTTGAAAGTGGTCTTAAGCCCCTTGTTGGCTTGAGCATGAACTTGATGCATTCATGCCTACTGGTTTTAATTCTCCCTTGAGGGTTTCTACTAACCAACAGCATGAGACCACTTTCATGCTTAAAGCACTTGTGGCTTAGACCACCTTTCCAATTAGAGGACTTTTTACATTGAACTTAACCGGTTAAAGAACTGATTGGTAAGCTAACATGCGTAAACAAGAAATGGACTAAGTAAAACATGGACAAGATAAACATGTGTGCTGCATTGCATGTGTTTGGATCGGACCTTAATCCAAACACAAGAAATGTGGGACGTTTCATACTCAAAATGACGAAACGTGTCACATTTCTTGGTCGCCAACTCCCTTGATCATGCTTGATAAGGTAGAGGTTCTTTGTGTATTGTTTGTGCATTCACTAAGCTTGTACAAGCTTGGTTTTTGGGCCATCATTTATTGAGATGCTTGGTTGGTGGCTTGAGAGCCGAGTGCCACCCTCCTTTGAGCTTGAGACATGATGAGAAGGGTGGAAGTACACTAAAAACAAGGGTCACGCTTGAGCGCAACTTCCCTCGCTCGAGCGGAGATACAAACTTGTGAGGGGCCGCTCGAGCGCAACTTACTTCACTCAAGTGGTTTGCAAACTTTGAAAAAGTACTAGTTGTGTGATTTTCATGCTCGACGGACGCTCAACGGTCACTCGAGCGTGAGACTCAGGTCCTCGCTTGAGTGCAACTCTTGTAGCTCGAGCGGTCTGTAAAAAAATGAAACTTTTGGGAGCTTGCATTTCATGCTTGAGTAGATGTAGACACCCCATTTTTAACTGACCTTAAGACTCAGACGTCATCGACTGAGCGCTCGATGATCGCGCATGTTTGTGCTCGTTTCGAGTTTCCGGAGTTTTCGGCTGAGTTCCTTGCCTCCGTGCCTCTGAACTTTTTGTGTTTTGGCTTGGTTTGTGGACCATGCCTTGTTGCCCTTGCCTGGAGGGAGAGAGAGGCTTGTAGGCCACTTTTTGTAGTTGTAGACTACTTTTCCCTCTTGTAGGCTAGTTTCTGGTTTCCAGAGCCTTCGGCCGAGCGCCTTGTCTCAGGACCTCTTAACGTTTTCCTCTTGGCTTGGTTTTTGGACCATGCCTTGTTGCCTTTACCTAGAGGGAAACAGAGGTCTGTAGACCACTTTTCCCTTTCGTAGACCACTTTTTGCGCCCGTAGACTAGTTTTCGAGGCTTCCGGCTGCGTGCTTTGTCCTGCGGACTCTTTTCTTTCTTCCTCTTGGTTTGTTTTTGAACCAAACCTTGTTTTCCTTTGCTTGGAGGGTGGAACAAGGGGTGTAGACCAGTTTCTCCCCCTGTAGACCACTTTTCTCCCCTGCCAGCCAGTTTTCTGGTCAGCCAGCTGGTCTTGGTGGTCTGTGGACCACCTAAAGTGGTCGGCAGCCATGCCACCACCTTCCTTTCTTTGTACAAATCACCTTTCCACCCCTGCCAACCAGTTGGTCTCCCTGCAAACCACTTTTTCTGGTCGGTCGACTAGTGGAAGTGGTCGGCCGACCACCTCAACTGGTCGGCACCTTTTCTGTATTTTCCTGCAGATATTTTCTTGCCAGCTGTTGGCATAGAAAGCATCCTCCATACACGTGTATGGAGGGATTGCTTGGAGCTCGAAGCTTGTTCAACAAGCTTGATGCATGGTTTTTTATATAAGGGAGCCTCCTCCCTCTTGCTTTAGGTTCAGAAAATTGCATAGAGCTATACATATATCTCTATCTCTATATTTCTTCCTTTCTCTATATATTTGTGCTTAAAAGTGTAGTTTCTTCACACTTTTGCTCACAAACACATAGTGAAACACCACACTCTTGTTGCTGAGGTACCTGAGGGACTTGTTTGAACTCAAGAGTTGGTTTTTAGCTCAGAAAAGCTGTTGGAGTTACTGCCTTGTCCTTGTTCTTCAAGGGTGAGTCACTAGCCCCCTTTTAAGCTTTGTGTTCATTGCTTATTTGGCCCTATTTGCATGCTTCTTTTGGCTTAACTTTAAACTGCAAAAAGTTTCATTTTCAAGTATTTGAGATGTTAGTTTGAGGCTTCTTTGGTGTTGGGGGTGGTCTACTTCCTTTTGTGCCTTACTTTGCTTTGTTTTGAACCATCTCTTTAGGCCTTTGAGATCACCTTCTCTTGGCCTTTTAGCCACTGAATTCCAGAGGAATTTCTGTGGTGGAAAGTGTGTTTTGAGGTCTCAAATAGGAGGGGGTTGTCCTCTCTCTTCTTTTCTTGTTTGCTTGTCTTGTTGGCTCATCAAATTAGCATGTTTGTCAAGCTTGTTTTGGCTCCATCTTAGCCTATTTTTGGCCTTATTTTAGTATGGCATACCTCTGTTTTGGCTTAGTTTAGGCCACCCTTGCATGCTTTATACCCTTGTAGTGTAATCCTTGCAAACTAGCCTTGTATGCTTAAGGTTTTAGCTCACCTTTCTAGGATGTTTTGGTTCTATCTCAGCATGTTTTTGGTGTTATTTTGCCATGATATAGCTCTGTCTAGGGTTGGTTTGATTGCCTCTTGTATGCTCCTTGCACTTGTAGTGTAATTCCACTCACTAGCCTAACACACATCATGCTTTGGATCACCATTTTGGCATTTTTTTTGGCTCCACTCAAGCAAGCTTTTACTCATGTTTTGCCATGCTTAAGCTCTATTTTATGTTGTTTTGGTCATGCATGCCTTGCTTTGTATAGTCATAGTGCATTCTAGCTCACTAGCTTTGAGTTTCCAAGTCCACTAGCATGCATTGCTTGGGCTATTCGCATGATTTAGCATCATTTGATACATGATTTCAGTACATATAGTGTTGTCACACTTCCATGTTTGTCACTTCTTAATCATGTTTGAGAGTTGTGCTCTTATGCTTAGTTGATGAGCCGGTGCATGAGCATGCATTACCTTGCCTTTCATGCCTTCATTTCAGAGCATTTTGGCCTTTGTTTTGGCATGCATGAGGTCTATTTGAGGTTGATTTGGTCCATTGAGCATTGCATTACATAGCCCTTGTGTTGCATCCTTTACTCGCTTTCATGCTTAAGGACTCTAACTTGACATGCTCATGTTGCATTGCATTGCATTGCATTGTGTTTGGATTGAACATTAATCCAAACACGAGAAACGAGGGGCATTTCATACTTGAAGTGATGAAATGTGTCTCATTTCTAGGTTGTCGACCCTCTTGATCATGCATGATAGAGGTTAAGGCCCTTATGTGTTATTTGTACATTCATTGACATTGAATTGTGCAAACTCGGCTTCTCGGCCATCGTGCATTGCGATGCTCGATTGGTGGCCGAGAGTCGAGAACCACACTCCTTGAGCTTAAGAAATGATAGGGAGGGTGGTTGTGTACACATATCTTGCAAATACACTGCTGTGTCCCTTCTTGTTCTCTGTTGCAGCAAACTGGAGCTTGGCAGGATTTTCTGGTCGGCAGACCAGAAAAAGTAACTGGCCGACCACTTTTTCTGGTCTGTAGCATGTTTAGGTGGTCTACAGGTGGTCTACAACACCATTAAGTGGTCGGCAGTCCTCCTAGAGGTCTCCATGTTAGAGTAGAAGCTATCTGGAGGTTTGTGCAGTGTTTTGAGAGCAAATGCAAACAGAGGCAAGTTGGGGCATAGTAATGGAGTTCTGAACGAGGCGACCGAGCATGCATACACCCCTCGCCCCGAGGACCTCTTCTTACTGCTTTACTTAGCTGCTTTGCTTAGATAGCTAATGCTTTGGTTTTGTACTTAATTAGTTGACGTGCTTAGCTAATCGATTTGTTTTGTAATAATTAGTTAACTTGTTAGTTAATTAGTTTTGGTTTGTAATAATTAGTTTAATTAGCTTAGATTAGCAAGTTAGCTTATTATTCGAACCCTCCGTCGAGAGGGTGAATTTTGTAATAAGTGTGCGTGTATGTGTGAATGTCTTCCAACCCCACGTCTTTCTTCCTTTTATTTACCAGCTTTTGATGGTTAGTTTAGGGCACGTTTCAATTAGCATACTTATGCTTTGCATGCGTGCATCATTTATCTGTCTTGCATGCACCGGGCTCGGCGCATCATACAAACTGCATTGTATTTCAATACCTATTTGAATACATGTATCAAGTGTAGCATTCATATGCCATCTTAGATAGCTGAGCCTATTTTAGCTGCATTTTGCATGTGTTGCATTAGGCATCTAGCATAGTTAGGATTCATGCATGATTACTAACTAGTTTCTGTTTTGGCTTGGAGTACACTGTGAGTGTTTATGCTTTAGCATCCTTGCATGTGTGTAAGTGACTGCCATGACAGCATGCTTACCATGAGGCTAACTGCTTAAGTGATATAACTGTTTGAATGCCTGTGGATAAAGGCTTCATTGCTTGAATTGGAACAATTCATCAAAATATGCATTTTAAGCCCACTTGAAGTGGCAAATCATCATGTTTTAAGCCCACTTGAGGGTGGCAAATCCGCATTTTAGCCTACTTGAGGGTAGCAACTTCAAACCATTTTCGAAAACCAAACATGAGATGTTTTGTTCCAATATAGGCGATCTAGTCTATACTTGTATGTTGTGCGCATCATGTAGTAAGTTAGATTAATAACCGGAATAAGAACACATGTGTTTTCAAAACAACATATCATGTTTAGCAGAGGTCGATCCTTTGATCGGGCGAGCGGGGGTGCTCATTGCATGACCTTTCCCTCTCGTACCTAAGTTCCCGAGCCGAGGCAACTTTGGTGATGACAGACACATGGCCTTAGGCATGAGTCAAGGTCTCCTAAATTTCTCAAAAATAAAATATTTAGGTGGCAACTTTGTAATCTGGCAAAGCAGCTATGTTTGGCGCTTTTTGATTAAAATCGATTTTCCAAAACAATTTGCCGGATTTGGACTCTTTGGTAATTTATCAGTCTTACATTGCACTTTATGAGATTAGATACAGAACCGTGACAGGAGTCCAAACTGTAGTAGCTAGAACCACAATTTGAGCCCTCGCACGTAGAGTGGAGTTCGGGCGGTCTACAGCAGACTTCAGGTTGCTTGAGCGGAAGTATAAGATCACAGAGTGGTCACTCGAGCGTAGATTCTGCCACTTGAGCGGAAGTGCAGAATCTGGAACTTCCAGATTTCACTCCCAAGCTCCAAACTCAAATTACACATTTTAAAACTCATCTTTTTGGGCCAAAACTCTAGAAAACATTTCAAAACTTGTAAAATACCATGGTTTGAAGATTATTTCATTAAATCAAGGCCCAAAGGTATGCCAATTGATCAAAACTCCAACATGAAATTGTGAAAACATATCGTTACACATCATGCATGTAAAAGTGCAAGTTCAAAGCTTTCAAAACATGATCAAATGAGGTGTCTAACTCAAAAACATATTGAATTCTTTAAGCAAGGCCAAAATGAGGACATACAAGAGGAAATTCTTTGAAAACAACTTCAAATTGTGATGAAATGAGCATGTATGCATATATGGTCCAATTCTTTTCAATTTTAACTCAATTCTTGCATTAATGAACTTAATTCTCTAGAGTTTATGTCCCACACACTATAATCGTACAATCTAAGGGTTGAATTCTTACCTAGGCTTGTCAATGAGAGAGTTAGAAGCTTGATCCTTGTGTTTCTATGTCCAATCCTTCAATTCCTAGCAAGTTCTTTGGTTGAGCTCAAATCTCTCCTTTCTCTCTCAGTCTCACATTTGTTTACTTGTGTAGGCTCAAAGTGTATTGAAATGAAGGAAAAAGGATGAGTGAAGGTACCAATGGTGCCTTGTATAGGCTTGGATAATAGTGTAATTAAATTGTTGATCAAACTAATCAAATAGACATTAAATTATTCTAATTTAATCGTTCCGAATCGAATTCTAATTAAGTTTACCATAATGTTCTAAAAAATTCAATTAATACATAAATCAAGTTAATTTCGTGATCAGATGCCGATAAGGCCTTCGATTCACAAAACAAAACAAGAATTCAAATAGATATTTCTATATTAGACAGCTATGAGCACAAATAATGTGACACATAGGCAATTTCTTCAGAATTTCACCTTAATTACTTATTAGGCATACTTAATCATGAATTAACGTTAATTAAAGGTCGGGGTTGTTACAGTCTTCCCTTCTTAAAGAGTTTGGTCCTCTAAACTCGAGTTACCTTCGTTTTGGAAGAATGTCGGGTCCAACGAAAATGAATCCGGATATCTCTTCATCATATCTTCTTCCGTTTCCCATGTAGCATAAGTCCCTCCATGATTTTGCCAATCAACTTTCACCAATGGAATTTCCTTGTTCCTCAATCTTTTGATTCTACAGTTCACGATCTGAATTGGCCTCTCCTCATAGGTATAGTCATCTTTCAAAAGCACATGTATCGGCTCAATAACATATAACAGATCTCTTAAATAATCTCGAAGCATTGAAACATAAAAAACATTGTGCATATTTTCCATGACTGGAGGCAAGGCTACCCGATACGTCACCGGGTTAATTTTCTCAAGGATCTCATACGGTCTAACATATCTCGGTGCTAACTTGCCTTTCACTCCAAACCATGTTTGGCCCTTCATCGGAGTTACTTTGATAAACACGTGATCCCCGACTTTATATTCTCTATCTCTTCTTCGGACATCAGCATAACTCTTTTGGCGGCTTTGTGCAGTTTTCAATCTTTGATGAATCAATTTCACATTTTCAGTAGTTTCTTGCACTAGTTCCAGTCCCAACAAAGGTCTATCACCTACCTTGGCCCAACATATCAGAGATCGGCATTTTCAAGCATACAAAGCTTCGTAAGGAGTCATTCTAATGCTTGAATGATAGCTGTTGTTATACACAAATTCGGCCAGAGGAAGGTAAGTCTCCCAATTGCCTTGAAAGTCTAACACACACATCTGTAACATGTCCTCCAATGTTTGAATGGTCCATTCAGATTGGCCATTTGTTTGTGGATGACAAGCCCTGCTTAATCTCAGCTCAGTCCCCAAAGCTTGTTGCAAACTCTGCTAGAATCTCGAAGTAAACTTGGGATCTCTGTCAGATACTATGGACACTAGAACTCCATGTAATTTCACAATCTCATTGACATACAAATTATCCAACTTATCTACATTATACAAAGATTTGACAGGTAAAAAGTGAGAAGATTTAGTTAGACGATCAATAATGACCCAAATAGAATCCATACCTCGAGAAGAACGAGGTGGTCTGACAATGAAATCCATAGTAATATGCTCCCACTTCCATTCCAGTATTGGAAGCGGCTAAAGTAATCCCGCGGGTCGTTGATGTTCAACTTTAACTTGTTGGCAATGTAAGTATCTAGCCACAAAGTCAACAATACTTTTCTTCATTCCCGGCCACAAAAAATTCTGTTTTAAGTTATGGTACATCTTCGTATTCCCTGGATGCATAGCAAACTTAGAATTGTGAGCAGTCATAACACGCTTTCTCAAATCAGAAGAATCTGGTACACAAAGTTTATTATGAAACTTCAACACATTATTCTCAAGTATAAATCCTAGTCTCAACTTTGAGTCAAATTCTTTCACAATCTTTTTCAAAAATGCATCTTCCCATTTATTTTTCTCTAATCTCTTCAATGATTGCAGGCGGAGCAGAAATGGCGGCTAAGATCCCGCCCTGTTCACGTAACACAATTTCAATATCATCCTTCTCCAAGTTGCATAACAACTCTCTCTGACCGGTGAGCAAACATGACAAATTGACAATGGATTTTCGGGTCAAAGCATCTGCAATGGTATTAGTTTTCTCCAGATGATACAAAATTTGCAAATCATAGTCTTTTATTAATTCAAGCCACCATCTCTGTCTCATGTTCAATTCTTTCTGCATAAAGAAATATTTCAAACTTTTATGGTTGGTATACACCTCGCAAGTCACACCATACAGAGAGTGTCACCAAATTTTTAGAGCACAACACCACAATGGATAATTAAAGGTCATGCATTGGATAAATCTTTTCATGCGGTCGGAGTTGCCGAGAAGCATATGCAATTACTTTCCCATTCTGCATTAACACACACCCTAAGCCTTTGTAGGAAGCATCACTATAAATCTGGAACCCATCGGTTTCGTTGGGCAATGTCAGAATTTGTGCAGTTACTAGTCTAGTCTTCAGTTCCCGGAAGGCTGATTCATGCTAATCGGTCCAATCAAATGGTACATTTTTCTGTGTTAGTTGTCTTAATGGCATAGCAAGTTTTGAAAAGTCTTTCACGAATCTGTGATAATAACCTGCAAGTCCTAGAAAGCTTCATATTTCTAACATATTAGTTGGTCTTGGCCAGTCTACAATGGCCTCAATTTTTTGTGGATCCATCGATAGGCCATCTTTGTTGATTACATCCCCCAGAAAATGCTACACTGTCAAGCCAAAATTCACATTTGGAAAGTTTTGCATACAATTTCTTTTCTCTCAGGGTTTGTAAGGCAATCCTTAGATGATTTTCATGTTCTTCTCTGCTTTTGGAGTAAATCAGTATATCATCAATAAAGACAACAACAAATTCATCCAGAAATTGCTTGAACACCCTATTCATTAAATCCATGAATGCCACAGGTGCATTAGTTACCCCAAATGGCATTACCAAAAATTCATAGTGCCCATATCTAGTTCTGAATGCAATTTTCTCTATGTCTTCTGCCTTGACCTTTAACTGGTGATACCGGATCTAAGGTCAATTTTAGAAAACACTTGGGCTCCCTAAAATTGGTCAAATAGGTCATCTATTCGGGATAGTGGGTATTTGTTCTTGATAGTCACTTTGTTCAATTCCCGTTAGTCTATGCACAGCCTTAAAGATCCATCTTTCTTTTTGACAAATAAAACTAGAGCACCCCATGGTGAAGTACTCGGGCGGATGAATTTCTTGTCTAAGAGTTCTTGGAGCTGAGCTTTTAATTCTTTCAATTCAGAAGTTGACATTCGGTATGGGGTTTTGGAAATTGGTTGTGTTCCGGGTATTACATCAATGGTAAATTCAATCTCTCTATCAATTAAGTCCCCTGGCAATACATTCGGAAACACATCGGAAAATTTACAAACAATAGGAATGGTTTCCACATTAGGACTAGCAGAAGTCTCAGTCAAAACACAACACACGTAGCCCTACATCCCTTCCTAAGCAATTTAACAGCTTTCATGGCAGAAATCAAGTATGGGGAAGGAACTACCTCATTCCCAATGAACACAAACTCTGGTAACCCAGGTGGACAAAATACAATAGATTTACAGTCAATAGATGAACAGTACTTCGTTAACCAGTCCATACCCAATATGCAGTCAAAATGATCAATTCCCAATGGCAATAAGTCAACATATAATGTCATGCCACCAATCACAATGTCACATATAGGATAAACATATGCGCATACCATAGGGCTTCCAGATGGTGCAGATACAGATAACAAATAATTCATAGGTTCTAGTGACCTAGTTAATTTTTGAGAGAAAGCATGCGATACAAAAGAATGCGTAGAACCAGAATCTATCAGTACACATGCATTTTGAGAACAAATAGGGAGTATACCTGACACCACAACTTCGGTGTTCTGTACGTCACCAAGCACTAGTGTAAAAACTCGGCCTTGTCTCAAGGTTTCTCTCCCAATGTTAGCTCTCGTATTTGTTCTGCCTGCAGAGGCGGATCCAGCTGAACTTACTGCAAGATGGCCGGTATTATTAATCTAAGTGGGCAATCTTTCACTACATGACCCGTCTTGCTGCATCGGAAACAAGCACCAGATGCACGGTAACATACACCCCAATGTTTCCTTCCACAATCAGGACAAACTAGTATGGACCCACTACTTTGACTTGAGCGACTTGTAGACCCCATGTTTTGTTTCTTGCTCACAAAAGAACGGCCCTTCCTGAAACCGTACCCAAACCTTTTACCCTTCCATTCTGTTATTGGCGCTTTAACTTGTTTCTTTGCTGCTAGATTGGCTTCTGCCATCAATGTCCTATCATGCACATCCACATATGTAGGTAGTTTTAGGACACCTACCCGATCAAATATATCTAAATCCAATCCACCCTCAAATTTTCGAGCTTTCTTGTAGTCCGTATCCACCATATGAGGAGCAAACCGAGCTAGTTCAGTAAACTTGGCTTTATATTCGGCCACTGACATCTTGCCTTGTTTGAGTTCTTGGAATTCAAAAACTTTCTGGTCTCAAAAGCACTGGGGAAAGTACCTGTCATAGAAGATTGCATTAAATTGAGCCCGTGTCATATTCCCATTACTATTTCGGATCAATAACCACCATCTCTAGGCTTCATCTTTCAGAGTGTAGGTGGCCAAAAGAACTTTCTACATCTTAGAACAGGGAAACACTTCGAATAATTTCTTTATTTCCAAAAACCAAGTTTCAACTTTTAATGGTTCAATACGTCCCTAGAAAGTTGGCGATTTTATCTTCATGAACTTCTGAGTTAAGTTGATTATATCATTGTTGTCTGGCTCATTTTGTACTGGTGGAGGCGGTAGGAGCTAAGGTTGTTGCATCATTGTTTCTGTCAAGGCTGCAAGCATTTGTTCCATACGACTCATGCAAGCCTCCGAGGGCTCACTTGTATCATTACTCCTTGCATTTTCCATGATGCTATAGAGAGACAAGGTAATAATAAACATAGGAATAATCTTGTTCATTTCTTTCAATTTCATTTGTTCAGGCTCAAATTCAGTTTTCACATTTATAAAGATTATCACACAGTCACACATGCAGATGAAATGTCCTTACTTCTTTTCTAGGAAATCCTATAGCTCCTATGGACTCGTGTGTGCGGTATAACATGTGCTCTAATACCACTCTGTCACGACCCAAACCCGCTCCTGTAGGTTTAGCGTCGTAACCGGCCAATAATCCTTGGATTACCAAAGGCCTCTTAACAGAATAACATTATAATTAGGGGCTGCGGAAGCAATTATACTAAATATACGTAGTCCATAGAGCTGTGCAAACATATATGGGACAAAAATTTGAAATCTTATAAAATATACACATAAGATGTCACGTACATATAAGTCTTGAAACACTGTGCAAGCGTCATCAAAAGGGACTTAGCCCAGTATACAGATATCAAAATAAGACAAAACATAGACATTCTTAACACAAAACACAAAATAACTCTTGACATGGCCCACAAAAATTCAAATTCTAGACACGGGAACATCCCCGAGAGGCACGGTGGCCAGCTGACCCCAAAACTTTCCAGGTAGTAGCTTAGGCCTGATCACGTGCTTGCTCATCTACATAAATAATATAAATAATGAACGGAAGCCCAGTGAATAAAACAGAGTAAAGGGTTTTAATGAATGATGTCCATACCAGATTTAGAAATCAGAATTCAGATTCATAAACAGATTCATATACATATTCATATTCATATTCTTGTTCAAATCATATACAGAAATCAGAGTACATGCTTAATCATACATGGTACATCCATTAGCGCTAATAGAGCAGATACAGAACAGATGCAAAACATATGGTGGTTATGAGTAACCAGTTCCATAAAGGAACCTTCAGATTCGGGTAACAGATTACAGATATGCTGAGCCCATGATGGAGCCTCTGGTACGGGTAACAGATAACAGATATAATAAGTTCCATAATGGAACCTCCAATACCGGGTAACAGCAAACAGATATCAGATGATGCTAAGGATGCTACGAATACATGTCAGAAATTGGACAATCATTCATTGTGTAGAATATAACATTTCAAAAGATAGATCTCATTTCATCATATAGAAAATAAATAAAGTTGAACATAGCTATACTAAGTTATTACTCACAGATGGCTCCGGGTGTAGACAGACTGAGCAGACTAATCAAACGGTTTATGGTGCGTGACCTACATCAACGTATAACATAAATACATAATGAAACACACACTCGGTTGATACTTAATTTTTTTCGTTTCATTCTTCGTGTTTTTCTAAGTCTTAGCCTCTTATTGAGTCTTAAACATGGCCTAAGAATGCCTAGGATGCAATGTGAATGCCAAAATGCACTTTGGGACTCTTAACCAAACTTACTGAAAACAGGGCTTACGCTTGAGCGCAACTTCGCTCGCTCGAGCGGAGATGCAGACGTGTGAGAGGCCGCTTGAGCGCAACTTACATCGCTTGAGCGTTTTGCAAACTTTGAAAAAGTACTGGTTGTGTGACTTTCACGCTTGACGGTCGCTCAAGCGTGAGACTAAGGTCCTCGCTTGAGTGCAACTCTTGTCGCTCGAGCGGTCTGCAAAAACATGAAACTTTTGGAAGCTCGCATTTCACGCTCGAGCGGACTTCAGGTCGCTCGAGCGCATATTCTAAAACTGTGAAAACATATTGTTACACATCATGCATGTAAAAGTGCAAGTTGAAAGCTTTCAAAACATGATCAAATGAGGTGTCTAACTCAAAAACATATTGAATTCTTTGATCGAGGCCAAAATGAGGACATGCAAGAGAAAATTCTTTGAAAACAAATTCAAATTGTGATGAAATGAGCATGCATGCATGATATGGTTCAATTCTTTTCAATTCTTGCATTAACCAACTTAATTCTCTAGAGTTTATGTCCCACACACTATAATTGTATAATCTAAGGGTTGAATTCTTACCTAGGCTTGTCAATGAGAGAGTTAGAAGCTTGATCCTTGTGTTTCTATGTCCAATCCTTCAATTCCTAGCAAGTTCTTTGGTTGAGCTCAAATCTCTCCTTTCTCTCCCTCTCTCATGTTTGTTTACTTGTGTAGGCTCAAAATGTATTGAAATGAAGGAAAAAGGATGAGTAGAGGTACCAATGGTGCCTTATATAGGCTTGGATAATAGTTTAATTAAATTGTTGATCAAACTAATCAAATAGACATTAAATTATTCTAATTTAATCATTCCGAATTGAATTCTAATTAAGCTTACCATAATGTTCTAAAAATTTCAACTAACACATAAATCAAATCAATTTCGTGATCAGATGCCGATAAGGCCTTCAATTCACAAAACAAAACAGGAATTCAAACAAATATTTCTATATTAGACAGATATGAGCACAAATAATGTGACACATGTGCAATTTCTTCATAATTTCACCTTAATTACTTATTAGGCATACTTAATCATGAATTAACGTTAATTAAAGGTCGTGGTTGTTACACTTACGAGCCATCAGATAGGGTGCTGGTGAAGCTATAAAGTACGTCGTTCTTATCGAAGATTGAGAATGTGCTTCGCATGGGTTTCAACCAGCCAAAGTTTTCTATTATAATAGGAATTTGAACCCTTACATGCATCTTACTGTAGACACCCCATTTTTGACCGTCTTCAAGACTTGGATGTTCTTGCAGGGTACATCCAGTAACAAGGTTGATTGCTTGTCGAGTACTTGACTTTCACGACGGAATGCACCAGGTTTGATCCTTCTAGACCCTATTTCCATTCTGTCTCATATTGGGACCATGTGTTGGTCTTTGCATGGTGATGTTCTTGATGGCCTGCCGGCCATCATTAAGGGTTGCCGGCCATGGGCTTTGCCCTACCGGCCATCAATGAGGCCACTGCCAGCCACCACTGATGGCCGTCAGGCCACTAATGTTTCTGTAGATATTTTTGTAGATATTTTGACAGCTATTTGCACAGATTAGCTCATCTGCATGCACGTGGATGGCTGGATTTGTTTGAAGGCTTCTTGTATCTCCTATATATAGGGCTCATGTATATGCATGTAAAGGGTTACAAAGTTTGAGCTGAGCAAGATTTCTCTCTCTCTCTCTCTCTCTCTCTCTCTAGAATACTCTCTCTCTATATTTTGTGCTTGAAAGTGATCTTTCTCTACAAATTTGCACTAGCACCCTTAGCCAAGCACCTTCACCTTAGAGTTGAGGTTCTTGGAGGCCTTGTTTGAGCTCCTTGGAGTGGTTTTGGCTTTGAAGTTTGGCTATTTTCTTGCTGTTTTAGTGCTATGCTTCAAGGGTAAGAATTTCACCCTTTTAAGCTCTGTTTTACTTCATTTCTTGGCCACCTTTGTATACTACTTTAAAGCTGGTTTTAGCCTCTAAAAAGCTCTATTTTTAAGGTCGTAAAATGATGGTTTAAGCCTTGTGTGGTTAGGGGGTGGTCTCCTCCCTTGGCTCTTTGGCTTGAAAAGCCTTTGGAGCCAACTTCTTAAGCTTTTGAAACCCCCTTTGTTTGGCCTTCTTACCATTGAAACTCAGAGGTTTTTCAGTGGTAGAAACTTGGTCTTGAGGTCCAAAATAGGAGGAGGTGGCCTCTCTTCCTTGTATCTTGGTTGCATATGTAGATGGCCTAATTGTTGAGCATGTTTTTCTACCATCCTTGACTTGATCTCAGCATGTTTTTGTGACTTTCTTGACATGTTATAGCTCTGATTTTGGCTGGTTGAGTCATTTGATGCTTGCTTCTTACACTTGCAGTGTAATCTTGCTTACTAGCCTTGCATACCGAATGAATTAGCTTGTTATTCTAGCATGTGTTGGCTTACTCCAGCATGTTTTTGGCCTTGTTTTGACATGCTTAAACTCTGTTTTGAGTAGTCTTGGTCCTTTGGGACTTGCTTTGTATAGCCATAGTGTAGTTAGCTTCACTAGCCCTGTGTTTTGAGGCCTTTAGCATGCTTTGCTTGTGATGTCTGCATAATATAGCATCATTTAGCATGTGATTTCAGAGCATATTTCTCTATCACACTCTCATATATATATCACTCTTTTATTGTGTTTGAGAGTTGTGTCTTATGCCTTGTTTATGAGCCAATAGATGAGCATTATTTTCTTACTTTTCTTGCTACCATCTCAGCACATTTTGGCCACTGTCTTGGCATGTTTGAGGTTTGTCTAGGGCTGGTTTGGCCATTTGTGCTTGATATTGCATGGTTTTAGTGTAAAGCTCTTCACTAGTCTTAGTGCTTAAGTCTCTTAACATGTTGTGCATGAGTTGTTTGCATGTTAGAGTCTTGTGTTTCATGCCATTTCAGCACTGAAATTCTGCCACCTCCCTCATTTCTTCATTTTTTCTATTTGTTTTGAGGCTTGGTTGGTCTTAAAGTTGTGTTTAAGCTTGGGATTGAGGCTTATGCTTAAATGGCTTTAACCCTCTTTTGAGGGTTCCTCCTAGTCAAAGGCATGGTCTCTCTCATGTCTGAAGTCATCTTTTGATTGACCTTCCTCCCATTAGAGGAAAATCAGTTGGACTTAACCGGTTAATGAATGGCTCGATAATGTAAAATGTGTAAACAAAAATTGAATAAAGTAAAACATGCCAAGATAAGCATGTTACGTGTGCATTGCATTGTGTTCAATCGGATGTCATATTGAACACAAGGAAAATTGGTCCATTTCATACTCAAAGTGATGAAAATGAGCCAATCTCCTTTCTCTCCATTGCCTTTGATTATCCATGATAAGGTAATGGTCCTAAAGTCTTGTTTGTCTTGCATTTATTGAATAAGTACAAGTTTGATCCTTGGCCATCATGCATTGAATGCTTGATTGATGGTTTTGGATCCAATGGTACCTCTCTTTTGATGTTTTGAGGGGATAAGCAGTGGTACAGTACACACATACCCTTGGGAGACCCTGCATTTTCTTGGTTTGAGCTCTGTTGCAGAATGGTGATGCAGCACACCAGTGGCCGGCAGTGCCTCACAGATGGCCGACAGTGCACATCGTTGGCTGGCAGATGGCCGGTAGTAGCTTCTAATGGCCGGCAGGCCACTGGTGCACTCCCCAGCATGGAATTGGTAAGGCAGAGCAGAAAGTTCTTGGAGTAAGCCTGCAAACAGAGCCTCTCAAAAGCAAACTGGAAGGTGTTTCGAGGCGGAAACTGTGGGGAAGTGGTTTGGAAATACTCTTTTGATCCACTGGGACGCTCGAGATCCTCAGCTGATGACCTGGACGACTTGAAAAGAAACAAACACTCTGGTCAGGGGTGCCAGAATTAGCACTCCAACGGACAAGTCAGTGTATACTCTCTTAGTTTACTTGTATTTTAAGTTAAGCGTACTAATTCTCACGTACCTCTTTCTAGCTGATGTTCTTCTATTTATATCTTTTCTTTCTTGGGCCTCGGGGCTGGGCCCACTTTCAATTCGCCGTATAACTATTTACTCCGCTCTTTTTGTTGCAAAACCGTTTTTCACTCGACCCCTTACTCAACCGGCTATTTGGCCGAATAGGGCAGGATTTAAATGTGAAAGAGGGGGCCGAATGCGATGTATATACTTCGACTCTCCAGGTCCAATTATTCGGCCTCTTTACGACTCCTAATTCGGCCCCCACAATTGCCCCCCAAGCACTCCACTAACGACAGTAAGCTAGAGTGTTTGGTTTCGATCTCGAAAAGTCAGAGCCAAAATTCGGCGGCTAACCTCATTCCAACGCGGATGTCAGAGCACACGCCTCTCGGTTATCATTTCAGCTTCCCGCCCCTCCGTACGCTTCCATTTATTGTGATTTAAAATCTTGTCGTCTTTACGAACACACATTTTTGGATGCTTAAAAGTTTTTGGACTGCCTTCCGACTCACCTCTGTAACTTCCATTCATCCTTCATTGTTCTCTCCGTCTCTTGTAAGTTCTCTTCCTCTTTGCTTTGAATCCCTCTTCCTGGTTTGCCTTTAGTTTAGTACGCTCCTATAGGCTGACCGAAATGGCAAAACATCTGAAAGACCTCCTCTCCGCGGATCAAATCTCTGGCTTTCGACGCCATTTTTCTATCCCTGATGACGTCCATCTATCGCTTGTGACAGACGGCACCCTCGATATGGAGAGGGATGATGAAAGTACAATCGTCTTCCATCTCTTATCAATTGCAAAGGGCGGAATCCGTTTCCTGCTTCATCTATTTCTTAGGGCTGTCCTTCGCCATTGGGGTCTAATCCCCTCCCAACCCAATGTCAACTTTTTTAGAATCGTAATGGGGATTATAGAGCTAAACAGTCACCTTAGGATTAACCTCGGTATACCTACTATTCGGCATTGTTACGCCTTGGCCAAGTCTTCTGGTCGGCATGGACGCTATTTCCTTAGGGTTAAGGACACCAACCATCAACTAGTGACTATGCTTTCCAGCTCTGGCAAGCAAGTCGATGATGTTATGGTCGTTGTCCGAGGTAACTGGGAATTCGGCGAAGGCGAGGATCGCCTTGATCCTATTCCTAGATGGAGGGGCGAACTAGGTGGCCGTATAGCTTTTTGCGTTTATTTTTCTTATACTTATAAAGCTTCATTTTTGAGATCTCATGGTTTTACTTGTGCAGGAAACGATTTGAAGAAAGTATTGACTTCAGCCGACGACGCTGTTCTTTCAGAAATTAAAGTCGCGCTCAAATATTTCAGCCGTCTGAGTCTTCAGAAGTAGGGGAGGGAAGCCCACATTCTCCTTCGGCACGAGCTGACATATACGACGTTTTCGGCGGCAGAAAACATCACAATTTCGAGGGGTGAAGAGTTTCTTACGGCTCTTATTGTGTCCGACTTCAAAAACTTATGGCAAGTTGGTTTCGAGGGGTCCAATTCGGAACGGGCGGAAGTAGCTGAGGTAGATGAAGCTGAAGCCGAAGTAGACGAGGCTTTGAAGTTAGCCTTTGAGGAAGCCGGCCTCAATTCAGACAACCCTTCGTCCACTTCAAGCCGAGGGGACCTTCCATTTGATGACATTTTTACCAGTTTAGAAGACCTTCCCACGCATACCCCGAAGAGATGGCTGGGTTAAACCTCACACAAGTCGCCAAAAAGAAAAACGCGGAAAGAATGGCCGCGCGGCGAAGAGCAAAGGCCATTCGATCTGAAGTGCCACCTGCCGTCGAAGCTCAACCCTCCCTACCTGTTATCAAGGAGGAAACGGCTCAAACCCGAAGTATCGAGTCCAAGGCGGTTGTGCAAGCCGATCAAGAGGCTGAGCAAAGGGTAGAGAAGCGTCCTGCCGAGGTTGAGGCCGGTTCAGACGAAAACCGTGCGGACAAACGGCCGCGTTTAGAGGAGTCGAACATGATTGTTCCTTTTTTCATTCAACCAAAGATAAAAAAACACGCCGATCTCCTCTGACGCGTCGGCTATTAAAGACCCAGCCGTCGCGTTGAGCATGGCTACGTCCGTCTCATTGCCGACTGACAAGGTGGCCTTCCAGGTGGAGCCGGATCTGCTAGCAATAGTATTAGCCGCTCAATCGGCTCTTCTGGTATATACCTTGACCTTGTCTTTCGCTTTTATACAAATATTGTGTTGGTTTTAATTTCCTGTTTTGCAGATGGTCGGGAGAATAGACGAGATAGGCCGTCGCCAGCATGATGCCGTCGAACGACTTGGCCGTTTATAATAGGAAATAGAGGGTCAGAGGAGCAGGGCCGATTTCGAAGCGGCGAGGGCGCAGATGGAAGGCGCTAGGGCCGAGGCCGAGATGGAGAGGGCGAGAAATGCGGACCAGCTGAGATTGGCAGCCGAGAAGAGGGCAGACGCGAGTGAAGATGCACTCAAGTTAGCCCAAGAAACGATTGCCAAACTAGAGGCTGAATTGGAAGAATCGAAGAAGGCAAAGAAAGCAACTGACTTCGAGGCTTCCAAAGCGTACGAGGCCGGGCAAAGTGTTGCTCTTGCAAATTATGTGGAAGAAGTCCCCAAATTTGATAATCGGGGATTCAAACGCGGCTGGCTCAAAGCCCTTGCTACTGCTGATGTGACATTGGCTATGCCAATTCCTTACGAGCAAGTGGATATTGAGCCGCTGGAGTCTGACTCCGAGGATTAATTAGGGCGGCACTTTTTAGGTTTTTGTTTTTTGTTGAGCCGTTGTTTTTGTTTAAGGATTTGGAATTTTTCGTTTAGTAGTTTTTATTTACGTGTAAAATGACTACAATTTTTAGGTTTTTGCTAGGCGCCTTCATGCAAACTCGTAGCTTTTTGTTTGGTAGTTTTCATATGTAAAATGGCTAAAGACTACCCAATTTACTAATGAAAATTTCCTTTATACTTTGCTATTATTTGTGCTTAATTTTGCTATTGATGAATGGTATTGTTTTTTGCTACTTTGGATAAAACATTCATGTACACTTGCCGATTAGATAACTAGGCGATTTAACAATTTATCCTTGTCGAATAGCCGATCAGATTAATAAATCTGCCCTTGCCCCAGCCAATGCATGAACTCCAAAGGCCGAATATTATTAGTTCATGGAGTGGCTGCGGCACAGATCGATCGGCATCAGGCTTAGATATTTGGCCGATTAGATTAATCAATCTGCCCTTGCCCCAGCCAATGCATGAACTCCAAAGGCCGAATATTATTAGTTCATGGAGTGGCTGCGACACAAATCGATCGGCATCGGGCTTAGATATTTGGCTGATTAGATTAATTAATCTGCCCTTGCCCCAGCCAATGCATGAACTCCAAAGGCCGAATATTATTAGTTCATGGAGTGGCTGCGGCACAGATTGATCGGCATCAGGCTTAGATATTTGGCCGATTAGATTAATCAATCTGCCCTTGCCCCAGCCAATGCATGAACTCCAAGGCCGAGTATTATTAGTTCATGGAGTGGCTGTGGTACAGATCGATCGGCATCAGGCTTAGATATTTGGCTGATTAGATTAATAAATCTGCCATTGCCCCAGCCAATATATGAACTCGAAAGGCCGAATATTATTAGTTCATGGAGTGATTGCGGTGCACATCGATTGGCATCGGGCTTTTGGAGTTTAGCGTTAATGAAATCGCCTCGGGGGCGCTGCATGTATTAGAAATAAATGGGGTGGGCTCTTCGCGCCAGTGATTTCACTTATTATGTTCAGACTCAATTTAAACCAGTTTGTTGTGAATGTCAAATAGACTATTCTTCAACAGTAAAGGAGAAGGGCGAACATTGGCTGAGCTTGACACTAAAATGAATCGCAGTAGCGAGCCCACACGTACGGGAGGTAGGACGTCCAAGGAACGGGAAAAACATCAGCTCCCAAGTCGTCGAAGCAAATCACCCCGAAAGGAAAACAGCAACAGGGAAGCTCTCTGCGACCGCGACTGAGAAATGAGGCCGACGTGACGCCGCGACCGTTGAGTTTTGCGATTTTTGTGGGGAATAAACCGATGATGGAGGCGGATTCTATTGTCAATGACCCAGGTGTAGCAGTCGAGTTCGCTCGACAGATTTTTCCACCGGAAGTCCAATAATCGATGGTTGGTCGATAGGATTTCAAAGTATTTCGAGAGGGCATCCACGGAGCAGTGAGAGGGCTGTACACCGCCTATGAAGTCGGTATGCGTCTGTGCGCCGCACGGCGGGAGATAGAGAAAAAGGACGAACGGATTCGAAACTTGGAGACTCGTGCAGAGAAGGCCGAGCGCAAGCTAAGGAAGGCCCAAACTGTCGAGCCGCATGTGGCCGGACAATCCAACTCGGTCGTTGATGAAAGAGTGACCCAACGGTTGTTAAGCTATGCGATTGCCGATCGAGATACGGCAAGTATGTTCGCACTAGAGAATGCGAAGGCTGCGGCCTATGAACGAGGCTTCCACGAAGGCCGGAAAGTCGGGATAGAGAAGACCAAGGAGAAACTCCCAGAGGAGGTATGTCGATGTAAGAATCGGGGCTTTAGGCATGGGTGGATTAAGGCTTTCCAAGCCTCAGAGGTACTCCAGGGAGCAGGAGTCGAATCGGCGTCGCCATTATATCAACGTCATCACTTTCTTTTTGGTGCTTTCGAAATTGAGAAGAGCGATGACGAGGGCGATGCCGAATAGAATTTAACATATATTGTAAGCGCTCCAACACAGATTGGGCGTTAGCTATGTATCTATTGGCTAATTTAATAAAATATTTTATTTTAAATGTTTTTGTTTCGTTTTGAATGTTTACATGCTTAATTAGGCATCTCATTTCGAATGTTTGCATGTTTAATTTGTTTATGCAGTTGCGCCGGCCCAACTTAATTAAACATTTCATTTTGAATGTTTGTATGCTTTAATGTGTAAACAGTTTTTTTCGGCTCAACTTAACGAAGCATTCCACTTTGAATATTTGTATGCTTTAACCTTCATCGTGAAGGGCGCTCTGAATCCGGAGTCTTATTCGGCCCATAAGTGTCATGTACGAATGGGGCTCCAAATCCGGAGACTTGACTTGGCCAATCGTGATATCCACGAAGGGCGCTCCGAATCCGGAGGCTTAATCGGTCCAAAGGTGTCATGCACCAATGGGGCTCCGAATCCGGAGACTTGGCCAATCGTGATATCCACGAAGGGCGCTCCGAATCCAGAGGCTTAATCGGCCCAAAGGTGTCATGCACCAATGGGGCTCTAAATCCGAAGACTTGGCCAATCGTGATATCCACGAAGGGCGCTCCGAATCCGGAGGCTTAATCGGCCCAAAGGTGTCATGCACCAATGGGGCTCCGAATCCGGAGACTTGAGTTGGCCAATCGTGATATCTACGAATGGCGCTCCGAATCCGAAGGATTAATCGGCCCAAAGGTGTCATGAACCAATGGGGCTCCGAATCTGGAGACTTGGCCAATCGTGATATCCACGAAGGGCGCTCTGAATCTGGAGGCTTAATCGGTCCAAAGGTGTCATGCACCAATGGAGCTCCGAATCCAGAGGTTTAATCAGCCTAAAGGTGTCATGCACCAATGGGGCTCCGAATCCGGAGACTTGAGTTGGCCAATCGTGATATCCACGAAGGGCGCTCCGAATCCAGAGGCTTAATCAGCCTAAAGATGTCATGCACCAATGGGGCTTCGGATCCGGAGACTTGAGTTGGCCAATCATGATATCCACGAAGGGCGCTCCAAATCCGAAGGCTTAATCGGCCCAAAGGTGTCATGCACCAATGGGGCTCCGAATCCAGAGACTTGAGTTGGCCAATCGTGATATCCACGAAGGGCGCTCTGAATCCAGAGGCTTAATCGACCCAAAGGTGTCATGCACTAATAGGGCTCCGAATCCGGAGACTTGAGTTGGCCAATTATGATATCCACGAAGGGCGCTCCGAATCCGGAGGCTTAATGAACTGAATTGCGCGATGAGGAAACGAGAAACTTTACATTGCGAAAGTGAAATATGTACACGGTGAACCATTCAAAACTAGTATCATTCCCCATAGGTCGGGTTTAATGGTAGAATTTACGCAAGTGTGTTGAATTCCAAGGCCGTGGCAGACTCCTTCCAGAGATGTCTTTGAGTCGATATGCCCCAACTCCCGTGATCGAATCGACCTGATAGGGGCCGTCCTAGTTAGGACCCAATTTTCCATCAGTCGATTTCCTGGCACCTGGAAGTACTTTCTTCAGGACCAACTCTCCTGATGTGTAGCGGCACAGCTGAACACGTTGATTATACGACTTAGCTGCTGCTGATACCGTGCCATGGATGCAAGGGCACGGTCTCTTCGTTCTTCAATCAAAATCAAATCCAAGGCCAGCATCATGTCGTTTTGGCCCATATCAAAAACTTTCGATTTCAAGTTTGGGAGGCCGATCTCCAGGGATATGATTGCCTGGGTTCCAAAGCATAAAGCAAACGGCGTTTCCCCAGTGGATCGTCTCGGCGTAGTTCAATGAGCCCATAACACACTCGGCAATTCTTCGACCCATTTGCCTTTAGCTTTCCCCAGCCTCTTCTTGATGCCGTCCAAGATGGATTTGTTAGAGGCTTCAGCTTGACCATTGCTTTGTGGGTAAGCCGGCGTGGAAAAGTAAGGCCGGATACCATACTTGCTGCACAGCTCTCGGTAGACGCCACAATCAAACTGGGTTCCATTGTCTGAGATAAGTGCTCTTGGAATGCCGAATCGTGTTATGATATTTCTCCATATAAAGCGCTTAACATCAGCATCTCGAATGTGTGTTAATGCCTCCGCTTCGACCCATTTTGTGAAGTAATTTGTCGCAACAATCAAGTATCGCTTGTTCCCTGGGGCCCTTGGCAATGGTCCGACGATATCAAGTCCCCACTGGGCGAACGACTAGGGACTGGTGACAAAACTTAATTCTTTAGCAGGCAGATGGGTTAAGGGGGAGAACTTCTGGCATTGTTCACATCTTTTCACATAACATTCGGCATCTGCTCTCATTGTCGGCCAATAATATCGGTGTTACAGCTCGATGAGCCAAAGCGCGCCCACCAGAATGTGCACCACAACTGCCTTCATGTATTTCGGTCAGAAGTTCTTCGACTTTGTCCGGATGCACGCATTCTAGGTATGGACCAAAAAGGGATTTTTTTATAAAGCTTTCCTTGCGGATCCAAGTAGTATCACAGGGCTTTGTTTCGTAGCTTGTGCGCTTCTTTCTTGTCTGCTGGGAGCTATTCGGAAGACAGGAAAGCAGCAATGGGGTTCATCCAACTCGGTCCTGACTCTATGACATTGACCTGGACTTCCTCCGAAGGGCCAATGCTCGGCTCCGGGATAAAACCTACTTCGATGGTCCGTTTAATCTCTGAGTTAATGGCGGAGGCTAGGCAAGCCAGGGCATCTGCATGTGTGTTCTGATCTCGTGTTATTTGATTCAATTCATGATGGTCAAATTTTTCCAGCAAGGAGTTAGTCGTTTTCATGTAAGCCGCCATACGGTCATTTTTGGCCGCGTACTCCCTCTTCAGCTGATTGATCACCAGTTTTGAATCACAAAATACAAGCAAACGCCGAGCAGCCAGAGATGTGCATTCCGCAAACCGGTTAGAAGGGCTTCGTATTCGGCCTCGTTATTTGATGCTTCGAAGCCGAGTTTAACGGCCTGCTCAATTATTGCGCCGTCGGGAGCCATGATTACTACTCCGGCTCTACTGCCCCGTTGATTGGATGATCTATCACAGTACAACTGCCAAATGTCCCTAACATAAATTCTCCAGTTCGGATTAGGTTGAATTTCATCATATGTGAAGTTGACAAGACCCCCAGTGAATTCGGCCACAAAGTCGGCAAGCACCTGTCCCTTGATTGAGGTTCTAGGCAGAAACTGAATATCGTACTGGCCGAGTTTAAGAGCCCACTTTGAAACGCGCCCTGATGCTTCAGCACTACGGAGTACCGACCGGAGGGGGTGGTTTGTTAGTACCCCGATGGTATGCCCCTGAAAGTAATGCATCAGCTTTCTCGCTGCCATGAGGAGGGCCAGAATGAGTTTTTCCAACAGAAGGTAGCGTGTTTCGGCATCAACCATTGCCTTGCTCACATGATACACTGGCCACTGCTCCTCCAGCTCTTCCTTTATCAGTACGGAACTGACGGCCCGGTTGGAAACTGCAAGACATAAAATGAGCGGGTCACCTGCTGAAGGTGTTGTCAAGAGTGGAACTGATCGGATGTAGGTCTTGAGGCCGTTGAAAGCAGCTTCGCACTTGGCGGACCATTCAAAAGCCTTACCCTGCCGTAGTGTATGAAAGAATTGTCGGCAGCGATCTGTGGACCGATTGATGAACCTGTTGAGTGCGGCGGCCATCCCCATCAACTTTTGAACCTCTTTCATTGAACGAGGGGAGTTGAGCTCCAAGATTGCTGTGATTTGCCTCGGGTTGGCTTCGATTCCTCGGTGGTTAACAATGTAACCCAAGAATTTGCCAAAGCCGATCCCAAACGCACATTTGGAAGCGTTCAGCTTCATTTTGTATTTGCGTAAAATGCCGAATGTCTCTTCCAGATCGGCTAGATGAGTTTGCTCTTCTTTGGACTTGACCACCATATCGTCAATGTACACTTCCATAGTATGGCCGAGTTGCTCCTTGAACATGGCAGTGACCAGTCTTTGGCAAGTTGCCCTTGCATTCTTCAGCCCAAAAGGCATAACCATATAGCAATACGTTCCTCTTGGGGTGAGGAATGCAGTTTTGTCTTGGTCTTCCGGATGCATAGCAATTTGATGGTAGCCTCTGTAAGCATCGAGGAAGCTCATACGCTGATGGTGTGCCGTCGCATCCATAAGTTGGTCTATTCTGGGGAGGGGAAAACAATCCTTGGAGCAAGCTTTGTTTAGGTCCGTGAAATCAACGTAGACTCGCCAAGTCCCATTTTTCTTCTTCACAACCACAGTATTCGAGAGCCATGTAGGGTAGGTCACTTCCCTGATTGCCCCAGTGTCAAGCAACCAGTCAACCTCTTCAACAACGGCGGCAGTGTGCTCTGTGGCTGACTGCCGGCTTTTCTGAATAATCGGCTTGCATTTAGGGTCAACGTTTAAACGGTGCTGCGAAACAGACGGATCTACACCTGGCGTCTCATATGGAGTCCATGCAAATACATTAAGGTTGCCGAGCAGGAAGGAAATAAGCTGTTGTCTGTCGGCTTGATTCAGGGAAGCGTCGATCGTGAAGAACCTGTCTGGGTTTCCATCGATTTCAACTCGATCTAGGGCTTCCGTGGCCTTTTCACTTGGGAGCTGCCCAACATCATCGAAGCTCTCCTAATCCGACACCTCAATAGAATTCACTTGCAACTCCTTTGACGTCTTTCCAGCAAGGAGATAACATGCTTGTGCTGATTTTTGGGAGCCACGGATTTGCTCAATGTCGCGTTCTGTCGGGAAGCGTAGTAGCTGATGATAGGTGCTTGGCACTGCCTGCATAGTATGCAACCAAGTTCACCCATGATGAGATTATACGGCGATGGCAGCTTGACGACCAAGAATTCCACATCCACTGTTCGAGAGCCCGCTCGAACGGGTAGTGTGATTTTCCCCAACGGGTATTCTAGATTGGCATTGAAGCCGAATAGTGGATAAGGGGCCAGAGAAAGATCCGATTCAGAGAAGCGGAGTTTGGTGAATGTCTTGTAATACATAACTTCCGATGTGCTCCCCGGATCAATGAGTACGCGCTCAACGGTGAATCGATTTACGCGTAACTCAATTACCAAGGGATCGATGTGGGGAAGTGTCACTCCAGCCAAATCTGAATCATCAAAAGCAATGCTCCCAGCTTCATGGGGCCGTTTAGCCGGAGTGAGTTGATTTTGAGGGTCGGGATTCGACTGAATCGTATGCATCGCGGATTACATTGGCAGGCTGTATATCATGTGGATCACGCTGAGTGGAGGTGAATCCTGTCTTAAGGCTATTGCTTTAGTTGAGTTGCCTTTTTGGACGTACTGTTGTAGCCGACCATCTTGTACCAATTCCTCCAGGTGATCCTTCAATGCATAACAACTCTCAGTATCATGGCCATGATCCTTATGATACTCGCACCGCCTATCCCCTCTTCTCGTGTCGGGAGGTCCCACCATTTTGTACGGCCATTTGAAGAACGGAAGGTGTTGGACTTTGGACATAACCACGCTGATCGGCTCTGACAACTCCATATATTTCTTGTCGGCGCGCCTTGTGCGCCTGCTATCGACTTGCAGTTGTTCATTTGCTCGGTGGGAGCATTGGTCGCTTGATCGGCGAAAATCCCGTCTCTTGTCTCGTTTAGCCCGATGCCGTGGTTCAGGGCTCTGAGGTGGCACATAATTTATCGGCTGAGCAATTTCAAAAGGGGCCATCTTGTTGGCCATATTTTCGGCTTTAACCCGCAAGGTGTCATCTTCCACATTGCAGTATTCCTCAACTTTTTTCATCAACGACCAAACTGTTTTGGGGGGTCTTCTAGTCAAGGAACTGCGGAGAGCACTATCAGGATGCAAACCCATTTTAAAGGCGGTAATGGCCATGGAGTCGTTGTAAGCATCATCGACAAGATTAAAGCATTCCCAATAGCGCGCCGAATACGCTCGTAAAGTTTCTCCCTGGTAGATCTGCATTGCCCAGAGAGAGTCGGCTTGCTTCGGTTGGACCTCGTTGGTGATAAATCTTGCCTTGAAGGATTTCTGTAATTGATGGAAACTCTTAATCGACGCTGGCTCCAATTTATAATACCATCTGACGGCCAATGGCCCCAAACTGCTCAAAAATATTCTGCACATGAGAGCCTCGTCGTCTGTATGCAGCGTCATGGCTTGCGTATAACGACGGATATGATCGGTGGGGTCTGATTTCTCGTCGTACAAGGTGAACGACGGGGCTTTGAACTTCTTGGGTAGTACTGCCTTTGCGAACCATTTCGTCTGAACCATTTCATCTTCGTCTGAACCATTTCGTCTTCGCTTATGCCTTATACATGGACTCTCTTCAGAGGAACTGGTAGTTTTGGGTCGTCCCTTCTTCTTAGGCTCCGGGGATAATGAGTCAGAGTCGCTATCAGTGTCTTGTTGTTGGGCTCGAGGTCGTCGACCACTGCCCTCAGAGGTCGTTCCGGATCTTGGCGTATAGCCTGTTTGGACTTCGCCACTTCCAAGGCCAAATCCTGACGGAGACGTTCGTTCTCAGCGATCATGTTCTCCGACCTCTACTCATTTTGCTTCGCTTGCATTGTCTTATGTGCTGAAGTTGAGGGTGAGTCGAAGTTCAAGGCGCGTCTTGCGGTGATAGTCTCCGGTCCAAGCATGTTTGTTAGAGTGAGGTCGTCTCTTTGTGTGGTCTCATCAGTGACTATCGGAGGGTCTTCCGTTATGCTGCCATGGATGTATTTGAGTATTCCCACAGACGGCGCCAATTGTGGGGAAGTGGTTTGGAAATACTCTTTTGATCCACTGGGACGCTCGAGATCCTCAGTTGATGACCTGGACGACTTGAAAAGAAACAAACACTCCGGTCGAGGGAGCCGGAATTAGCACTTCGACGGACAAGTTAGTGTATACTCTCTTAGTTTACTTGTATTTTAAGTTATGCATACTAATTCTCACGTGCCTCTTTCTGGCTGATGTTCTTCTATTTATATCTTTTCTTTCTTGGGCCTCGGGGCTGGGCCCACTTTCAATTTCACCGTATAACTATTTACTTGGCTCCTTTTGTTGCAAGACCGTTTTTCACTCGGCCCCTTACTCAACCGGCTATTTGGCCGAATAGGGCAGGATTTAAATGTGCAAGACGGGGCTGAATGCGATGTATATACTTCGACTCTCCGGGTCCAATTATTCGGCCTCTTTACGACTCCTAATATTCGGCCCCCACAAAAACCGAGGCATGCGTGTTTATCTTTCAAGCAGAGCTAAGGCAGCATGGTTTAATGCTTTACTTGTTAGTTAGCATTTGTTTTGTAATTTAATTAATCAGTTTGCTAATTAGTTAAGTGTTGTAATAATTAAGTAGCTTAGTTTAGCTATTTCTTTATTGCTTTGTAATAATTAGTCTAATTAGTTTAATTAGATTAGTTAGCTTAGCTTAGCTTAGATTAGCTTAGCTTATTCATTCGGACCCTCCGTCAAGAGGGCACAATGTTGTAATAAGTATGCGTGTGTGTGTGTGCATATCTTCCAACCCCATGTCTTTCTCCCTTTTATTTATCTGCTTTCGATGATTAGATTAGGGATCATTTTCAATTAGCATACCTTATGCTTGCATGTTTACATCATTCATTTGTATTGCATGCACCGGGCTTGGCGCATTATTCAAACTGTATTGTATTTCAATTCATTTCTTTGAATAAGTGTATCAAAGTGTTGCATTCATATGCCACCTTAGATAGCCGAGCCTATTAGTTGCATTATTGCATGTGTTGCACTAGGCATCTTAAACATAGTTAGGATCATACATTGTTTCTAACTAGTTTTTTGTTTTGGCTTGGAGTACATTGTAAGTTTTACGCTTTCGCATACTTGCATGAGTGTAAGTGTTGCCCTAATAGCATGCTTGCCATGAGGCTACTTGCTTATTTGTTAAAATGCATGAATGCCTGTGGATGAAGGCTTTATTGCTTGAATTGGAACAATTCATCGATTGTGAGTTTTAAGCCCACTTTGCGAAATGGTCAAATCATGTTTTAAAGCCCACTTGAGGTTGACAAATCCGTGCTTTAGCCTACTTACGAGTAGCACTTTCAAACCATTTTCAAAAACAAACATGAGTTGTTTTGTTCCAATTCTTGTGATTGAGTCTATACTTATATACTGTGTGCATCACATAGTAAAGTTAGCTAATAATCGGAATAAGAACACATGTGTTTTTAAAACAACATATCATGCTTAGTAGAGGCCGATCTTTGATCGAGCGAGTGGGGGTGCTCATTTCAAGACCTTCCCCTCTCATACCCAAGTTCCCGAGCCGAGGCAACTTTGGTGATGACGGACACGTGGCCTTTGGCACGAGTCAGGGTTTCCTAAATTTCCCAAAAATAAAATATTTAGGTGGCGACTCTGTAATCTGGCAAAGCAGTCCATGTTTGGCGTTTTTGATTCAAAATTGATTTTCCAAAACCAATTGCCAGATTTGGACTCTTTGGTGTTTATCAGTCTCGCATTACACTTTGTGAGATTAGATTCAGAACCGTGACAGGAGTCCGAACTGTAGGAAGACCAATTCGCGCCCTTCTCCGAAAGGGGGGCGTGCGAAGAAAGTCGAGTCTACACTTAGCTGTTTTAGACAAGTCATGATTATTCATAGGAGAAACGATGCCTTGATGTGCATATTGTTTCTGTCAAGCCTAGGAGATTTAGGCTTGACGTGGTTCGAGAGTTTCCTAAAGGCAGCATAGCTTCTTGAGCACAATTTGCGGAGGTGTTGGCTCAAAACAAACACTAAGACACCTGTGGAGGTTGATCAGCTACTATAATGCCCCCAAATAAATGACATAAATATTGCACTATCTAATTCAATTAATCATAATAGACTTAACTCAATTGATCAAATCTTTATATTTGTATTCCATTTATGTGAGAGATTTACAAAAAAGGATCCACATGCAATACATATTCAATCCTCTTAGGCTATGTTTGGTTGGGGGATTTGGGAAGGAATTTAGAAAGGGAAATAGAAAATGTAGGTGAAATGTGATTCAAATATACTCACATTTCACCTAGTTTCACATACCTTTTCCATTTCCCTTTCCAAATCCCTCAACCAAACACGACATTAAAGTTTGAATCCATAGTATGTGAGACAGTTAAAAATGAATAAAAATGACAAAAGAATGCCTCATGGGTTACAAGTTCCAAGGCTTAGGCCTAGTTACACGAAAAGTGGTTATCGAACCCACACAAGTAAAGCCCTTTGCTTATCAAAAGAACTAACAAAAGAAAGAGACCCATGCTCTCCAAAGATTTCCCACGCCCTTAGTTAGGCGGGATCACTACACCCTTTCCTACACAAATCCACTAGGGGTGAGTACAAAGCCTGGCAGAAATATCTTCACAAAGTATGTATGTTTAAGCAGTCGTATATATATGAATGCAACACCATCGCATGCTACAAAATCACAACTTTTATTCCGTTGAAAATTATATACAATGATCTTCTAAAGACACTCCATTTTTAAATACAAGATGGTAAATACGACTCAGGTAATCCCTAGGCTGGTGTTTGCATGTAGGCATAACAAGCACTTCCAATCCTCTACTTTACCGACACGTGGTTCCTCATCCGTGCGTGCTTTTGGTCTTTCACCCTGGACACTGAAGCCAACTTAAACAATACCATTTACACCCTTATCCAAACTTTCCAAACATATTTACCCCAAAACATTTCAAGAATTTCAATTGTTTTTCCAAAATAATAAATCAATTCACAAGGCATAGCCATAATAAACAATATTCGAAGTTATGCAAAATGAATGAAATGAGATGCAATTATAAAACTTCACTGTAACATTCTACAATTCTCAACTTTTGTTCAATATGAAGTACGACATTCAATACATTCTCCATTTCTGAAATCATAACCAAAGTCCATACCTATGTAACACATGATATCATTTCACATTCACAATCAATATTCATTTTTAATTCATAGTCCAAGCATAGGTAATTCATGTTATTCAATAATTTCTTGAAACAACTCATCCATCTCATGAATATCTCAAACAACACAATGACCATGGAAATTCATCATTTCTTTGAAGTGATTTCTAATAATTTCATAAGTCTTTTATAAAAATCCACTTTTCTCCAATTTTTTTCCCCAAAATCTAGGGTTTTATTCAAAAGAGGGTTTTTCCTCCATTTTCAAAGATATTCCGCCTCCACATATTTCCAAATATTTATGAGTACACAAAATAATTTATTTTGAACCATATCATAAGAAAATCATTTCTTTCAACATTTCCAAAACCCATCACTTCAAATCTCAAACCCTCAATTTCGATAATCATCCCCAAACAAGCAAGACATGCTAAAATCATATATATAACTCAAAAAAACTCCCTAACTGAAATTTTAGAAAGAAATATGGGAAAAACTTCAGAATTGATGGTGTTAAAATCTGATCTCTACACAACATAGCCCTTGATGAGCTCTCCAATATTAATGAAGACACAATGGTTAAAGCTCCAATAGATTTAAAGTGATCAAAGAATTTCTGAGGGTTGGTGGATGTATTCTAGAGAGAGATGAACGGAAAGAGAGAAAAGTGAAAGGTAGAGAGAGTGTGAAGTGAAAAGTGAAGGCAAGAAAGTATATGGTTCAACTTTTAAGTGATTCAACACAAATCTCAGAACTGACTTCAGACATACCACTCGAACCGTGAAACCTGCGCTTGAGCGGTGAATTCAAATTCTGAGAATCTCTCTCATATGTAAACAGATCACTTGAGTGGTGAAACCTTCGCTCGAGCGGTGAAGGCACACTCCTAGTATTTTAGACTTCAGAACCAAGAACTGGAAGAATGACATGACCACTCGAGCGGTCTTAACTCAAAAGTGAGACCAAACAACCTTAGAGCATTCTCACCCTTCCCAAATTCACAACAACACCCAATGATGCAAGTTGACACCTCAGAACACACTAAGATGTATATGAACAACCACAAGGAGAATAATAAGTAACAACACGAGATTCAAAGAGTTCAATTGTAACAAGGACAATTAAAGGAGACCGAAATTTCAAATTAATATACTAAAATTACTTTAAAGGAACTCAGGGCATCATAATTGCTGGCCATCGACATGGGTGACTAGGAGTTGTTGATGTCATACAACAACAAATATTAGGAGACATTCAACAAAATTGATGAATGTCCTACCAACCTAGCGATCGCCTAATACAAACGCGGTCTACCAGTTGGACATAGACTGCGAGACTCGTTGACTCTGACATCCCCTGACCATGGTGGCTCTGATAGAAAGGGTCCACCAAGATATCATGGTGGAAAAAGACGTCACCTAGGCAAAGGCAAAGACCAGCACAACAGTAGCGCCGAACAAAAAAACTTTTGCCAAAGTTAACACGACCGGCAAGAATAGAAAGTAAGGCTACAGGAGCTGTGATAACAACCAGGGAGGCCCAACCCTAAATGGCAAAGACAGTAAGGTGAGGAAATTAAAATTCCACACCGCTATCACTACAGTGTTCAAGAAACCCATCTACCATATCCTTACCAAAATTTGTGACGAGCCATTTGTCCAATAGCCAGATAAGTTCGGCGAAGCGCAAAGGGGCTATGATGAGAGGCATCGATATGCCTATCATGATGAGAAGGGGCACCAAATAGAGGATTACGTGCCACTGAAACAACACTTGGAGGAATTGGTGGCTGAGGGCCACCTGGACTGTTATATTGAAAGTGGAGCTCGCCAGCCCCTCAAGACAAGAACATGTTAGACGGAATGCCACTTGATGGTCCACCTCAAGGCGTGATTAACGTAATCCACAGGATCATCAAGCCTAAGCGAGTTTGTGAGCTTAGGGGAATGATAAAGAAGGCCGAGCACAAGAGAGAGGTATTCAATGTTCAACCAACGTTCAAGAAGGGGAAGACAAAGGCTATGAATGTGATTTCCTTCCCTAATAGAGATTTAGTAGGGTTACAAAACCCCCATAATGATATGATAATGGTTACTTTGCTCTTCAAGAATTTTGACATTAAGAGGATTTTGATCGACCAGGGTAGCTTATGCGAGATCATGTATTACGACACTTTTAACCAGTTGAAGTTAGATCAAAGAGTTAGTTTTGGCCACGTCTCCTTTAGTAGGCTTTAACTTTATGTCTGAATGGCCAGTTGGCAAGATCATTTTGCCAGTCAAAGCGGGCTTGGTGGTCAAGCAAGTGGAGTTTTGTGTTTTGAAGGTCCCTTCTACTTACAACATCATTCTTGGAAGAGTATGGTTGCACGCCATGTGAGCTGTAGCATTGACATATCATCAGGTAGTGCAATTTCCAAATGAAGCCGGGGTAATTGAACAAGTCTTAGGAGATCAGATCATGTCAAAGCAATGCTTCGTCATAGTGAATGGCAACCGCGCTACCAAAAGATTCGTTCAAATGGTAGATGAGCCGGAGAACAAGGAGATGTTTTAGGACGTTGGCAATGAGGTTGGGTAAAAGGTCGTAGAGGAGCTTATGGAGGCAAGGGTTGATGGGAACGACCCAAAAAAGTTCTTTTTCCTAGGCTTATCTTTATCCAACACTGAAAGAAAGGAGATCATGGATTTCCTAATCTAATATTGAGGTGTTTTCCTGGACGCCCTATGATATGCCTAGCATTGATTCGAACTTTATCTACCATCAACTCCATATCAGCCCCCACACTAGACCAGTCATACAGAGAACTCATAGGTTGGCTATGCACCACGCGAAAGTGGTGGCTAAAGAGGTGGGGGAACTTGTTGGAAACAGGAGCAATCAGAGAAGTCCATTATCCAAAGTGGATCTCAAACACTATTGTTGTGCTAAAAAAAATGGTAAGTGGCACGTTTGCGTCGATTACAAGATGGTCAACAAAGCTTACCCAAAAGACAATTTTCCTTTGCTAAGGATTGATCAGTTGGTGTACTTAATAGTGGGGCACAACCGACTTAGCTTTCTAGATGCATATCATGGATATCATCAGATCACTATGTATGAGCCTAATCCGGAGATCACTTCTCTCACAACTCCTAGGAGGATGTATTGCTAAAAGGTCATACCCTTTGGCCTAAAGAATGCAGGGGTAACTTTTTAACAGATGACCACCAAAATATTCTCTGCATTGTAGGAAAAATGGTAGAACTATACATTGATGATATGATGATAAAAAGCACAAACGAGTCTGACCACATCAGGGACCTGATCAAGATGCTTCAAATTTTGAAAACTCACAAGTTGCGTTTGAATGCATCTAAGTATGCATCTGGTGTGGGATCGGCCAAATTTTTCGACTTCTTGGTGACCAACTGCTGAATAGAAGCATATCCCTCTCAAATCAAAGCCATTCAAAACTTAGAGAGACCAAATACGTGAAGGAATTGCAACATTTGACGGGATTGGTGGCTGAGCTAAACAGATTTATAAAAAGGTTTTCAAATTGTTGCACACCATTCTTCAAGGCGCTCAAGTTAAAGTTCAATTGGGATAAGGAGTGCGACCGCGCTCTAGAAGAATTGAAAGAGTATTTGTCTTCTCCACCATTTTTGGTGACCCCAGTACCTGGAGAGGAACTATATTTGTACTTAGCGGTTTCTCAGCATGCTATTAGCATGGTGCTTGTGCGCGCAGAGGAAATACAACATTTGCCTATTTTTTATGGGAGCAAGACTATACTTGGCACTGAGACGAGGAATCCTTCTGTTGGAAAGGATTGCCTTGGCTTTAATGATGGCATCCAAGAAGTTGTCATACTATTTTCATGCATATATAATTGTGGTTCTGACTGAATTCACATTGAAAACTTTGTTTGAAAAGGCGGTCTTTTCTAGGAGAATTTTGAAATGCATAGTGGAATTAGGATAATTTGACATCAAGTTCCAACTTAGAATAGCTATAAAGGCTCAGGCATTGGCATATTTCATCACAGGGTTCTCTCCAGAAAGTCATTTTGTTTGCCTAGTTGATCTGATTGGAGAAACCGAACAAGGGGGTAAGTGTTGCGAGAACACCGCAGCCCCCAACGGCTTTACAATAGAAAGTTTCACCTCAGGTGGATGAAGCGAGCACTGCACCATTGAGTTTGGCTGTAGTAGCACCATCTATTGAATCCAATGATGCACTACTGGGGGTGACGAGTCAAACCAAGTAACAGACAATGCGATTTGCAATGACGTGCCTGAAAGAGAAATTGTAGGGAAATCGAGAAAAAAAATTGGCGAACAAATAACATTGCTCTGATCAGGCGATGCAGCTGAACAAGTAATTGTAATACTAGATCTAAGAACATCTTCAGATCCATCTGTTTGTTGGAGAGATGTGGAAGTTATTTGTGGTGAAGCTTCTAACAGATAAGGAGTTGGACTTGGAATTGTACTTATCTTGCCAGATGGCTTGACTGTTGAGTAGAAAATCAGACTTGGGTTTCCAACATCCAATAACGAGGCGCTTTTAATCGGTTTGAAATCTGACTTCCTCATGAAAGTTACTGAGTTAATGGTGTACAGTGACTCCTAGTTGGCAGTCAACCAAATATCTGGTATGAGGTGAATGATGATAAAATGACTAAGTATCAAGAGGTTGTCAGAACAGAGATCAAGAAATTTAACGTCATAAGAATAAAACAAATTGGCAGAGAAGAAAATAGTAAGGCAAATGAGTTGGCCGGTTTTACAACCATGTTAGACACATCCATTCCCAACCCTTTGTTAATTGATTTTTTACAATGGCCAAGCATTGAAGAACCTGAAGCAGCGGAAGTATTGTATACTGAGCTAGGCCATTCATGGATGGACCATATTATCCTTTTTCTGAAGGACATGATTTTTCCCAATGACAAGAATGAAGAAAATAAAATTCGAGCGAAATCACAATGGTTTTGGCTTTCTCCATAAAGAGCATTATATAAGAAGTCTTTCACCAGTCCATACTTGAAGTATGCCTATTCTAGCAAGGTTGCAGCTTTCTTGTTTGAAATCTATGAAGGAACATGTGAGAGCCATCAAGGTGGGAGATCGTTAGCCTATCGACAATCTTTTAAGGATATTGGTGGCAGTGGATGCAAGCAGACACAAAGAAGTATGTCAAAAAATGTGAAAAATGCCAGAAATTTACATATCAAATCCACTAACCAACCAGAGAACTTTTACCTTTAACCAGCCCTTGGCTTTTCACCATGTGGGGTTTAGACATTGTAGGATCACTTCCAATGGCACCAAGCAATAAAAATTTCTTCATTACGATAATAGACTACTTCACTAAATGAGTTAAAGCAAAGACACTTGCATCATCAAGGAGAAAGACGTGAAGAGGTTTGTTTGGAAGAACATAATTACTTAGTTTAGAATCCCTAAAGCTCTGATATCAGACCATGACACTCAATTTGATGGGAGGATTTTTAGAGGTTTCTGTGAAGAGCATGAGATTGAGTTCTAGAACTCCAAGCCAGCCACTCTCAATCTAATGGTAAGGAAGAAGCGTCAAACAAGGTAATCTTGGATGTTCTGAAGAAAAGATTGGAGAAACTAAAGGGAAAGTAGATTGAAGAACTACCTTATGTCTTGTGGGCCTACCAAACAACCCCAAGACGGTTGACTAAAGAAACACCCTTTGCATTGGATTATGTCATGGAGGTTGCCATTTCTTTAGAGATTGACTTATCCAACATTAGAAGTGAGAATTTTGATCCAGACTTGAACGAAGATGTAATAGCCTTGGAAGCTGACCTTGTAAAGGAAAGAAGGGAGAAAGCATTGATTCATATTGCAGTATATCAACAAGAGTTGTCTAGAAAGTATAACAAAACCATGCATCCATGGAATTCAAGGTGGGAGATTGGGTTTTGCGTAAAATTATGGGTTACATTCTAGTGCCTGGTGATGGCAAGTTGGACCCAACTAGGAAAGACTTTACAAGATTTTGGGGTTGGTTACAAAAGGGGCATACAACTTAGAAGACATAGATGGCTGAGCTATTCCAAGACCATGAACTATTGCTAACTTAAAGTTGTTTTATTTCTAGTTTTAGGCCTTGTAATTTTTATTTTTCATCAATAAAGCAAGTAGACAACTTTTCCTTTACTACTTTATCGTTTTTAGCATTTTGGTGTACTTTGATTTCCCTAATTAGACTTACCGAGCAATTTTAGAGCAGTCCAGGGGCAACTAATTTGGTTTGGCAATAAAAAAATCTTTGTCGGGCAACTTTTGTTGGGCAAAGTAGGTTTGTCCAACTTTGAAAATCTTTGTTGGGTGACTTTTGCTCGGCAAAGTAGCTTAGGAGGTTCGTCTAACTTTGAAAATCTTTGCCCATTGGCTTTTGCCCGAAAAAGTAGGTTGGGAGGTTCCTCCAACTGCGAGAATCTATGTCGGGCAAATTATGCTTGATGGTATAACAAGTTGAAAAAACAAACAAGTGATTAAGCAATGCTTGCAAAAAGTTGTGGTTTATTCACATAAGCTGAGGTTACAAAAGAAAGGGCCTTCAGCCCTGTTACAGCATTTCATTATAGCAATAAATAAATAAATAAGAGTGAAGTTAGAAAAGCGGATCAAGTTTTTCCTTAGCAATGTTCTCATGACCAGCCGTAACAGTCTCTTTGTCATTAGGCTAGTCTTGTGTGGCACCTTCTTCACCTTCCTCATCTTTCTCCGACACCAAAGCTCCCTTTCAACATTTTCCAAACATCTACAAGATTGTAAGGTCACGAGATAAGATCATAATGCATGTAATGCACGAGTTTTCAAATCCAATTTCCTTAATATTTGTTCAATTCACAACAACATTTAATAATATCAACAACTAAACAATTTCTTCAATTCCATAATTTTCAAAATCTCAACATCTACCAAACTCAATACATATATCCAAGAAAATTTAAAAACCTCGTATCTTAACACCATTGTCAAAATTATTCACCAAATTTCATGATTTAACAGTCAATTTGTCCAAACCGATTATTAAATCAAAATTTGAAAAGTAGGGTGTTTGAAAAATTTGGGCTTTCCATTCCTTTACACTTAAAAAGTCAATTTATATAATCAATAACAATAATCAACTATAATATACCATGATTTGTCCAAAACATGGGATGTAACTCCCCTTTTCATTCATCAAACCCACTTTAATTCACAAAAATCAACGTATACATAATTATATCTAGGAAAATACCAAAAACATAGATATATTAGGTTAAAAGTACCCCTACCTCAAGGATGGAGGCAAGAAGATGAAAACCCAAAGACAGCTTCGAAAGCAATCACAATCCAATTAGTCAAAATGTTGATCTCCACTTGTTCTTCACCGTTAATGCAAGATCTATGGTGGATTCTTGATAAAAAAAAGAAGACATCAAGGTTTGGAGGTCTAGGGTTTCGAGTATGAAGGAGAGGGAGAGAAGAGAGGAAGAAAGAATGAAAAGTTTAGACCAAAAAGCGACTTTAAAGTGGCTGACTTCAAATAGACCGCTCCTTCAAAAAGTGACTTTAAATTGGCTTGTAAAGGATGTGGTGTGGCTTTTAGGCTTACAAAGAAGAAGCATAATTGTTATAATTGCGGTCTTTTGTTTTGCCATGGATGTATCAGTAAGAAGGCTGCAAATGCAACTCTGGCACCTAGTAAACGCAAGCATTTTCGAGCCTGTGATACATGCTTCAACTACCTAAAAATGATTCCATGCTTAGTAGACTTCCAAAGTTCAAAAATTGTAGTCCATTGAACAATAGAGTATGTAGCAAGCAATGGACAATAAAGTGAACAATAGAGTAAGTGAGAAACAATGGATAAACTAGGGTTTTAATTTTTTTTAATCAAATGATTTGCACTGAGATTTTTTATTTTTAAAAGATGTGTACAAAAAAAAAAAAAAAGAACTTTATTGAAATATTAAGGATATGTTTTGATGTCTATTATGGTCATTTTGTTTCAGGGTACATTTGTCATTAAAATTATGTTTCATTAAGTGTGTACACATATAAATAGGTGCATGGAAATAAAATTACACAATAGGTGCTCAAAATTGCCTTTTGCAAATTATTTTACATATCTATCCCCATATTTAAACCTATCTTTCCAATTTATTTTATGTTATGTATGGCAATATTTTTACCTATCTATTAGGGGTGCTCAACAGATATTCTGATACCCCTAAACCGACCGAACCAAACCGATCCGCCGCATTTTGGACGGATGTGTGATGACGAGCAGATGGTTGCAGATTGATTTTTTTCAATTCGCCTAGTTTTGGACGGATGGCTGATTTGAAGTTCCTTTGGCTACAACCGAACCGCCAAACCACGACCACCCCTAATAATTTGTAAGACTTTGTATTTTCAATTTATTTAGATATTCTGTTTGTGTTTTCAATTGAAAAAAAATTTAGATATCTTATTGTGTTTTCAATTTATTTTCAATTTTGAAATCATTTTATCAAATGGTAAGTGTTAATATTTTGTATTTTTGTGTGAAAAATATAAGGCTTAATTTTGTCATTTGTTTAAAAAATCAAATTAAATAGATTTTCAATATAAAAAAAGAGTAATGAAATAGTTTTGATAAAGTATGATTTTCTTATATGTATTTAGAGTGTTGCTATTAGCACCTACCAAAATTCTTTGGACCCCCCATTTTTTTGGACACCCCACTTATTACCAAATCTACCCATATTCATAATATTTTCACAATCAAATGCACACTCAACTAATTTTTCATACTTCTCCTTCCCTGACCGTCGGTCTACTGTATTCATCTTCTCCACACCGATTGAATCCATTTTGCTGCTGAAGTGCTTGGGATATTCTGAAAGTGCTGCTTGATTCCATATTAACACTTTCGGAATTTGTTAATCAAGTGCTACTTCAATTTTTCAGAAATTCAACACTTTCGGAAATTCAACACAAAGGTATGATTTACTGCTGTAAACTTTTTCATCTACCATCAAGGGTATAATTTATTTATCTTTTCTCTTCAATTAATCATAACCACACAAATAAAAAGAACCCTTTACCAACCAAAACCACAACCACACAAAACCTTAATTGTGGGAGAACATTATAATGTAATGGATGGCTTGATTCCACATAAAAAAGAAAGAAAAAAAAATCTTGATACTTGGTAATTTTAGTCATAAGGGCATTTTGTAAAATTGAACAAGTGTGGATATATATATATATATATATATATATCTTGAGAGCTCGTGTGGATTATCTCATGATAGTTTGAAAATGAAATTAAAAAGAGAACTTTCGGTGGAAAAGTGTTAACAATTACCAAGTGTTATTTTCTTACTCGAGTCTTTTTTTGGTTTGAACCTTGGGCTTGTTAAGGAAATTAAAAAGAAACTCTCGGTTAAACATGACTTAGTGTTGTTATTTTTGTTTGAACTTTGAAAGTGTTATAACAGAATTTTGTTACTTTGGTCATTTTTGGTTTGAACCTTAGTGTAGACTCGACTTTCTCCGCGCGCGCCCCTTTCGCAAAGGGCGTGAATTGGTTGTCCTACAGTTCGGACCTCTGTCACGGTTCTAAATCTAATATCACAAAGTGTAATATGAGACTGATAAACACCAAAGAGTCCAAATCTGGCAATCGGTTTTGGAAAATCAATTTTGAATTAAAAAAAAAGCGCCAAACATGGACTGCTTTGCCAGATTACAGAGTCGCCACCTAAATATTTTATTTTTGGGAAATTTAGGAAATCATGACTCGTGCCTAAGGCCACGTGTCTGTCATCACCAAAGTTGCCTCGGCTCGGGAACTTGGGTACGAGAGGGGAAGGTCCTGAAATGAGCACCCCCGGTCGCCCGATCAAAGATCGGCCTCTACTAACATGATATGTTGTTTTATAAGCTAACTTTAGTATGTGACACACACAAGCAAGTATAGACTAAATCGCAAGAATTGGAACAAATCAACTCATGTTTGTTTTTGAAAATGGTTTGAAGGTGCTACTCGCAAGTAGGCTAAAGAGCGGATTTGCCACCCTCAAGTGGGCTTTTAAAACAAGATTCGCCACTTCTCAAAGTGGGCTCAAAACTCACATTCGAATTGTTCCAATTCAGGCAATCAAGCCTTCACCCACAGGCATTCATGCAGTTAAGCAACTAAGCAAATAGCCTCGTGGCAAGCATGCTATCTTGGCAACACTCATACTCATGCAAGGATGCTAAAGCGTAAAACTTACAGTGTAGTCCAAGCCAAAACAAAAGCTAGTTAAAAATATGCATGATCCTAACTATGCTAGATGCCTAATGCAACACATGCAAAATGCAACTAAATAGGCTCGGCTATCTAAGATAGCATATGAATGCAACACTTTAATAACATGCTGTTAAACACGTATTCACATAGGTATTGAAATACGATGCAGTTTGAATGATGCGCCGAGCCTCGGTGCATGCAAGACAAATGAATGATGCAACATGAAAGCATAAGGTATGCTAATTCAAACATGTCCCTAATCTAACCATCGAAAGCAGATAAATAAAAGGGAGAAAGATGTTGGGTTGAAAGATATGCACACACGCACGCACGCTTATTACAACATTGCGCCCTCTCGCAGGAGGGTCTGAATAAATAAGCTAACTAGCTACACTAAGCTAAGCTAATTATTGTAAACCGATTAATTAACTAACTTAGCTAATTAATTACAACAATTGAAGTAAATTAACTAACTATTCTAAGCTAGCTAAATATTACAAAACGGATTGATTAACTAGTTACTCAAACTAATTAAAGCAATTAAATGGCCTTGCGGGTGAGGGAGAGATGCATGCTCGGTTGGCGTCGTCCTGGAAATCCATTGCCTTGCCGTCGGTTGTCTTGGTTTGCAATCACCTCTGTTTTCTGAATATTGTGCCAACTTCATACTGCCACTGCTTGAAAATAGGAACATTTTTGCACCAAAACTGGACTGGTGGCTGGTCGGCTAGTACAAGTGGCTGGTCAGCCACCTCCTTTCCAAAACTCCTGGTTTTGCTACAACAGAGAACAATAGAGCCAAGACAAGGTATTTGCAAGGAAATGTAAGTTTGGTTAAGAGTCCCAACGTGCATTTTGGCATTCACATTGCATCTTAGGCATTCCTAGGCCATGTTTAAGACTCAATACGAGGCTAAGACTTAGAAAAACACTAAGAATGAAACGGAAGAAGTTAAGTATCAACCAAATGTGTGTTTCATTGTGTATTTATGTTATGTGTTGATGTAGGTCACGCACCGTAAATCGTTTGATTAGTTTGCTCTGTCTGTGTGCACCCGGAGCCATCTGTGAGTAATAACTTAGTAAAGCTATGTTCAATTTTATTTATTTTCTATATGATTAAATGAGATTTGTCTTCTGAAATATTCTGTTCTGTACAATGAATGATTGTTCAATTTCTGACATGTATTCGTGGCATCTTTAGCATCATGTGATATTTGTTAGCTGTTATCTGGTATCGGAGGTTTCATTATGGAACTTATTATATCTGTTATCTGTTACCCGTACCAGAGGTTCCTTTATGGAACTGGTTACTCATAACCACTATCTATTCTGCATCTGTTCTGTATTTGCTCTGTTAGCGCTAATGGATGTACCACGTATGCTTAAGCATGAACTCTGATTTCTGTATATGATTTGAACAAGAATATGAATATGAATATGTATATGAATCTATTTATGAATCTGAATTCTGATTTTTGAATCTGGTATGGATATCATTCATTAAAACATTTACTCTGTTATTATTCACTGGCTCCCGCTCACTATTTGTATTATATATGTAGGTGAGCAAGCACATGACCAAGCCTAAGCTGCTGCCTGGAAATTTTTGGGGTCAGCCGGCCACCGTGTCTCTCGGGAAGGTTCCCATGTCTAGAAGTTGAATTTTTGTGGGCCATGTCAAGAGTTATTTTGTGTTTTGTGTTAAGAACATTTATGTTTTGTCTTATTTTGATATCTGTATACTGGGCTAAGTCCCTTTTGATGAAACTTGCACGATGTTGCAAGAATTATATGGACGTGACATCTTATGTGTATATTTTATAATGTTTCAAATTTTCGTCCCATATATGTCTGCACAGCTCTATGGACTACGTATATTTAGTATAATTGCTTCCACAGTCCCTAATTATACGTTATTCTATTAAGAGGCCTTTGGTAATCCAAGGATTACTAGTTGGTTACGATGCTAAACCTATAGGGACGAGTTTGGGTCGTGACAGTAAACAACACGTGGCACTAGAATCCCTACCTCGACACTTCTATGCATCTTAGGAGCTAAAATTAAATGAAAAACTGACACCCTTTGAGGATTATTTACTGATACAACTTCTTTTTTTTGCGCCCTTTCGTCGAGAATAGACTGCAAGTCCTCTGATCTAGGCAACTCCGTATAGTGGGAAGAAGTTTTGATGTGTATGTGAGGGTCAATATCTACTTCCACTGGAGTATGATCTCTCTGACCTTGTCCTCTCAGACTTGGAACGACGCAATCAGGATCTCACTGTCCTTGATTGAGTTGTTTGTTCTAAGTCTTCTACTCTCTAAAGGTTTAGGCGTAGCGCTCCCATCCTAGCCTCCAGAGCGATAAGATCAAGTGCGCTTGCTACAGGTTTCCACCCCAGTGACACCTTTGCCCTTCACCTGACCCTTTAGAATCTTCATATCTATCACCATCCTCCTGATTATTTCATCTTGCTCCCTCACTCAATCTTCTAAAATGTGAGCATTAGTTCTTTGTCTTTGCCCTTCTGGGCTTTGGGCAAAGGCTCAAACCATGCTTTTCTCACCCACCCCTGTGGGGGGTTTCTCCTTTGAGGATCGAGATCATCCATAGGTGGGACATAGGGCAAATCTTTGTGCCCTCTGTTGGCCTCTGGCGTCTCGCTATCGACAGCAGAGAATCGTGGATCTTTGTTATTTTCCAAAGAAGCTGTCAAAGGAAGCTAAATAAAAAGGTTTGTTGTGTGAAAAATTCCTACAGACGGCACCAATTTTACGAGCATGAAATATTCGGCACTTGTATAATTCTATTGATCAAGTTTGCATTCCTCCAAACATTATCGTATGGCTTGAAATCAAAAAAATGTGAGCTAGTCGACGGGTGTGTGCCAAAAATTCCTTTGATGCCCAAGTTAGCAAATAGGATCAATAAGGAAGAAAAGCAATGTGAATTCGAAAACTAAAACTGCAATACTTGATATTAGGTTAACTCTGAGCTTTTATAAGTTTCAAATGGAAAACTCCTAGTAAGACTCTAATTCCCATTCCAAAAATCCCACAGGATTCATCTTCTTAAAGGCATCCTTTAACACCATTTCTGCTAGCAATCAAGAAAAATAGTACAACTGTTTGCACGGCCTCCAACTGTGCAACCGTACTACTTTTAACCTTGCTAGCACTTGAGACAGCCAGGCAATGCGCAATGCCACACAAACCCAACACAGTGTGCCACCATAAAAACGCTACGCGACACTTCATCTAGCTCGGTCAACGCCATGCACCAAACTTCGCTTAATCGTCTGATTATCTTCTTAGATAGCTCAGTCCAATCACACGTCTTGGACCAAGTTTGCCTGGTCGATCCAAGTAATACCTTTGACTGGTTTGAACTCCTCTACATAGCCCAAGCCGTGTAGTCTACTAATCCATAGCCCGGCTGATAGCAAGGGTCTGATTTAGCTCGACCTAGATATCACGGTATATAGAGCTCACCAACTCTTTTCAAAGGGTTAGAAAAAGAACTTGCCCAAGGATAACAAGGCTTGGGAACTCTCTCCTTCCTTCCTTGTCTCCCATCTACCACGTTCAACCTTAACACTAATTTCTCCATTAAAGCTTGATCCTAAGCTCTGGACAAAGGATAGTGGACATTAAAGAACACCCTTAGAAGCCCTTAAGGAACCTTAACGGGGAGTTTGTGAACAAGAAAGGCTCACCCTCTTTAAGATGTGAATCCTTAGCATTTGTGACCTTATCCTTTTGCTTTTCTTTAATTCTAGCTTTTATTTTCACTATATAATTGTTACATGTCCTCATGGATGTGGAGGGAGTAACCTTAGCCACCTATCTATTGAGTTCAAAAAATAATTGTGAAAATTAAATTCCAAATTTAATGCTTACAGCGCTTTAAAATTGTAGAACTTTAAGTGCAGACTTGTGTTGGACACAAGCTCCTTAAAGTAGATTTCGCCCTTGCTCCGGTGCTTCCACATTTATCGGTGTCTACTTTCTAAGATGCATCGACTATATCTTGATTTTACAGCACTACAAAATCAAGCCTGGCTAACCAAACCAGTGTTGAACTCTCTCTTTCTCACAGTCTCTTCCTAAAATGTAACTTGCAGAATATATGCTGAATGAAGGAGATTGAAAACAAGAAAAGGAATAAACGAAAATAAGAGAAAACGGATGTGAATTAAATAAGTTATTGAGGAAATAGTGAAGGCTATTTATAACCACACTCGCACCTGTTCGGGAAGCCTTCATGGCTGTTCGGAAATGGTTGTAAAGGTGTGATCGAAAAAGGCAACCGGTCAAAAGAGAGGCGACTGGAAAAATTCAAATTTGAATTTGAATTTTGGGACAAAACTGGAATGAAAACAAATCTGAAATTTAAATTTTCCCGCAAGAAATTTTAAAAAAATTCAAATGAATTTTGTCCAAAAAATATAGTATGGGCTGCTCGCCAAGCGGAGGTTACCGCTCGTCAGACAGAGGTTATAGCCTAGTAAGCAGAACTAATTGCTAGGCTTCAACAACAGCAGCAACCACAACAAGTTGGAGCATCTGTTTCGCATCCACCCCCACCCCCGCCTAGGGTTCCAATACCCAGGGATACAACTAACGTCCAGGAGAATATGAACGTTCCAACAGGGCCAGTCCCACCACCAGTTCTACCACAGACTTCAAAAGCACTGGCCAACCTAACAGACACGCCATTCGAATTTGAGTCCGATCCTACTACTTTGAAAGTTAGCAAGATTGAAAAGCTGTTTAAACGTGCTCAGGGAGTTAACTCGATCCCGGACATAGAGGATGGTTACACCGATTCGGCAGTGACTTTGCCAGATAGATTCAAAATGGCTCACATAGATCGCTTTGACGGCTTGGGTGATCCTATGTTTCATCTAAGGCTATTTTCTGATATTTTGCGCCCGATGGGCTTGACTAGACTCCAGAAACTATCCCTCTTCGGTCGGACCATGTCAGGTATTGTGGCCATCTGGTATGCCAAGCTGGAGGATTCAGTGAAAAGGAGTTGGGTGGAGATGGCTGAGGCCTTCATTGCCCAATATGCTTACAACACCCAAATCGAGGTCACAACCCGTGATCTCGAAGCAACCAGGCAAGAGCCGAAAGAGGGCTTCTCTGACTTTGTCACTCGATGGAGGGCCAAGGCCTCCATGATGACAACTCGGCCACCCGAAAAAGATCAGATAAGGACGGTTGTGCGCAACTTGCAACCCAAGCTGATGCAGAAAATGATTGTCTTACCCCTTCCCACCTTTGCTGACTTGCATAAGATAGGGGTATAGATAGAAGATGCTATGAAGCAAGGTCTGATTGACCAGGAGAAGGAGCAACCCAAGCGAGCGTTTACATGCGGTTCGAATGCAGCTACACGTAGTAGTGCAGCCGCCAAAACTTTTGATGTCGGCATAGTCACCACCACGCCAAAAACAACTACACCCTTCACCGGTGCATCCGGAACCAGCTCGCAACCAGTAAAAAATTCACCCTGGGGTCAGAGGACTTTCTTCCTACTCTATATGTCTTTATTAGCGGCCTTGAAGGTCTTGAGTAGAAAAGGGCACCAGAAGCCCTTGGAACCACGCCCATTGCCAAATAACCTCCCACCCACACTTAACCTGGCCAAATATTGCGCCTCTCACCAGCAGCCCGGTCACGACATCGACCTCTGCTTCAGACTACGTCATGAGATCTAGTATCTCATTGACAACAAGGTGATTGTGCCCCCCGAGAAGCCAAATGCCACCACAAACCCTCTCCCACCACATAACAACCCCCCTCCTCCACCTAGGCAAATAAACCTGATCCAAACCACGACCGTTCCATACGACCCTAGCGTATACATTACTTCCTCTCACTTGCCTAAGCCCGAGGTGTTCATCCCAGACAGTACAGACCTGTGCATGATGAGCACCTCCCTAACCCAGCCCAAGCCGATGATGGTGACTGTCGAAGATAAAACTAGGGTGACCTTGGAGGAGAATGAGAACGTTGGTTCAGAACCTGAGGGATCTGAGGTCTTAACTAAGGAAGCATACAAGCCGTGCGGTTATATTGTGTCAACAGACCAGGCTAAGCCGATGGTAGAATTGCTAACTGGGGCAGAGGTACATGTGGTCTGGGAGGATGGGCCGAGTCAGGGGCTAGATGATCTTGCCGAGCTGGAGGAGGATATTGCTAATCTGCAGTTCTTTAACGAGCAGGACCCAGGGAATGTGAGCATCAATTGGTTCGACCTAAATGCATCGATAGATAATGCAGGGTGGCTCAGTGATGAGCCGGATGTTGTTGAGGTACCTCAATCAAAACAGGGTCAGTCAGAAACAGGAACATCTGCCATGGCCGAAACGACTGAGAATCAGGAAGTGTCAGCGGAGAGCACTGGTGCTGAGGATTTTGCTCGAGACTTGGGCAGTTTGTGTACAGCAGACACTGAATTGGAAGACTCGACCCATAACCCTTACTTGAGCCCTGTCAGTTGGTGGCTTGTGTGGTGGATTTGGATCAAAACAATTCCCCTCCTTACAAAATTTTGGGTGCTCCTTCAGGCTCATCCCAAAAGTGTGTCCACATTTATATACTCATAAAAAACCTCAAGTTTTTCCTATGTGGGACAAGCACATTTTACAAATGTGTAGGAACCTACTTCTATTTTCGCGAAACTCAAATGCGCATTGAATTCTCATTCATCAAAAAATAGTTTTAAGCAACCAAATAAATGATGTTATTCACTACGCGACATTAAACATGAACCCACTTGGACAATTAACTCTGGTGTCCTACCTTAATTAATGCTAAAAAATAACAAAAAAGTAAGATTTATAAAATCATTTTCCAACACCGCTTAACATTATATTGACATACCATGCTTGTGTTGAGATTTTGAGTATTTTATTTTTTGGGATTGAACTTGAGATGTGAGATACTGGACCGCGTTTGGAAATTTTTTATATTATTTACTACAACAATTTTTTTGTAAAAAACATATAAGAAAAATATGTGCATGCTTTATTTTAAGATTTAAATTCAAACATTAGTTGAAAGATTATTTTTAATATTTGTCAAAAGTCCCAAGTTCATTAACAAGTGAATTTTGTAGTGATTCAAATTTAAATAATTATTAAAAGAGTGACATTAATTAATAGAAAAATAATTGATAGCTCGAATTTGAATTTGTCTGAAAATCCCAATTTGTGTTTGCCAATCGACCAACTGGAACGACCACCCGGACAACCGATGAAACACTTTTATACCACAGTTGTCACCCTTGTTGACCGCGACTTTCACCTTCTTATTGGTCGACTGCTCGGACGACCACCTGGACTACTAATAAAACACTTGTTTACCGCGATTGGCAGATTTATCAACCGCGACTTTCACCTTATTGTTGAACGATCGACCGAATGACCCGCAGCCAAAATTCGAACGATTTCAAGTAAACTCAGATTTAAACTACCAAAATTAGTACTGAATTTAATATGTCTACGACATTAAAAAAAATAATAATAAATAAATAAATAATTAAAAAAAAGAGTAAAAATAAATAATGGCATATATATAATGAGTAAAGTGGAATTCCATTGGACAGAAGAGCGGAACGTGCCTACTAGTTCGAGTGCCTCCTATCCTGGATTGATTGGCTTTAAAATTAGAAAATTTTAACTAAAATTCAAAATATAATAGAATTCTTATTTTCATTTAAATGTTTAATATTTGTAATTCTTATTTTTAATTTTTAATTTTTTTAATTTTACAGGGCTATGTGGACTATTGCAGACCTTCTAGTTTTAGATAATTTAATCACATCTTTTCTACCATCTCTTTCTTATAAATTTTAGTCAGTAAAAGTGTACTTTTCTATAGTGACACTAGTATGTTCTATTATAAAAATTCTAAGATATATGATGTATTTTTCATTTTATATTTTATTTTATTTTATTTTGCAGAAATGTTTTGTGGCACTAAAAAACTGGGCACTAATGGCCCTGATTTCTAAAACTGGTAACTTTGTTTTTTTTTTTTTTTTGCCTTGTTGGGAAATTCGGGGCATTAGTGCCCCCAATTTCGGGGCACTAATCACAGCCCTTTATTTTGCCGTAAATTTTGGTTCTATTTGGTATCAAGATGCATTCTATTTTGGTTTCAAGTCGAAATCAACCATTATCATAGATTCAAGTAGTAATTTAAGTGGTAATTAAAAGAGTATTTAGGTGTCAATGAGATGCATCAATGAAGTGTATCGGTATGTTGTAGAAATTTAACTAGAGATAGAAACACAGCAAGATTAAAGTTTTAGAGACAAAAAATTTATAAATGAAATTAATTTTTAAGGATGAAATATCTTAGTTGCCAAATATTGTATTTTTAGTTACAAACTTTGACATTTAGTAATGAATTATAACTTTTTGAGATTAAAATTTTCATCTCAAAAAGTAAATCCTTTTTGCATGAAATTATTATCTCTAAAAGCATATTTAATAGTAACATTTTAAAATTTTTATTGTTAAAAATTAATTTTTTTATTTTTCAGTACGACCTGTTAGTGACGACTCCCTTGATAACAATAATTGGTATTCTAATATTTTTTACAACAAAATTTTCATTTTTAGAGACAAAAGAGTTGCAAATGGGTGGTTTTGAATGGGCTATACATTTGAAATAGTTTAATCAATAACCGCCCATTTAATAAATACGGAATTACTTAATAGTATGACAGAGAAAAAGAAAATACACAAACATAGAGGGGTGTAAAGGGGTGCAAACGAGACTTACATCCCACTTTTCACTTACATACTATTGCAGAATCACTTGTACTCTTTATATTTTTATAATTTTTTTTCTTTTTCCCACTATTAAGTAATTCTCCCTTTAATAGACGAGTTTAATTGAATTGTGCATGGGTTAGACTAATGATTTCGACCAAACTGTTTACTTGGTTGATATTTTTTTAATAGGTGGTGATAGAAGAGTGGCAACAATGGGGCTGTCTCGTGGAGGATGGGTGGGTTTAAGCTCTGCTTATTTCCATACATAATTTTTGCCGATAAAATTTTTATGAGAAAAAAATTGCCATTACTTTTATTTCATTGGTAAATGTTTAGCTTTTGAAGTTTGATAAAGATGTAAACTATTTTCTAAAGTTTCACTTTTTACTCATTCTGTTTGGTTTCCACGTTTCCGAAATTGTCGATTTTTTTTTTTTTTTTTCTTTCTTGAAGGTTGATGTGTTTTTAAGAACATTTCTATAAGAAATAAAATAAAATAAATAAAATAAAAAATAAATACAAAGGTCTTCTTGGGCTGAAATTTGTGTGAGCTTTTAAGATTTTTGATTGGTGTACCAGGCCTGTGTAATCTGGTAGGCCTTGTATAAGTAGGCCTTGTATAAGCTAAGTATTGGGTAAATTACTCACGAATCCTGTTTCAAATACGCTAGTTCTATTTAATCTCACAATTTTATTTTTTTTATATTTATCCAAAAGTCCAGTGCCTTCTTTTTTAATTTCTCTTTCTCTTTTTCTTTTTGATATACACTTGGCGCTTTCGTTCTTCTCTTTCTCTTTTTGATATGCACTCATCGGCGATCGGTGACTACATGGTTCTAAACCACGGTATCGGTTAACATAATAGTATCAATCGCGAAGTATCGATATCAGTAGTATCAGCTGGTACGTATCAGGAAATCAAGTGTCGCGGCCATAAAATTTCTTAACCAATTTTCAGCAATTTCTTTCCTGTGGCGGCTTGTGTAACGGTTACATCCTGTTACATAACGAGAACCGGTCGGTTCACCGGTAATTTTCATTTACATTGTATATCGGTGGGTGTTCGTATTGGGGCCTTGATTTTTTTATACATATCGGCCAATACGCTACGTACCGGCCGTTTTTTAGAACTATGGGCGATTGACAACAACCATTGATTGGGGTTCATCAACAACCAACGACTATCGACTCGTTTTTCGCCCTCATCGATGACAAATGAGATGAGTTTTTGATGATGTTTTTGACATAGATCTACTCAGATTTGACCAAGATCACACGACAACTCGTTGAAATATTCAAATTTAGAGTAGATCTGAGTAGATCTACAATAGATCCAGCCAGATGTAAACAAAAAATGGTTGCTGAAGTACAATCATCACTCTGTGTCTGTCTCTCTTCGTCGATCTCTCAATTTTTTCTTCTTTTTCTTTACTATAAACTTTTTTTCCTTTTTTTTTTTTTTTTGAGAAAATTTCTAAGTTTTGAACAAATTTTTTTTTATTTTTGAGTTTTAATTACAGGTGGTGAAAATTGTAAAATTTTTCAATTTCAGTTTTTCAAGTGCAGAATGAATCATGCTTTAAAACTTTGAAATTTTGTTCAGTTTCATAACATTCTTTTAGTATAAAATTTTGCAGTTTCATAACATGTTTTTCAATTTGATTAATAAATTTCAAAGGATGCTTTTCAATTTGATCAATATAGAAGATTATTTGTTTAAACCTTACAAAAATTAAAAACAACATATGCTTTTTCCCCATTGTTGTTGTTTCTTGTTGTTATGCTTTTTACTTATTTATTTATTTTTTATTCAGTTTGTCAATATTAGCAAATTTTGCTTTGTTTTTTTCTTTGTCTTTTTTTGTTCTAATTTCTCCATTTATTCTTTTTCTTTTTTCGGACAATGTTCTGGAAATTCCGGTGAATTTCCGACAATATTTTTGACGTCCAGCGACGTTTTGGACATTTCGGCGACTTTTAATGACATTTAGAACACTCCGGCGATACTATGACGAATTTTCGACGACTTCCGGAGATGTTGAACATTCCGACGAGACTCCAGTGACTGTGTGATGGAGGTCTGACAGTGATGAGATGTGCAGCATCCTTAAATTAAAAAAAATAAAATAAAATTGATAACAATTAAAAATATGTGAGATTAATTAGTGCAAATATTTTGTTTAGAGCTTAGTTGTGTTTTGAACCCCCTAAGTATTATTAGGTTCTTGGGCCTTTGATCTGTTGGTGCTATATAAGAAAAACGCCCAGCATCAGTGACGATATCCAGCCCATTGCAGTTGATATTACTACAGAGTTCGAATTTTACAGGCCCAAAATATGATTGTAAGAGGCCCATAGAAACCCTTTAACGACTTTTATTAAAATCATGTAAGAAGACATGGAAGACCAAAATAATAATAATAATAATAATAAAATAAAATTACAAATTCATTTTTAAAAATTTACTTAAAATACCAATTATCCTGTATAGTTTTGAAAATTATAAATACTCTCTTATTGAATTTTTTTTATTTAACAAAATTAACTATAAAAATGAAATACCTAACTACTCTTCTATATAACAACAAAATTACATGAATTATTAATTGAAATATATATTTGCAATCATTAAAACAGTTAATTGGCTTGATGATTTATTAATAAAATGAGTAATTTGTTATGTAATTAGAAAATTGAAGTTGAAATGTAATTTTCAAAACTATAGAGAGCAATTTATATTTTAAGCAAAACTCAAAAAATATATTTATAATTTACAAAAAAAAAAATGTAAGAAGACTTTTAATATAGCTCCTATTAGCACAAATATTTCACTAAAATTGTTCACTTTTTACGTATTTTTTAAAATTCTTTTATAGGGAATTGTCTGCAAAAGTCTTATTTGGAAGGTTGATGCATCAAAAAGTCCTCTTGACTTTTTGGTGCATCAAAAAATCATGTTCACTTTTAATTGTTACCACAAAGTCTTATTTTTTTTTAAGTTTTTTAGTTGCGTTTTCTTAAAAAAGTGTCACTAATTATTAGTTTTTGGGCATAGTTGAAAAATTCGTCACAAAAAGTATCATCATTACAAAAAAAGTCACTAATTTTTATTTTTAGCGACAAATTTTAAAAAATTAAAAAAAAAAAAAATCGTTACTAACACTTGTGAAATTTTTTAATCTATACAAATACTATTTAATAGTGCACTGATCCTTGATCTGTGAGTAATTACCTTTTTTTAAAAAAAATAAGAATAAATTCAAATGTCACTTTCTTAGTCAGGGATGGAACTAGGAGAACATTATCCTGTTTCTGTATAGAATTCTATTTATCATAGCGCATATAAAATACATATGATAAATAAAATAGCCTCTCAGTATTATATATATATATATATGTATCATTCTTCTACCATCTTGCGTTATCTTTTTATTTTGTATCAATTTTTTTGTTATTCTAATAGAGATTACTTTTATGGTATTTGAATTTTTTTATGTTGAGAAATCATATTATATATATGTATTCAAATATATAGTAATTTTTTTTATTTATTTATCTTTGATCCCTCCTATGATAAAATCATGATTTTATCTTGTCAGCCCAACTTAGTCATATATTTTGGGATGAGAGATGGGCCAAGCCAAGTTAAAACAATCAAACTTAACAAATGTACCATCGTAACACGCCATACCAAAAATAACCAAAATGAGTCAAATCGTTAAGTATTGTAAAAATTTAAAGGAAAATATTAAAAATTCTAAATATTTTATATAATTGTTTCCCTACACATTGCTCAAATATAATTTTAAAATTTTGAAGGTGCGAGTGTTGTGACTGCCAATACATTTCGCTTGTCCTCTATTAATTTGAAATTACTTTTCTCATTTGTCATTTATTTGTAAAATTTTATGCAAAAGATTGGGCTTTTTTTTATAATCACATTTTAACATGAGAGAATTTGAGGGGCTCATGGGGCTCACCACGAGTCCCATTTCGATGATTCAAACTATTTATTTGGTAGAGTCCTCAATGAATATCATCCATAAAAAAAATATTTAATTCAATCCGATAATCGTAATATTTCATTTTATCGCATTTATCCCTAAAAAAAAAATGGACGGCAAATATATTTATGAAAATAGGCCATCTATTTTTTCAGAGAGAAACACGATAAAATGAAATGTTGCGATTATCGAATCAAGCTAATTTTTTTTATGGATAATATATATTGAGGATCTTACAAAACGAATGGTTCGGATTATCGAAACGAGACTTGTGGTGGGTCTTACGGACCAATCAAGTTCTCTCATGTTGAGATGTAATATGAGAGAAATCCAACCTTTAATGAAATTACACATATAGTTCCTATAATCTGCTGCATGTGTTAATTTGATCACTACAATTCTAATTACATCAATTTCACTTTAAAATTTTTATATTGTGTCAATTTAGTCTAATTGATAGCATTTCATTATAAATTGGACTAAAATTAAAGTGCAAAATAATTTATTCACTCTCGAAGTTTACATCTAATTTGAAACGGTCCAATTCCATTTTGAATTGACAGTTTTGCACTTGATTTCTATTCGATTTTTGAACAATTTTTATCAATAGACTAAATTAACACAATGTGTAAATCAAACAACAAAATTGATACAATTAATAAAATTTCAAGAATCAAATTAACATAAGAAAATTACATAGATCACAAATATATTTTATCCAAAAATATTGTTGTGAACTATTTTCATGGAGGTATGATCCATAATGAGGGCACTATGTGATAATAATCTCATGTTTCATGCTTACCTAGTCATAGAACAACCAAGGGCCAAATTCAGGATCTGGCCTAATGGGTGGACAAAGGGCCAAGTAATTTTTTGGGTGAATAAAGGGCCAAGTAACCTTAATTGACCTAGCTCATTGTTATCTAAATCACCATTAAAGCAACCCATATTTGGTTTGAGCCACTTTACCAGCCCTAATGCCTATATATAGCCACCTTTAATGTCTGTTTAGTTGCTCAAGAGCCGGCGATGATGGATTTCATTTTCTGGGTTGCCATTTTGGTAACTTCGATGGTAGAACAAGAAGATTGTGTTAAACAAAGAAAGTACAAGAAAGTGGGAAATGGTTGACTCTGAAAGGAATATCCACTCATCAAAGTTTGTCTGTGGAATATCCCATCCTATCTCTCTCTTCTCTCTCCATAGCTACTCCCAAAAAGTAAGCAAGTTTACACATCCCTATGAACTTCGAATGAAAAATTAATTTTATTAACAAGGCCCTCAGCACCTGGTTACTTCTATTATTATGGAAGATAGGAAAATCTACAAATATATTTTTATAGAGGCTAAATTATCATTTTCTCCAATTCTCTCTAGTACAACATTATAAACTTTTCAAATAGAATTTATTTATTCTTAAAATAATTTTTTATCATAAAACTAAATGCATTTATTTTTAAATGAAATTTCAAGGGTTTTTTTTTTTAATTTTTAAATGCCCTTTAGTTTTATAACAAATATAAAAAAAACTTATATGCCCTTTATTCTTTCAAGATTCATTTTCCTTTATTTTTTTTTTAAAATTCACTTTTCTTTATTTTTTTTATTTTTAGATTCATTTTCTTCACACCATATAAATTTAATTATGTTTGAAAATAGAAGACATTTAATTTTTTTTTAAATTGAAATTTCATTTAAAAATAAATGCATTTAGTTTTATGATAAAAAAATATTTAAAAAACAAATAAACTATACTTGAAAAGTATATAATGTTAAAATAGAGAGAATTAGAAAAAATAATATTTTAGTCTCTAAAAAGACACATTTATAATTTTTCCTACCTTCTATGATAGTGGAGGTAGTTGAGATGACAAAACTCATTAAAAATAAAATAAAATTAGAGAGTTCGAAAATAGGTCGGAATGTTATAAGAATGTGTGGTAACAAAAACTGTCGAGTTTTATCAAAACATCATGGGCGGTGTTTGGGGAAAAAAAAAATTTGGATTTTTTTTTGATTTTTTCTACTAAAAGACAAATTTTTTGTAAAAAAAAATAAAAAAAAATCCAAACAAAATATAACGTCCAACCACAAAAAAACTTAACTATCTTTCAAAACACCAAAATTTTTTTCACAAATATCTTATAATTAAAAAAACTTACATAAAAACCCACTTTCCAAACACCCAGCATGTAGTTGTGTCTAATTAGTAGTGTTTTTGTGATTTTTTGGTATTATTCTAATTTTTTTTGGGTCATGTAACTGCGTAGTCTTTGCTAGTGGGCAGGCGAACAGCCTACATGGTGTTTTGGACAGACTCCATAATTACTCGGAAGGTAGATTATTCATATTTAATGTGATGTCGGTCAAACTTACAATTAATTTGGAATGCATACTTCATTTTTTTGGTAATTTTCCAAGTAACTTTCTACAGTGATAACAATATAAAAATCAATTAGATAATGAGACACAAAATATATGGATAGATAAAATTTTATTAAATTTGTTGGTGGACTTGATTTTGTCCATTAAATTCATCTGAGTTTTGAAGTATTTCTGATCAAAAAAAGTTTGTAGGGTTGTATACTTTAAATTCATCTTTGGCTTCATTAGAAGTTGGAAGAAGATTCCCCAAGAATTTAGCAAAGATTCTAAGAGGGACCACTGGAAAAGTGAACTAGTGGGTTGGGAGTACTCTTTCCTTCAAGCAACCATACAAGTAAACCTTCTATGCACATGTTCTCCCCAAACTCTTAAAAAGTAGAGATGAAAGGCCTATCTTTTCACTACGGTCTCTCTCACAAAACCTGTAGGTAGGTGAGTGAGAGAGTGGAATACTTTCTAGTAGTGGTTCTTTCCCTGTATGATCATCTATGAGTATCTCACCACACTATGGTATCAAAGTCTTATATCAAAAAGTAAAAAAAACAAACACATAAGCATATATCGATTGATGTAATCCGGTTATCAGCCTACGTCTACAAGTAAAAAAGGATACAGAAATTTTACTATGAATATAAAGAATACAATGATTTAGTTCATTCAACACAATGATCTATTACAAAAGTTCATAAGACTAAAATCATAAAACCTGATATAACATAGAGATCTGAATAATACTAATTCTAATAGAAAAATGCCCAAATACAAATACCATATTAGATCTAGGGTCAAATGGGGGGTCAATGGGTAATAAGTATAATTCTAGTTGAATTTGAGTCATTCATTAGATCTTTTTGTCCCAATTACATGTTGACAAGAGTATCATGCCAAGTGCAAAAAGTGTCACAAGCGTGCAACCACAATCAAGGCCACAACCGCAGCTGCAGCCATAGCAACAGAAACATCAATTGCATAAGCAACATACGCAGCCACAACCAAGGCCACAACCGTAGTTGTTGCCACTGTTGCAGTATCAACTACATCAACCCTTCTATGGACTGTAGCCTCAGTATAAGTGTATGCAAGAACGCTGCATGTGTAAACCAAGCTATGTTAGCGATAGAGAGATTGAGAGCATTAGAGTTAGTTGAGAGTTAGTTACAGGTTATTGTAACTAACTCAACACATAATCTATAGAAAAATGAGTGAGACCATTAAAAAGAGGAGCACTAATAGCTCTAAAGTGGTGTGGGTCCCACATGATGGAATGTTTTGCTCTTTTTTTTTTTTTTTTTTTTTTTTTAATTTCCACCTCATTAGTAGTCAATTAGTGCTCCCAAATTAGTGGGATGAATCATTGTTGATATCTATAATAGCTTAGTTGTTAATCAATGAAAATGAATTCAAGAATTTGCTATGGTATCCGAGCCAATTGAGCTCCCACGAGCAAAGGATCCAATAATAGTAAATCTTTCAGTTTCATTTTCAACAATGGCAAATTCTTCAACTTCCTCTTCTTTACCATCCAATCTCTGTCTTCTCATTTCAAATTTTCATTTATTGGTAACAGTGAAGCTTGATTCGAAAATTTTTCTCATCTAGAAGAACTAGTTGCAAAATGTTCTTCAAGCAACTGATCTTCTTAGTTTTGTCACTAGTTTGATTTCATGTCCATCACTAGAAGTACTTGATTCAACAGGAAAGACAATTCCAAATCCAGAATTTGGAAAATAGCAGGCCATGGACGCTCATCTTCTAAGTTTCATTACTACAATACTTTCCTCCTTTGTTTTCTCTTCAGTTCTTCATCTTAAGCATTGTTTTGAAGTTTGGTCTGCACTCGAGAAACAATTCACTTCTCTCTCTTGTTCACATATACATCAACTCAAGAACAAGCTTCAAAGCCTAATGAAGAAGGGATTGATCACCATGGAAGAATATCTCCATCAGATCAATGATATTTCAAATTAATTGAGTTTTGCTTCTTCAAGCATCAATGATGAATATTTGGTACTTCTCACCTTGAAATGGCCTATCTAAGGAATATGATGCTTTCAAAACATCTATTTGAACTAGGTTTGAAGCCATTGATATGGAAGACTTGTGTGCCCTACTGTGCTCTAAAGCCATTCATATGGACAATAAAGCTAAGCAAGCTCTTGGACATGAATCAACTGTTACCTATTCTGCAACCAAGAAATCTATCTATTGGCCATAAATCTCCTTTGAGCTTTTAATTCATTCTATTCTAGACTACACTTTTCTTAAAGTGTTTGGGTGCTAGTGTTTCCCTTGGCTTAAGCCATACAACCCTAACAAGCTCCAACCTAGATCCACTCATTGTGTCTTCTTAGGTTACCATCCTATCACTGAGGGTATATGTGTTTAGACCTTATTTCAGGCAAGATTTTTGTGTCTAAGTATGTTTTATTCACTGAGTCTTGTTTTCCTTTTGTCATTCAATCATCTTCATCTACTTCTCTTCCTGATATTACTTCTTTCTTTCGGTCTAGTTCTTCTTCTTCTCATGTTTCTAATTCTCAGTTCATTTCATCTTCACTTCCTGTATTATCTATTCCCTCACCTATCCTTCCATCAGTTCATCCTTCTCATATTTCCCTCTTAGAGACATCTTCTATTGCTTCAATAGTTCTATCTCTCCTATTATTGTTTCTAGTCTACCTGCTAATGCTTTTCTTACTATTCCTATCTAATCCATTTTTATTCATCTCCCTTTAGCTTATCTCTCAGCGGTTCAACTATCTAGTGATCACTCTAATTCTTACAACACACATATGGTTACTAGGTGAAAGGCTACTCACCTTACTACGACTGCTCTTTCTCATAATCAGTCCGTTCCTTAGATTGATCTTGCTCTTATTGAACCTCTCACTGCTACCCAAGCTTTGCAATATTCTATTTGGTTTTAGACTATGAATGAGAAGTTTTAGGCCTTATAAAAACAAGGTACTTGGGAATTGGTCTCTTTTCTTTCTTCCAAAATAGCTATAGGTTGCTAGTTGGTGTTTAGGATAAAGAAAAATTATGATGGCTCTACTGCTAGGTACAAAGCAAGACTAGTTGCTGAGGGTTATTTTCAACAAGAAGGGATAGACTAACAAGAGATTTTCAGTCCTGTAGCCAAGCAACCCACCATCAGAATATTGTTGTGTTTGGCCGTTCACAATCACTAGCTTCTCACGCAATTGGACATTTTCATTGCCTTCCTTTATGGTCACTTAGAGGAAGTAGTTTAGATGGTTCAACCTCAACGCTTTGTTGATTCTACCTGTCCTACATGTGTACAAATTGAAGAAGGCTCTCGATGGGCTTAAACAAGCCCCTAGAGCATGGTGCTCTACATTCTCTTCTTTTTTGATTACTCAAGGATTTGTCCTTAGTCATTCTGATTCTTCTCTATTTGTTAGAAAGACTTTTACCAACATTGCAAGTGTTCTCATTTATGTGGATGACATTTTGCTCACTAGTAGTGATCCTCTTCTTATTCAGTCCTTACTTCAGCATATGCATCATGCCTTTTCCATGAAAGAGTTATGAGATATTTCCTATTTCCTTAGCGTCTCTGTTTACTCTCATTATGAGGTTTCTTCATTTCTCAACAAAAGTATGATCATGATCTCTTGGTCAATGCTGGGATGGTGGATTGCAAGCCTTGCTCTACATCTATGGCTATTAAACCTGCTATCCCTGAGTCTAATGCTTTGCCTTATTCTCAACCAACCTTTTATAGAAGTTTAGTTGGTGCTCTTCAGTACTTGACTATCACAAGGCCTGATCTTGTTTTGGTTGTCAATCAAGCATGTCAACATATGTAAGCTCCAACTATTGGTCATTTCTCTTTTGTCAAGAGGTTTCTCAGATATGTTAAAGGGACTCTCACATATGGCCTTACATTCAACCCTGGTCCTTTTATTCTCCATGCCTAATCTAACTCCAATTTGGCAGGGGATTGTTTGGATAAAAGATCTATTTCAGACTTTTATGTCTTTCTTGGCCTAAATCTGATTTCTTGGTTGGCTAAAAAGCAGCCTGCAATCTCTAGGTCATCAATTGAGGTTGAGTATCGATCTATGGCTCACACTACTTTTGAATTGTGTTGGATTCAGTAGCTGCTCAAGGATTTGCCCATTATTTTCCTTTCCACTCCAATTCTCTAGTGTGATAATGTCTCATCAATGGCACTTGCTTCAAACCCTATGTTTTACTCTAGATCTAAGCATATAGAAGTGGATTGCCATTTTATTCGTGAGATGGTTTCTTCCAAGAAAATAGCTCTTTCTTATGTATCCATTGCTGATCAAGTGGTTGATATTTTCGCGAAACCATTGTCTTCCTCTATATTTCAATATCTCAAAGACAAGTTGTTAGTGCTTCACATCCCCATCAACTTAAGGGAGGATGACAACAATATCAAGCCAAGTGCAAATATTGTCACTAGAGTGCAGTTGCAACCAAGGCCATAGTTGCAGTCATAGCTATAGCAGCAGCAACATCAGTTACATAAGCAATATTTGTAGCCACAACCAAGGCCATAACTGCAGCTGCATCCACAACCACTACTACAAATCAGCTACATCAACCCTTGTATGGATTGCAACCTCAATATAAGTGTATACAAGAATGCTACATGTGTAAACCAAGTAATGTTAGCAATAGAGAAGTTAAGAGTGTGAAATTTCACATTTTTGATGTATTAATATTTTTATGAAAGGTGTTGGTGTTTTATTTTATTTTAGGTAGTAATTTGGTGGTGAGATTTTTAGATGAGAATCAAATATACTTCTTATACTTTAATTTATTTTCTCTCTTTTTATCTTCACCTCATTATTATTAAATTTATTTTTTTTAATCCACTGTTTTCTTCTTTGCCAAGTATTCTTCCTTATTAAACAAAACAAAAAAAAAAACAAAAAAAGAAGAGATAGGACAAGCATAGCCGTCCACCCCCATGTCCATGCCATACTCCATTTCATTTTCTAGGTCATTTCTTTTGTTTTTATTTTATTTCTTTATTGTTTCCTTTGGCCCTAAGTTTCTTCATTATAAATTAAGCCAAGAGAGACTCACTTCTCTATCTTCATTTGACTGTTTCTTTCTCTATGGTTTGGGGCTCTCTCTCTCTCTCTCTCCATTTGTTGTGATGTCCCAAGTGTGCTTTAGTGGGATGATGTTCTTTACTTCCAACATTTTGTTTATCGTATTGAGTCATTGAGAATTCTTTCTATTCTTTACTTAATCTCCATTAACATTTTCGGGTTCAAAATTTTGAGTTTTGGGAGTTAGAATTTGTTTTAGGATGCGAAATCAAAAACTAGGTTTTCTGAACAAAACCGTTCGTGCAGATTTGGGTTCTGGTCGAGTGGATTTTCTGTGAAAAATATGACTTTTCTTTGGAGCAAACCGCCCGTAGGGGCATTAGAATCCACTCGTGCAGATTGGGATTCCGCTCATGAGGAATTCAAATCGCTCATGCGGATTTTGGTGCGTCTGTCTTGAATTTTTTTGTTCTTTTCCTCAAAACTGATGCCAAAAACGTGTTTTGTACACTTTTTCACTTTTCTCTCTCTCTCTCTCTCTCTCTCTACTCATATTTTCTCTTCCTTCTCTCTACAAATACACCCAAATCCAAACTTCTCTTAAGATTTAGTTAAAATCTTCAAAAATTTGAGAGGGCTTTTTACACTAAATCGAAGAGGGCGACGATGGCTATGTTTACATTGATTGAATCGAGTTTTCATCAATGTTGAGATTTAGGGTTTTCATCTCCTTCCTCTTCCAAGCTTGAGGTAGGGATATTTTTTGAGTTATATATATGTTTTTGCAAGTCAATGCTTGTTTGGAGTATTTCTTACATGTTCAGATCATGAATTTGGGTTGATGAACCCTAGATAATATTAGAAGTAGATGTGCTCTATTTTTTCCAAAGCTTTTGAGAATATGAGATATGTTCTAAAGTGTGGGTGTTATTTTGGAAAAATCTTTTCAAAAACGGAACAAAAACCTAGTTTTGGTAAAAACCCTAGAATTTGGGAATTTTGGAGAAAAGTTGAGATATTGTGAAATTTATGTTTGATAAATTGTTATGTGAGTAAATGATGGAGAAAATTTATATAGTTGTATAAAATGAGGAAATTTCATGAGAAAATGAGAATTGTTGATTTGGGAAGCTTGAGGAATAGATTATTGTTGTTTGTCTTGGAAAGGCCAGATTTTAAAAAATGATGATTAATATGTGGAGTAGGCATGAATGATGATATTGTTATATTATATCTTGTAAAATGTATTATGATGTTACATTAATAAGAAACGTGGAAATTTGATCACAATAGAGGATTGTGTGGTGGAACTGAAAATGAAACTATATTAATGCACTGTTACATTTTGCATTGACATTCCATTAAATCATTGTTGCAATTGATTTTGACTCTTGCATTGGAAAATATTGTTTTGAGAAAGAATTATTTTGTGAAATAAGATCATTCTAATTTGTTTTGGGGTAAATATATTGGTAAGTCTGGATAGGGGTTGTAACTCGACTTTTCACGCTCCTTTCGGAAGACGACAAGCCCTACAGTATCGGATTCCCGTGGTTCTGAATCTGATTCCACAAGTGCAATGTGAAATAGATAAACACCAAAGAGTCCAAATCTGGAAAATCTTTTGGAAAATTGATTTTGAATCAAAATGCCAAAAATGGACTGTTTTGCCAGATACAGAGTCTCCACCTAAATGTTTTTGGAAAATTTAGAAAATCTATGACTTGTGCCAAAAGCCACGTGTTCGTCATCACCATGATTGTCTCGGCTCAGGAACTTAGGTACAAGAGGGGAAGATCATGAATTGAGCACCCCCACTCACCCAATCAAAGATTGGCCTCTACTAATCATGATGTGAATCTTATTTACATCATATGCTCTTATTGCGATTTATTAGGCTAACTTACTATGTGATGTGCACACAAGTATAGACTAACATGCAAAAATTGAAACATTTGGTTTCATGTTTGTTTTTGAAGAGAGTTTGTGAATGTGCCACTTGAAAAAGTGGGCTCAAATGTATATTTAATCAAACTATCCCAATTCAAGCAACTAGCCTTCATCTACAGGCATTCAAATAGTTTATCACTTAAGCACTTAGCTTCATGGTGAACATGCTTTGACATGGTAACAACCACACTCATGCGATATGCTAAAACAAATAAAAGCTCACCTAGTACTCCAAGCCAAAAGAAATAAAAGAGTTGAAAAAAATGCATGATCCTACAGATGCAAAATGACTAATACAACACATGCGATATGCAATTTACAAGGCTCGGCTACTACTATGGCGTATGAATCAATTTGATAGCATGCGATCTAAGCACGTATTCAAAGAAGTATTAACTAACAATGCAAGTTAGAATGATGCACCGAGTTCAATGCATGCAAGACAATGGATGCAAGGCATGAGAGATGCTAAACGAAATATGATGCCCTAAACTAACCATCATAAGCAGTTAAATAAAAGGAAGAAAGACGTGGGGTTGGAAGACATACACATTATTACAACTGCTTGCCCTTGCGCAGGAGGGTCCGGATAAACTAACTAGCTAAGTAACTAATTAATTACAACATGAATACTACATCAAATAAAGTAACTAAATTAACTAATTAGCCCCGGGAATCGAGAGATGCTCATGCATGCATGGATTTTCACCCAAAAAGCACACTGTTCTGCTGCCAGAATGCTTTTGTTGCATAGTAGAACATCTTTCACCTCAGCCACTGCTGTGCTCTGTTCTGTTCCAAAAATATTGCTGCTTAATTTTACAAAAGTGGCTGGCAGGCCAGAAGTGGTGGCCGGCCGGCCATAAATGGTAGCCTACCGTCTAGAAATAGTGGCCTGCTGGCCACAAAAACTTGCTTATTGGCCACTAAAGCTTGGTTTCCCTTGCTGCAACAGAAAGCATACAGAGCACAAAACAAGGTATTCTCAAGGTATGTTTGTACACCTTATCCTTCCTTATCATCAAAACAACTCAAAGGAGTGGCAAGCTTAACTCACGAGCCATCAATCGATACAATTTCATTGCATGATAGTCTATGAACCAAGGTGTACAACTTCAATAAATGCAACAAGAAAGACTCTCAAACCTCCTCCGTATCATGAATTGATCAAGGAAAGTGGTTGAGCTTGGAAACTTAAACCATTTCATCACTAGCAAGTATGAAATTCCTCAAGTTTCCATGTATTCAATTAACGTCTTATTGAATACCAATTGCTTATTATCTTGCATCATTTTTAATCCTCATTTTATTACTTCATTTTAATTCCCAACCATTCCTTAACCAATTGAATCCAAAAGTGAGCTTTAAGTCTTCTAATGGAAAAAAGCACCAAACCAAGAGTTTTTTTAGGCATGAGAGAAGTGTCATGCCGTTGGTATTGAACCCCTAAAGGTATTAAACTATTAAGCACAATACCTCAATCTAAAGCTTTAAACAAACAACAAGTTTGAAGCGACTTTCAAAGAAAAGGAAAAGCCAAGAAAGGAGTGAGATTGCAGAGGTGATTAGAGGTGCACACAAGTATAGAAAGCAAGAAACAAATGCTATCAATTCAAATAAGTTGGTGGCTAAGGCCTAAACCACCAAGCCAATGAGGACAATTACACTATAAGCATGCAATACAAAGCTCAAATGCAATTAACAACAAAAAATAGTCCTAAAATAGTTCTAAAATAGTCCTAAAACATGCAGAAATTAAGACAAAGAAATCTAGAACAATAAGCTAAAACATAGAGCATATTAAGCTAGTGAGCAAACACAAGGAGGGGAGGCTACCCTCTCCATTTTTAAGACTTCAAAACAACATTTTAGCCATTGAAAAAGCTCTGAGATTCAATAGTAAAAAGCTTAAAAAAAGTTGACAAAGAGTCGGGAAACACAAGGGCAAAGGCCTAAGAAATGAGGTACAAAGAAGGGTGATCCACCCCTCCACTCCTAATGGCCTCAAACCACAAGTTTTAGCCCAAAAATATAGAGTATAAACAACCCAAAAAAAGTCTAAAAAATAGTAGGCAAAATAGCAAATAAATCAAAGCAATAATTCAAGACTTATACCTCTTAAAGAAAAAAACCCTTTCCAAGTGTTAAATTAACACTTACACATCCTCAAAAGATTAAAGTAGGCTCAAAAGCACCTCAACTCAAATACTACAAGGTTTGGTTTAGAGTGTATAGGCAAAAGCTTGCAAAAGCTTAAGAATTTGTATAAGAGAGAGAGAATTGTAGAGAGAGAGAGAGAGAGATAGATAATTTTGCTCCAAAATGTTCAACCCCCAAAAATGGAAGGGAAGGTCTCCTATATATAGAAAACAATGAAACTCCCTTAGAAATATCTATACATACACGTGTAGGCAGGTGCATGCATCTGTGAAAACAGCTGGTACAACTGGCCAAAATATCTGCAAAAATACATAAGTGGCTGGTAGGTCCCAAGGTTTTTTAGGCTTGAAAAACTATGGTTTTGGTCCAAAACAAGGAAAAAAGTGTATAGGGTTTGAAGACTCAAAGTTGTGGCATTCTACTGAGAACTTCGAGCACTTGACAAGCATATATGAATTTATCATTAGGTGCGCAAGTGGTGGCATCCAAGTCGTAAGGGTGGTAAAAAATGGGGTGTCTACAGGGGTGTAGTTTGGTATTAGTTAACTTGGCCTGAGTGCCCATGGTGAAAGACTAAAAACATGCGTGGATGAGATAACACGTGCCTTCTGGTTAGCAACCGGTAAAGAGGTGATTGGTAGTGCTTGATATGCCTACTTGCAGACACTAACCTAGGGATTACCTGAGTTCACCCCTTGAAACTATATTGGAGTTATTCAATTGTTGTATTTTCAAATTGCATTGAGCACAAGATTTTCAAAAGATAGAGATGTATGTTTTGAGCATGACATGGCATAAGCATTCATCTCAGGGGACTGTATAAAATATATATACTCTGTTAAGATCTTCCTACTGGGTTTTGTACTCACCTTATGAGATTTTGTGCAGGAAAGGATATAATGATTCCGCTGAGTTAAAGGCATTGAATTTATTTTGAGAGCACAAGACTCTTTTCTTTTGTTGTAATTTTTTTATTTTTTTTGACAAGCCAAGGGCTTTACATGTCTACGTTTTGGAAACTATTTTTGTATAACCGGGCTTAAACCTTGGAATTTGTAGCCCTTGAGGGCATTGAATTGCACTTGACTTATTGTGCCACATGAGGAATGTTGAATGTATAATCGCATGTGGAGTATTTTTTTTGTAAATCTCTAAAGTTTAATGAATACAAATGCTAGAGATTGGTGATGATATTAATGATGAGGTTTTATATTCGTATACTTTAAGAAATGAAAGCGACTAATTTTGGAAAACAAGATTATGTTGTTGGAAGATAATTAGTATATTTGGGTTAATTTCTTTGGGGCGTTTCATTTGTTATCAAAATCTAGAGTTTATATTGAGAGTGTTTAGAATGAGACTTTGAAATTTGATCAAGGAGGAGAGTTATAGATTTTATCAAACCTTACATACCTTATTTCTTAGAATTTTAATCTGCCATTTTTGATGCAGAAATAACAGATGATCAAAGTATTGGTGATTGAGGGGTTTAGCATCAGTGGTCGCAAAATTATTTTGAGGTAATTCCGGTGGTATACAATATGCTTTATCTAAATCTCTTTCCAAAAAGTTTTATTTTAATTACTTTTGATTTGTACTCCGTTTATTATACTGATCATTTGACAAATTCTGTAAAATTATTATGTGTTGATACATTTGATTAATATGGCCATTTCTTAAATTCTATGAAGTTCTTTTGGTTGAAATGTTGATTTATCTGAATAAACGACGTGGAAATACTTTGTACATTAATCGAGTAGACCTTGTTAATAGCTTGCACTAATATGCTCGAATAAACAGTTGGGCTTGTGTGAGGTGGGTGAGGCCAGTCACTGATTATGTACTGAGTAGGACCGGATATTTGATCCTGGACAAGTTATCAAATATTATGTGAGTTAATTTGTTTACGTAATTTGGTAAATTGTTGGATAACCTTGAATTGACTCATTTGTGCAATTTTGTAATTGTTGGATCATCGTTGATTTATTCTCTATCCAAGCTTTGTCATTCTTGTCGTATTGTATACTTCCTGAATTAATTTATTTTTCATGTGCAAAGCAATTTAGCGGCAATTGAAGTTGAAGCATTCACTACAATAAAAAGGGCCTTTGGTAACAGACTGATTTTGTCTCCAAACATCAAATTTCCGTCACTAAAGTGATCTGCGACGAAAAAAATTTGTCACCACGTTCGTGGCCTATACGTCGTCGCTGAAAGTACTTGGTGATGAAAAACAGTTTCGTCGCCTATTTTTGATTTTTGGCGATGAATTGTTTCGTCTCCGAATGTTGAATTTTTCGTCCTCTATAACATCAATTTCGTCGCCAAAAGTAAATAATATTTTATTTTAATTGTTTTTCGCGACGAAATATTTCGTCACCAAATAGATTTTAGTGACGAAAGTTTTCCTCACCAACGATATGGATTAAGGTGACAAAAAAATTCGTCACTAAAATGAGCAGAAAAGAAAATTCTTCAATGACAAAACATTTTGTCACCAAATATTTCAATTTAGCGACGAAATATTTATCAAATGTGATGAAATTATTTGTTTGGTATTGTATCATTAGTGACAAAATTATTCGTCATGTTTTTTGCAAACTAATAGCGACATTTTTTTATTTCGTCACTAATAAAAATTAAAAATTTTGAAAATGGGGGTACTATTTTCTTCCGAAATTTTTTGTTTTCAGTAACAATACCCTGCGCATTTCAATAACCTGTTCAATAAAATATCTATTACAAATCAATACAGAAATCTGTTCATTTCCATAAACATCACATTCGAATTTCAGCACTATCCACAAAAATACAATATGAACTGCATGCGGATTATAAACATGTCTCCTAATATCCACAAAAAAACGTCTACTAATATCCACAAAAATATAATATCAACAACATGCGGATTACCAAACACATCTCCTAATATCCAACAAAAAACATGTCTACTAATATCAACAAAAATAAAATATCAAGGGCGGATTACCCAACATGCCCTGTAATACCAACAAAAATAGAAAATTTACAACCAACCAAAATACATGTAAGGTAATATGAAGAAAAACACAAAATGAGCTACCAACTACCCTCAAAATTACCAAACATGTCCATATCAAATCTCGAATCTGAAAAAAAATAAAACACAAAAAAAAAAAAAAATGCAAGTTAGACAATTATTATCTTATCCATAAAATATAAAATTTAACATGCATTTTTCGAATTAGTTTTCAAAAACACAACTCACATTGGTCCCTCCCGAGGTGTTTGAGGTGTTCCCTGGGCCGTCTCGTGGCTGTTGCACGATTTTGGCCCCCGAAGGTCTATTTTCAAGCTTAAGTGTTAAAAAGTGCCTTTTTGGACTTAGTTTTCAAACTGGGAGTCCCGTGCTAGTTCCATAAGTTCCCACAACTCACATTGGTCCCTCCCGAGGTGTTTGAGGTGTTCTCTAGGCCGTCTCATGGCTGTTGCACGACTTTGGCCCCGAAAGTCCATTTTCAAGCTTAAGTGTGAAAAAGTACCTTTTTGGACTTAGTTTTCAAACCGAGAGTCCCGTGCTAGTTCCATAAGTTCCCACAACTCACATTGGTCCCTCCCGAGGTGCTTGAGGTGTTACCCGGGCCGTCCCATGGCTGTTGCACGATTTTGGCCCCCGAAGGACTATTTTCAAGCTTAAGTGCGAGAAAGTGCATTTTCGGACTTAGTTTTCAAACCGGGAGTCCCGTACTAGTTCCGTAAGTTTTCACAACTCACATTGGTCCCTCCCGAGGTTTTGAGGTGGTACCCGGGGCGTCCCATCGCTGTTGCATGATTTTGGCCCCCGGTGGCCTATTTTCAAGCTTAAGTGTGAAAAAGTACATTTCTGGACTTAGCTTTCAAACTGGGAGTCCCGTGCTAGTTCCGTAAGTTTCCACAACTCACATTGGTCCCTTCCGAGTGTTTGAGGTGGTCCCAGGCGTCCCGTGGCTGTTGCACGATTTTCGCCCCGGTGGCCTATTTTCAAGCTTAAGTGTGAAAAAGTGCATTTTTGGACATAGTTTTCAAACCGGAGTCTCGTGCTAGTTCTGTAAATTTTCACAACTCACATTGGTCCCTCCCGAGGTGTTTGAGGAGTTCCCCAGGCCGTCCCGTGGCTGTTGCATGATTGTCGCCCCGAAGGTTATTTTCAAGCTTAAGTGTGAGAAAGTGCATTTTTGGACTCAGTTTTCAAACCGGGAGTCCCGTGCTAGTTCTGTAAGTTTCCACAACTCACATTAGTCCCTCCCGAGGTGTTTAAGGTGGTCCCAGGCCGTCCCGTGGCTGTTGCACGATTTTGGCCCCCGGTGGCCTATTATCAAGCTTAAGTGTGAAAAAGTACATTTTTGGACTTAGTTTTCAAACCGGAGTCCCGTGCTAGTTCCGTAAGTTTCCACAACTCATATTGGTCCTCCCGAGGTGTTTGAGGTGTTCTCTAGGCCGTCTCATGGCTGTTGCACGACTTTGGCCCCGAAAGTCCATTTTCAAGCTTAAGTGTGAAAAAGTACCTTTTTGGACTTAGTTTTCAAACCGAGAGTCCCGTGCTAGTTCCATAAGTTCCACAACTCACATTGGTCCTCCCGAGGTGCTTGAGGTGTTACCCGGGCCGTCCCATGGCTGTTGCACGATTTTGGCCCCCGAAGGACTATTTTCAAGCTTAAGTGCGAGAAAGTGCATTTTCGGACTTAGTTTTCAAACCGGGAGTCCCGTACTAGTTCCGTAAGTTTTCACAACTCACATTGGTCCCTCCCGAGGTGTTTGAGGTGGTACCCGGGGCGTCCCATCGCTGTTGCATGATTTTGGCCCCCGGTGGCCTATTTTCAAGCTTAAGTGTGAAAAAGTACATTTCTGGACTTAGCTTTCAAACTGGGAGTCCCGTGCTAGTTCCGTAAGTTTCCACAACTCACATTGGTCCCTTCCGAGGTGTTTGAGGTGGTCCCAGGCTGTCCCGTGGCTGTTGCACGATTTTCGCCCCCGGTGGCCTATTTTCAAGCTTAAGTGTGAAAAAGTGCATTTTTGGACATAGTTTTCAAACCGGGAGTCTCGTGCTAGTTCTGTAAATTTTCACAACTCACATTGGTCCCTCCCGAGGTGTTTGAGGAGTTCCCCAGGCCGTCCCGTGGCTGTTGCATGATTGTCGCCCCGAAGGTTTATTTTCAAGCTTAAGTGTGAGAAAGTGCATTTTTGGACTCAGTTTTCAAACCGGGAGTCCCGTGCTAGTTCTGTAAGTTTCCACAACTCACATTAGTCCCTCCCGAGGTGTTTAAGGTGGTCCCCAGGCCGTCCCGTGGCTGTTGCACGATTTTGGCCCCCGGTGGCCTATTATCAAGCTTAAGTGTGAAAAAGTACATTTTTGGACTTAGTTTTCACACCGGGAGTCCCGTGCTAGTTCCGTAAGTTTCCACAACTCATATTGGTCCCTCCCGAGGTGTTTGAGATGTTCCTCGGGCCGTCCCGTGGCTGTCGCATGATTTTGGCCCCCGATGGCCTATTTTCATGCTTAAGTGTGAAAAAGTGCATTTTTGGACTTAATTTTCAAACCGGGAGTCTTGTGCTAGTTCCGTAATTTCCCACAGCTCACATTGGTCCCTCCCAAGGTGTTTAAGGTAGTACCCAGGCCGTCTCGTGGCTGTTGCATGATTTTGGTCCCCGGTGGCCTCTTTTCAAGCTTAAGTGTGAAAAATTAAAATTTTGGACTTAGTTTTCAAACTGAGAGTCCCGCGCTAGTTTCGTAAGTTTCCACAACTTACATTGGTCCCTCTCGAGGTGTTTGCAGTGGTACCCTGGCTGTCTCGTGGCTGTTGCACGATTTTGGCCCCCGGTGGCCTATTTTCAAGCTTAAGTGTGAAAAAGTGCATTTTTGGACTTAGTTTTCAAACCGGGAGTCCCGTGCTGGTTCCGTAAGTTCCCACAACCCACATTGGTCCCTCCCGAGGTGTTTGAGGTGGTCCATAGGCCGTCTCGTGGCTGTTGCACGATTTCGGCCCCGAAGGTCTATTTTCATGCTTAAGTGTGAAAAAGTGCATTTTTGGACTTAGTTTTCAAACCGGGAGTCCCGTGCTAGTTCCGTAAGTTTCCACAACTCACATTGGTTCCTCTCAAGGTTTTTGAGGTGGTACCCTGGCTGTCTCGTGGCTGTTGCACGATTTTGGCTCCCGGTGGCCAATTTTCAAGCTTAAGTGTGAAAAATTACATTTTTGGACTTAGTTTTTAAACCGGGAGTGCCGTGCTAGTCCCGTAAGTTCCCACAACTCACATTGGTCCGTTCCGAGGTGTTTGAGATGGTTCCCAGGACGTCTTGTGGCTGTTGTATGATTTTGGCCCCCGAAGATCTATTTTCAAGCTTAAGTGTGAAAAAGTGCATTTTTGGACTTAGTTTTCAAATCGGGAGTCCCGTGCCAGTTCCGTAATTTTTCACAACTCACATTGGTCCCTCCCGAGGTGTTTGAGGTGGTACCCGGGCCGTCTCGTGGCTGTTGCACGATTTTGGCCCCCGGTGACCTATTTTTAAGCTTAAGTGTGAAAATTACATTTTTGGACTTAGTTTTCAAACCGGGAGTCTCGTGCTAGTTCCGTAAGTTCCACAACTCACATTGGTCCCTCTCGAGGTGTTTGAGGTGGTCCCCGGGCCGTCTCGTGGCTATTGCACAATTTTGGCCCCCGAAGGTCTATTTTTAGGCTTAAGTGTGAAAAAGTATATTTTTGGACTTAGTTTTCAAACCGAGAGTCTGTGCTAGTTCCGTAAGTTTCCACAACTCAAATTGGTCTTTCCCGAGGTGTTTGAGGTGGAACCTTGGCCGTCTCGTGGCTGTTGCACGATTTTGGCCCCCGACGGCCTATTTTCAAACTTAAGTGTGAAAAATTACATTTTTGGACTTAGTTTTCAAACCGGGAGTCCCGTGCTAGTGCCATAAGTTTCCAAAACTCACATTGGTCCCTCCCGAGGTGTTTGAGGTGGTCCCCGGGCCGTCTCGTGGCTGTTGCCCGATTTTGACGCCGAAGGTCTATTTTTAAGCTTAAGTGTGAAAAAGTGCATTTTTGGAGTTAGTTTTCAAACTGGGAGTCCCGTGCTACTTCCGTAAGTTCTCACAACTCACATTGGTTTTTTCCGAGGTGTTCGAGGCGGTCCCCGGGCCGTCTCGTGGTTGTTCCACGATTTTGGCCCCCGAAGGTCTATTTTCAAGCTTAAGTCTGAAAAAGTGCATTTTTGGACTTAGTTTTCAAACCGGGAGTCCCGTGCTAGTTCCGTAAGTTTCCACAACTCACATTTGTCCCTCCCGACGTGTTTGAGGTGTTCCCCGGGCCGTCCCGTGGCGGTTGCACGATTTTGGCCCCCGGTGGCCTATTTTCAAGGTTAAGTGTGAAAAAGTACAATTTTGGACTTAGTTTTCAAACCGGGAGTCCTATGCCAGTTCCGTAAGTTCACACAACTCACATTGATCCCTCTCGAGGTTGTTGAGGTGTTCCCTGGGCCGTCCCGTCGCTGTTGCGTGATTTTGGCCCCCGGTGGCTTATTTTCAAGCTTAAGTGTGAAAAGTGCATTTTTGGACTTAGTTTTCAAACCGGGAGTGCCGTGCTAGTTCCGTAAGTTTCCACAACTCACATTGGCCCCTCTCGAGGTGTTTGAGATGTTCCCCATTCCATCCCGTGGTTGTTGCACGATTTTGGCCCCCGGTGGCCTATTTTCAAGCTTAAGTGTGAAAAAGTGAATTTTTGGACTTAGTTTTCAAACCGGGAGTCCCGTGCTAGTTCCGTAAGTTCCCACAACTCACATTGGTCCGTCCCGAGGATTTTGAGGTGATACCTGGGCCGTCTCGTGGCTGTTGCACGATTTTGGCCCCCGGTGGCCTATTTTCAAGCTTAAGTGTGAAAAATTACATTTTTGGACTTAGTTTTCAAACCGGGAGTCCCGTGCTAGTTCCGTAGGGTCCCACAACTGTCATTCGTCCCTCCCGAGGTGTTTGAGGTGGTCCCCAGGCTGTCTCGTGGCTGTTGCACGATTTCGGCCCCCGAAGGTCTATTTTCAAGCTTAAGTGTGAAAAAGTGCATTTTTGGACTTAGTTTTCAAAACGGGAGTCCCGTGCTAGTTCCATATGTTTCCAGTACTCACATTAGTCCCTCTGGAGGTGTTTGAGGTGGTACCCAGGCTGTCTCGTGGCTGTTGCACGATTTCGGCCCCCGGTGGCCTATTTCAAGCTTAAGTGTGAAAAATTACATTTTTGGACTTAGTTTTCAAACCGAGAGTGCCGTGCTAGTCTCGTAAGTTCCCATAACTCACATTGGTCCCTCCCGAGGTGTTTGAGGTGGTCCACAGGCCGTCTCGTGGCTGTTGTACGATTTTGCCCCCCTAAGGTCTATTTTCAACTTTAAGTATGAAAAAGTACATTTTTGGACATAGTTTTCAAACCGGGAGTCCCATGCTAGTTCCGCAAGTTTCCACAACTCACATTGGTCCCCCCGAGGTGTTTGAGGTGGTACCCGGGCCGTGTCGTGGGTGTTGCACGATTTTGGCCCCCGGTGGCCTATTTTCAAGCTTAAATGTGAAAAATTACATTTTTGGACTTGGTTTTCAAACCGGGACTCCCGTGCTAGTTCTGTAAGTTCTGACAACTCACATTGGTCCCTCCGAGGTGTTTGAGGTGGTCTCGGGGCTGTCTCGTGGCTGTTGCATGATTTTGGCCGCCGAAGGTCTATTTTCAAGCTTAAGTGTGAAAAATTACATTTTTGGAATTAGTTTTCAAATCGGGAGTCCCGTGTTAGTTCCGAAAGTTTCCACAACACACACTGGTCCCTCCTAATGTGTTTGAGGTGCTCCCCGGGCTGTATCGTCGTTGTTGCACGATTTTGGCCCCCGGTGGCCTATTTTCAAGCTTAAGTGTGAAAAATTGCATTTTTGGACTTAGTTTTCAAACCGGAGTCCCGTGCTTGTTCCGTAAGTTTCCACAACTCACATTGGTCCCTCCCGAGGTGTTTGAGGTGGTCCCCGGGCTGTCTCATGGCTGTTGCACGATTATGCCTCCGGTGGCCTATTTTCAAGCTTAAGTGTGAAAAAGTGCATTTTTGGACTTAGTTTTCAAACCGGGAGTCCTGTGCCAGTTCCGTAAGTTTACACAACTCACATTGATCTCTCCCGAGGTGGTTCAGGTGTTCCCCGGGCCGTCTCGTGGCTGTTGCACGATTTTAGCCCCCGGTGGTTATTTTCAAGCTTAAGTGTGAAAAGTACATTTTTGGACTTTGTTTTCAAACGAGAGTCTCGTGCTAGTTCCGTAAGTTCCCACAACTCAGATTGGTCCCTCTCGAGGTGTTTGAGGTGGTACTCGGGCCATCTTGTGGCTGTTGCACGATTTTGGCCCCCGGTGGCCTATTTTCAAGCTTAATGTGTGAAATATTACATTTTTGGACCTAGTTTTCAAAACGGGAGTACCGTGCTACTTCTGTAAGTTTCCACAACTCACATTGGTCCCTCCCGAGGTGTTTGAGGTGGTAGCCAGGCCGTCTCGTGGCTGTTGCACAATTTTGGCCCCTAGTGGCCTATTTTCAAGCTTAAGTGTGAAAAATTACATTTTTGGACTTAGTTTTCAAACCGGGAGTCCCGTGCTAGTTTCGTAAGTGTCCAAAACTCACATTGGTCCCACCGAGGTGTTTGAGGTGGTCCCTGGGCCATCTCATGGATGTTGCATGATTTTGGCCCCCGAAGGTCTATTTTCAAGCTTAAGTGTGAAAAACTGCATTTTTGGACTTAGTTTTCAAACCGGGAGTGTTGTGCTAGTTCCGTAAGATTCGACAACTCACATTGGTCCCTTCCAAGGTGTTTGAGGTGGTACCCGGCCGTCTCATGGCTGTTGCACAATTTTTGTCCCCTGTGGGCTATTTTCATGCTTAAGTGTGAAAAATTACATTTTTGGAATTAGTTTTCAAATCGGGAGTCCCGTGCTAGTTCCGTAAGTTCGCACAACTCACATTGGCCCCTCCCGAGGTGTTTGAGGTGGTCCCGGGGCCGTCTCGTGGCTGTTGCACGATATTGGCCCCCGAAGGTCTATTTTCAAGCTTAAGTGTAAAAAAGTACATTTTTGGACTTAGTTTTCAAAGTGGGAGTCCCGTGCTAGTTCCGTAAGTTTCCACAACTCACATTGGTCCCTCCCGAGGTATTTGAGGTGGTACCCGGGCCGTCTCATGGCTGTTGCACGATTTTGGCCCCCGGTGGCCTATTTTCAAGCTTAAGTGTGAAAAATTACATTTTTGGACTTAGTTTTCAAACCGGGAGTCCCGTGCTAGTTCCGTAAGTTCCCAAAACTCACATTGGTCCCACCCAAGGTGTTTGAGGTGGTCCCTGGGCCATCTCATGGATGTTGCATGATTTTGGCCCCCGAAGGTCTATTTTCAAGCTTAAGTGTGAAAAAGTGCATTTTTGGACTTAGTTTTCAAACCAAGAGACAACTCAGATTGGTCCCTCCTGAGGTGTTTGAGGTGGTACCCGGGCCGTCTCGTGGCTGTTGCACGATTTTGGTCCCTGGTGGGCTATTTTCATGCTGAAGTGTGAAAAATTACATTTTTGGAATTAGTTTTCAAACCGGGAGTCCCGTGCTAGTTCCGTAAGTTCTCAAAACTCACATTGGTCCATCTCGCGGTGTTTGAGGTGGTCCTGGGGCCCTCTTGTGGATGTTGCACGATTTTGGCCCCCGAAGGTCTATTTTCAAGCTTAAGTGTGAAAAAGTGTATTTTTTGACTAAGTTTTTAAACCGGAGTCCCGTGCTAGTTCCGAAAGTTTCCACAACTCACATTGGTCCCTCCTGACGTATTTGAGGTGTTCCCCAGGCTAACCCATGGTTGTTGCACGATTTTGGCCCCCGGTGGCCTATTTTCAAGCTTCAGTGTGAAAAAGTACATTTTTGGACTTAGTCTTCAAACCAGGAGTCCCGTGCTAGTTCCGTAAGTTCCACAACTCACATTGGTCCCTCCCGAGGTGTTTGAGGGGTTCCTCGGGCCGTCCTGGGGCTGTTGCATGATTTTTGCCCCCGGTGGCCAATTTTCAAGCTTAAGTGTGAAAAAGTGCATTTTTTGACTTAGTTTTCAAACCGAGAGTGCCGTGCTAGTCTCGTAAGTTCCCATAACTCACATTGGTCCCTCCGAGGTGTTTGAGGTGGTCCACAGGCCGTCTCGTGGCTGTTGTACGATTTTGCCCCCCTAAGGTCTATTTTCAACTTTAAGTATGAAAAAGTACATTTTTGGACATAGTTTTCAAACCGGGAGTCCCATGCTAGTTCCGCAAGTTTCCACAACTCACATTGGTCCCTCCCGAGGTGTTTGAGGTGGTACCGGGCCGTGTCGTGGGTGTTGCACGATTTTGGCCCCCGGTGGCCTATTTTCAAGCTTACATGTGAAAAATTACATTTTTGGACTTGGTTTTCAAACCGGGACTCCGTGCTAGTTCTGTAAGTTCTGACAACTCACATTGGTCCCTCCCAAGGCGTTTGAGGTGGTCTCGGGGCTGTCTCGTGGCTGTTGCATGATTTTGGCCGCCGAAGGTCTATTTTCAAGCTTAAGTGTGAAAAAGTACATTTTTGGACCGAGTTTTCAAATCGGGAGTCCCGTGTTAGTTCCGAAAGTTTCCACAACACACACTGGTCCCTCCTAATGTGTTTGAGGTGCTCCCCGGGCTGTATCGTCGTTGTTGCACGATTTTGGCCCTCGGTGGCCTATTTTCAAGCTTAAGTGTGAAGAATTTCATTTTTGGGCTTAGTTTTTAAACCGGGAGTCCCGTGCTTGTTCCGTAAGTTTCCACAACTCACATTGGTCCCTCCCGACGTGTTTGAGGTGTTCCCTGGGCTGTCCGATGGCTGTTGCACGATTATGCCTCCGGTGGCCTATTTTCAAGCTTAAGTGTGAAAAAAGTGCATTTTTGGACTTAGTTTTCAAACCGGGAGTCCTGTGCCAGTTCCGTAAGTTTACACAACTCACATTGATCTCTCCCGAGGTGGTTCAGGTGTTCCCCGGGCCGTCTCGTGGCTGTTGCACGATTTTAGCCCCCGGTGGGTTATTTTCAAGCTTAAGTGTGAAAAGTACATTTTTGGACTTTGTTTTCAAACCGAGAGTCTCGTGCTAGTTCCGTAAGTTCCCACAACTCAGATTGGTCCCTCTCGAGGTGTTTGAGGTGGTACTCGGGCCATCTTGTGGCTGTTGCACGGTTTTGGCCCCCGGTGGCCTATTTTCAAGCTTAATGTGTGAAATATTACATTTTTGGACCTAGTTTTCAAACCGGGAGTACCGTGCTACTTCTGTAAGTTTCCACAACTCACATTGGTCCCTCCCGAGGTGTTTGAGGTGGTACCCAGGCTGTCTCGTGGCTGTTGCACAATTTTGGCCCCTAGTGGCCTATTTTCAAGCTTAAGTGTGAAAAATTACATTTTTGGACTTAGTGTTCAAACCGGGAGTCCCGTGCTAGTTTCGTAAGTGTCCAAAACTCACATTGGTCCCACCCGAGGTGTTTGAGGTGGTCCCTGGGCCATCTCATGGATGTTGCATGATTTTGGCCCCCGAAGGTCTATTTTCAAGCTTAAGTGTGAAAAACTGCATTTTTGGACTTAGTTTTCAAACCGGGAGTGTTGTGCTAGTTCCGTAAGATTCGACAACTCACATTGGTCCCTTCCAAGGTGTTTGAGGTGGTACCCGGGCCGTCTCATGGCTGTTGCACAATTTTTGTCCCCTGTGGGCTATTTTCATGCTTAAGTGTGAAAAATTACATTTTTGGAATTAGTTTTCAAATCGGGAGTCCCGTGCTAGTTCCGTAAGTTCCCACAACTCACATTGGTCCCTCCCGAGGTGTTTGAGGTGGTCCCGGGGCCGTCTCGTGGCCGTTGCACGATATTGGCCCCCGAAGGTCTATTTTCAAGCTTAAGTGTAAAAATGTACATTTTTGGGCTTAGTTTTCAAAATGGGAGTCCCGTGCTAGTTCCGTAAGTTTCCACCACTCACATTGGTCCCTCCCGAGGTATTTGAGGTAGAACCCGGGCCGTCTCATGGCTGTTGCACGATTTTGGCCCTCGGTGGCCTATTTTCAAGCTTAAGTGTGAAGATTTACATTTTTGGACTTAGTTTTCAAACCGGGAGTCCCGTGCTAGTTCCGTAAGTTCCCAAAACTCACATTGGTCCCACCCAAGGTGTTTGAGGTGGTCCCTGGGCAGTCTCGTGGATGTCGCATGATTTTGGCCCCCGAAGGTCTATTTTGAAGCTTAAGTGTGAAAAAGTGCATTTTTGGACTTAGTTTTCAAACCGGGAGTGCCAAGCTAGTTCTGTAGGATTCGACAACTCACATTGGTCCCTCCTGAGGTGTTTGAGGTGGTAGCCAGGCCGTCTCGTGGCTGTTGCACGATTTTGGTCCCCGGTCGGCTATTTTCATGCTGAAGTGTGAAAAATTATATTTTTGGAATTAGTTTTCAAGCCGGGAGTCCCGTGCTAGTTCCGTAAGTTCCCACAACTCACATTGGTCCGTCCCAAGGTGTTTGAGGTGGTCCCAGGGCCGTCTTGTGGATGTTGCACGATTTTGGCCCCCGAAGGTCTATTTTCAAGCTTAAGTGTGAAAAAGTGTATTTTTTGACTAAGTTTTTAAACCGGGAGTCCCGTGCTAGTTCCGAAAGTTTCCACAACTCACATTGGTCCCTCCTGACGTATTTGAGGTGTTCCCCAGGCTAACCCATGGTTGTTGCACGATTTTGGCCCCCGGTGGCCTATTTTCAAGCTTCAGTGTGAAAAAGTACATTTTTGGACTTAGTCTTCAAACCAGGAGTCCCGTGCTAGTTCCGTAAGTTTCCACAACTCACATTGGTCCCTCCCGAGGTGTTTGAGGGGTTCCTCGGGCCGTCCTGGGGCTGTTGCATGATTTTTGCCCCCGGTGGCCAATTTTCAAGCTTAAGTGTGAAAAAGTGCATTTTTTGACTTAGTTTTCAAACCGGGAGTCCCGTGCTAGTTTCGTAAGTTCCCAAAACTCACATTGGTCCCTTCTGAGGTTTTGGAAGTGGCACCTGGGCCGTCCCGTGGCTGTTGCATGATTTTTGCCCCCGGTGGCCTATTTTCAAGCTTAAGTGTGAAAAATTACATTTTTGGACTTATTATCAAACCGGGAGTCCCGTGCTAGTTCCGTAAGTTCCCACAACTCACATTGGTGCCTCCCGGGGTGTTTGAAGTGGTCTGCGCGCCGTCTCGTTGTTGTTGCATGATTTTGGCCCCCGAAGGTCTATTTTCAAGTTTAAGTGTGAAAAAGTGCATTTTTGGACTTAGTTTTCAAACCGGGAGTGCCGTGCTAGTTCCGTAAGGTTCCACAACTCACATTGGTCCCTCCCGAGGTGTTTGAGGTGGTACCTGGGCCGTCTCGTGGCTGTTGCACGATTTTGGGCGCCAGTGGTCTATTTTGAAGCTTAAGTGTGAAAAATTACATTTTTGGACTTAGTTTTCAAACCGGGAGTCCCGTGCTAGTTCCGTAAGTTCCCATAAGTGACATTGGTCCCTCACAAGGTGTTTAAGGTGGTCCCCGGGCTGTCTCATGGCTGTTGCACGATTTTGGCCCCCGAAGGTCTATTTTCAAGCTTAAGTGTGAAAAATTGCATTTTTGGACTTAGTTTTCAAACCGAGAGTCCCGTGCTAGTTCCGAAAGTTTCCATAACTCACATTGGTCCCTCCTGACGTGTTTGAGGTGTTCCTCGGGCTGTTCCGTGGCTGTTGCACAATTTTGGCCCTCGGTGGCCTATTTTCAAGCTTAAGTGTGAAAAATTACATTTTTGGACTTAGTTTTCAAACAGGGAGTGTCGTGCTAGTCCCGTAAGTTCCCACAACTCACATTGGTCCCTCCTGAGGTGTTTGAGGCGGTGCCCAGGCCGTCTGGTGGCTGTTGCACGATTTCGCCCCCGAAGGTCTACTTTCAAGCTTAAGTGTGAAAAAGTGCATTTTTGGACTTAGTTTTCAAACCGGGAGACCCGTGCTAGTTTTGTAATTTTTCACAACTCACATTGGTCCCTCCCGAGGTGTTTGAGGTGGTACTCGGGCCGTCTCATGGCTGTTGCACGATTTTGGCCCCCGGTGGCCTATTTTCAAGCTTAAGTGTGAAAAATTACATTTTTGGACTTAGTTTTCAAACCGGGAGTCCCGTGCTAGTTCTGTAAGTTCCCACAACTCACATTGGTCCCTCCCGAGGTGTTTGAGGTGGTCCCCGGGCCGTCTCATGGCTGTTGCACAATTTTGGCCCCCGAAGGTCTATTTTCAAGCTTAAGTGTGAAAAAGTGCATTTTTGGACTTGGTTTTCAAATCGGGAGTCCCGTGCCGGTTCCGCTAGTTTCCACAACTCACATTGAACCCTCCTGAGGTCTTTCTAGTGGTACCCGGGCCGTCTCGTGGCTGTTGCACAATTTTGGCCCCCGGTGGCCTATTTTCAAGCTTAAATGTGAAAAATTACATTTTTGGACTTACTTTTCAAACCGGGACTCCCGTGCTAGTTTCGTAAGTTCCGACAACTCACATTGGTCCCTCCCGAGGTGTTTGAGGTGGTGTCGGGGCCTTCTCGTGACTGTTGCACGATTTTGGCCCCCGAAGGTTTATTTTGAAGCTTAAGTTTGAAAAAGTGCATTTTTGGATTTAGTTTTCAAACCGGGAGTCCTGTGCCAGTTTTGTAAGTTTACACAACTCACATTGATCCCTCCTGAGATGGTTGAGGTGTTCCCTGGGCCGTCCCGTGGCTGTTGCACGATTTTGGCGCCCGGTGGGTTATTTTCAAGCTTAACTATGAATAGTGCATTTTTGGACTTAGTTTTCAAACTAGGTGTCTCGTGCTACTTCGGTAAGTTCCCACAACTCACATTGGTCCCTTCCGAGGTTTTGGAGGTGGTACTTGGGCCGTCTTGTGGCTGTTGCATGATTTTGGCCTCCGGTGGCCTATTTTCAACCTTAAGTGTGAAAATTACATTTTTGGACTTAGTTTTCAAACCGGGAGTACCGTGCTACTTCCGTAAGTTTCCACAACTCACATTGGTCCCTCCCGAGATGTTTGAGGTAGTACCCAGGCCGTTGTAGACACCCCATTTTTGACCGACCTTAAGACTCAGACGTCACCGATTGAGCGCTCGGTGATGTTGCATATCGTGCTCGTTCAGAAGCCCCAGAGTCGCGGCCGTGCGCCTTGCCTCCGGACTTCCGAACTCTCTTCTGTGCCTTGTCTCGGTTTGCGAACCAGACTCGGTTTTCTCTGTTTTCTTTCCTGAGGGAAGGGAGTGGTCCTGTAGACCATCTCTCGGTAGCCGTGCGCTACTTTTCGTGGCCGTAGGCCATTTTGCCCATTTCGGAGCCCGGTTCCGGTTTTCGGAGCCGTCAGGCCGTGTGCCTCGGTTCGGGACCGCCAACCGTCTCCGATTCCTCCGGTTCTTGGCACATACCTCTGTTTTATCATACTGAGGAACACTGGGGCCTCAGATACCCACTTCGTGGCCGTATGCCACTTTCGGTGCTTATAGCCGGTTTTCGGGCCCCGAACCTCGCGGTTTGGCCCCCGAGCATTCATTTCGCATCGGTTTTCTCCGATTTTTGGCATGTACCTCTGTTTCATCATAACAGAGCACCCTGGGGCCCCCAATACCCACTTCGTGGCTGAATGCCACTTTCGGTGCTTACAGCCGGTTTTCGGGCCCCGAACCTCGCGGTTTGGCCCCCGAGCATTCGTTTTGCATCGTTTTTCGTTCAATTTTGGCAAGCGCCACTGTTTTATCATTCCGAGGGACACTGGGGTCTCTGATGCCCGCTTCATGGCCAAACAAAATATCTCGATTTCGTGCCCTCAAAATATCTAGATATTTTGCCCTCAAAATATCTAGATATTTGAGGCAAGATATTTCCACCATTTGGCCCTCCTTTTGAACCCTTTTCTTGGCCATAAGAACGGCAGCTCCTAGCTGGTTGAGGTGTGGAGAAAAATCCTTGGAGCCTTGCATGTTCATCTCCTCCATTTCCAAGCTCAAAGCTTCAAGTTTCTAGCTCAAATCCTTCATCAACTCCAAGCACCACCATCACCATCTTCATTCCAGCAGCAAAGGAGTGTTCTTCAAGGGCTAAGGGTCAACAAATTGAAGCCAAGAAGCCACCAAAGTTGGATCTTCAAGGGTAAGTCCCTAATTCTATTTTTCTAGCATTTTCTTGGATCAATTCTTTACTCTACTTCTCTGCTCTCAGTTTTGGGCTCCGACCCCTACTGATTTTGTGCTTATTTTGAGCCCCTCTACAACATTGTAGAAGGGCTCAACCTCATTTGGTATTTCTATCACATACCTCTTTCAATACCACTCTTTATGCCATAAAATTGCAAGCTATGTTTGGCTTTTGAGTGATCTGATTTCGAGTATACTATACTGTGAGTGGGCTTATTTTGAGCCCCTCTTCAACATTGAAGAAGGGCTCAGACAAGTTTGACTTCTCTGTCATGCACTTCCTTTGAAATGCTTCCATTTTACCGTAAAATTGCATGATTGTTTTGGCCTATTTGTGATCTGAGTTGGAACTTGTAACATACTGTGATTGTGCTTATTTTGAGCCCCTCTTCAACATTGAAGAAGGGCTCAACCTGGTTTTCTTGCTCTACATATCACTTGCTTTGAATTCTTGTTCCACTCCAATTTTGCATGCATTTTTAAGCTCACCATGCTTCGGATTTCAGCCTTCATCAGGCTTAGAGAGTGCCTTATTTTGGTCCATTATTCATTCTTTGTTAAGGGTCTTAAGCCATTTGGTAATTGGTTTTAGTACTTGCTTTGAAATTCTTCAAATTTACCGTAAAATTGCATGTTTGTTTAGGCCATTCTAGCTTCTGTTTCTGGCCTTCATCAGGCTTGTGAAGTGTCATATTTTGGTCTATTCTTCAAGTTTTATTAAGGGTCTTAAGTTGTTTGGTCATTGCTTATGATACCTCTCTTTATAAACCTCTTTTGACCCTTATTTTGCATGCTATGTATTGTATATCTACACACTGAATTTGGGGATCTCATCTTCTGTAAAAATGTATATTTGTAGTCCCTCTCTAATGTTGTAGAACTGATTTTTTGGGTTTGAGCATTGTAGATATCACTTGCTTTGTAAATCCTCTCTTTTTCCGTATTTTTGCAAGCTATTTTTGCCATACTTGTGATCATAATTGGGCCTTGTTTTGTACTGAAAAGATGCTATTTTTGGGGCTGCCTTGCTACTGTTTTTTCTGCCATGTGTCAATTTTGCATGTATAGCATAGCTGTAGGCCATTTCGGGGGCTAAATATCACATTTCGGGAGCATTCTGGGCATCGGGTGCATTTTTATTACTATTTTGGGGCTGTTTTCCCTTCATTTAGTTGCTGGAATTTGTTTTGCATGTTTGCATATCATTTCCCATGTCATTTCATGCCTTATTGCATTGCCTCGGTTTGCGTGCCCATGGGCGCGCACTTCGAGGCACTCCGTTTTCGCCACCGGCAGCTGACGTAAGTGTGGCTGAGGCCCTCTCATGTTAGCATAAGCCCATTTTGCATTCCGTATGCTTTTTTTGGTGCCTTTGGGCCATGCCTCGGTTTGCGTGCCCGTGTGCACGCTTTTCGAGGCACTTCATTTTTATCATTACGGCATCTGATGTGAGTGTGGCTGAGGTCCACTCATGTTAGTGTAAGCCCAATTTGCATTTCCATCTCATTTTATCATCGCCTCGGTGTGCGTGCCTGTGGGCACACATTTTGAGGCACTTCGGTTTTATCCGATTTTCCACTTCATATCATCGTCTCGGTTTGCGTGCCCGTGTGCACGCATTTCGAGGCACTTCGGTTTTATCCGATTTACATTTCATATCATCGCATCGGTTTGCGTGCCCGTGTGCACGCATTTCAAGGCACTTCGGTTTTATCCGATTTGCATTTCATATCATCGCCTCGGTTTGCGTGCCCGTGTGCACGCATTTCGAGGCACTTCGGGTTTATCCAATTTGCATTTCACATCATCGCCTCGGTTTGCGTGTCCGCGTGCACGCTTTTCGAGGCATCTCATTTTCATCTCATTTTCACAGCATAGTGCATACCAGGTTGTATCTTAGATCGCATTCATGTATTTTCTCGGTTTGCGTGTCCGTGTGCACGCATTTTGAGACGTCTCATTTTCATAACATTGAGCATGCTAGAATGTATCTTAGTTGCATTTCATGCATATCATGCATATTGCATCGTGTTCGGGATAGGAGTTAGCCCGGGCACGGGAAACGAGGCACGTTTCGTACTCCGAGTGACGGAACGGGTCTCAATTCCCCAGTCACCGACACTCCGGATAACCCATGATGGAGTTAGGTTTTGTCGTAGCATTCATCTGCATTGCACCCTAAATTGAGTTGTGCAATCCGATTCCTCGGCCATCATGCATCGATATGCGTGATTGGTGGCACGAGGATCGAGGCATGCATATATTTGTGAAATACATTGCTATGCCCTTTTCCTGCTCTCTGTTGTAGCAAAATCAAGGATCAACAACTTTTCGGAGTCTGGCGCGCATTTCGAGGAACATTGCAAACAGAGGCTAAATTGGGCATCCCAGTGGATTTCCAAAAGGCATCCGGCATACATCATTCATCAGAAGCGAGGCAGCCCTTGGCTTGCAAGCCAGTTTACCGCTTTCTTCTTTAATTTGTTAATTAATTAAGAATGTGTATATTTCGGACTGTATTATTCTTTTATTATTCGGACTGTATTATTATTTATTCGGACCCTCTGCGCGAGGGCATAACTGTAATAAGGGTGTGTGAGTGTGATGTATGTCTTCCAACCCCACGTCTTTCTCCCTTTTATTTACCCGCTTACGATGGTTAGATATAGGGCATATTTCAATTAGCATACAGCATGATAGCATGTTTGCATCATTCATCTGTTTTGCACGCACCGGGCTCGGCGCATCATACAAACTGCATTTGTATTTCAATTCCAAATTGAATACATGTTAGCTGTAGCATTTCATATGCCATATTTAGGACAGCCGAGCCTGCTATAGTTGCATTTTTGCATGTGTTGCATTAGGCATTTCTGCATTTAGGATCATGCATCGATTTCTAATTAGTTTCTGTTTTTGGCTTGGAGTACTCGGTGAGTTTTTATGCTTTAGCATCCTTGCATGCGTGTGAGTGTTGCCATGATAGCATGCTTACCATGAGGCTAACTGCTTATGTGATATAACTGCCTTGGATGCCTGTGGGTGGAGGCTGAGTTACTTGAATTGGGACAATTCATTGACTGTTTGTTTTAAGCCCACTAGATAGTGGCAAAATCATATTTTCTAAGCCCACCTGAGGGTGGCAAATCCACGTCTTAGCCTACCTGCGGGTAGCACCATCAAACCATCTTCAAATAAACAAACATGAGATGTTTAGTTCCAATTCAGACGATTCAGTCTATACTTGTTTGCTGCGAGCATCACATAGTAATCTAGGCTAATAACCAGAATAAGAACTCACAAAGTTTTCAAAATAAGATATCATGGTTAGTAGAGGCCGGTTTTTGACCGGACGAGCGGGGGTGCTCACGATGTGACCTTCCCCAATCGTACCCAAGTTCCCGAGCCAACTTTGGTGATGACGGACACGTGGCCTTTGGCACCGAGTCAGGGTTTCCTAAATTTCCCATTTAAAAAATATTTAGGTGGCGACTCTGTTATCTGGCAAAGCAGTCCATGTTTGGCACTTCTTTCAAAAAATCTGTTTTCAAAACGATTTGCCGGATTTGGACTCTTTGGTTCAAGATCAAGAACCGTGACATTTGAGTCCTTGAATTGTAGTGACCCCAATATGAACAGAACGGGACTTAACCCTCCCGGGGCGTTCGGGGACGTCTACAGCCGTCTCGTGGCTGTTGCACAATTTTGGCCCCCGATGGCCTGTTTTCAAGCTTAAGTGTGAAAAATTACATTGTTGGACTTAGTGTTCAAACCGGGAGTCCCGTGCTAGTTCCGCAAGTTCCCACAACTCACATTGGTCCCTCCTGAGTTTTTTGAGGTGGTCCTCGGCTATCTCATGGCTGTTGCACGATATTGGCCACCGAAGGTCTATTTTCAAGCTTAAGTGTAAAAAAGTACATATTGGACTTAGTTTTCAAAGCGGGAGTCCCGTGCTAGTTCCGTAAGTTTTCACAACTCACATTGGTCCCTCCCGAGGTGTTTGAGGTGGTACCCAGGCCGTCTCATGGCTGTTGCACGATTTTGGCCCCCGGTGGCCTATTTTCAAGCTTTAGTGTGAAAAATTACATTTTTGGACTTAGTTTTCAAACTGGGAGTCCCGTGCTAGTTCCGTAAGTTGCCAACACTCACATTGGTCCCACCCGAGGTGTTTGAGGTGGTCCCCGGACCGTCTCGTGGATGTTGCATAATTTTGGCCCCGAAGGTCTATTTTCGAGCTTAAGTGTGAAAAAGTGCATTTTTGGACTTAGTTTTCAAACCGGGAGTCCCGTGCTAGTTTCATAAGTTCCCAAAACTCACATTGGTCCCTTCCGAGGTTTTGGAGGTGGCACCTAGGCCGTCTCGTGGCTGTTGCATGATTTTTGCCCCCGGTGGGCTATTTTCATGCTTAAGTGTGAAAAATTACATTTTTGGAATTAGTTTTCAAACTGGGAGTCCCGTGCTAGTTTTGTATGTTCCCACAACTCACATTGGTGCCTTCCAGGGTGTTTGAAGTGGTCTACGGGCTGTCTCGTGGCTGTTGCACGATTTTGGCCCCTGAAGGTCTATTTTCAAGCTTAAGTGCGAAAAAGTGCATTTTTGGACTTAGTTTTCAAAGCGAGAGTCCCGCGCTAGTTCTGTCAGTTTCCACAACTCACATTGGTCCCTTCCCACGTGGTCAAGGTGGTACCTAGGCCGTCTCGTGGCTGTTGCACGATTTTGGACTCCAGTGACCTATTTTCAAGCTTAACTGTGAAAAATTACAATTTTGGACTTAGTTTTCAAACTAGGAGCCCCGTGCTACTTCCGTAAGTTCTCACAACTCACATTGGTCCCCCCCGAGGTGTTTGAGGTGGTCCTCAAGCTGTCTCGTGGCTGTTGCACGATTTTGACCCCCGAAGGTCAATTTTCAAGCTTAAGTGTGAAAAAGTGCATTTTTGGACTTAGTTTTCAAACCGGGAATGCCGTGCTAGTTCCGTAAGTTTCCACAACTCAAATTGGTCCCTCCCGAGGTGTTTGAGGTGGTACCTGGGCCGTCACGTGGCTGTTGCACGATTTTGGGCCCCGGTGGCCTATTTTCAAGCTTAAGAGTGAAAAATTACATTTTTGGACTTAGTTTTCAAACCGGGAGTCCCGTGCTAGTTCCGTAAGTTCCCATAACCGACGTTGGTCCCTCCCGAGGTGTTTGCAGTGGTCCCCGGGCCGTCTCGTGGCTGTTGCACGATTTTGGCCCCCGAAGGTCTATTTTCAAGCTTAAGTGTGAAAAAGTACAGTTTTTGACTTAGTTTTCAAACCGGAAGTCCCGTGCTCGTTCCTTAAGTTTTCACAACTCACAATGGTCCCTCCCGAGGTGTTTGAGGTGGTACCCAGGCCGTCTCATGGCTGTTGCACAATTTTGGCCCACGGTGGCCAATTTTCAAGCTTAAGTGTGAAAAATTACATTTTTGGACTTAGTTTTGAAACCGGGAGTCCCATGCTAGTTCCGTAAGTTTCCAAAACTCACATTGCTCCCACTAGAGGTGTTTGAGGTGGTCCCCAGGGCGTCTCGTGGATGTTGCATGATTTTGGCCCCCGAAGGTCTATTTTCAAGATTAAGTGTGAAAAAGTACATTTTTGGACTTAGTTTTCAAACCGGGAGTCCCGTGCTAGTTTCGTAAGTTCCCAAAACTCACATTGGTCCCTTCCGAGGTTTTGGAGGTGGCACCTGGGCCGTCTCGTGGCTGTTGCACGATTTTGGCCCCCGGTGGCCTATTTTCAAGCTTAAGTGTGAAAAATTACATTTTTGGACTTATTATCAAACCGGGAGTCCCGTGCTAGTTCCGTAAGTTCCCACAACTCACATTGGTGCCTCCCGGGGTGTTTGAAGTGGTCCGCGGGTTGTCTCGTGGCGGTTGCACGATTTTGGCCCCCGAAGGTCTATTTTCAGCTTAAGTGTGAAAAAGTGCATTTTTGGACTTAGTTTTCAAACCGGGAGTCCCGTTCTACTTCCGTAAGTTTCCACAACTCACATTGGTCGCTTCCCACGTGTTTGAGGTGGTACCCGGGACGTCTCGTGGCTGTTGCACGATTTTGGCCCCCGGTGGCCTATTTTCAAGCTTAAGTGTAAAAAATTACATTTTTGCCCTTAGTTTTCAAACCGGGAGTCCCGTGCTACTTCCATAAGTTCCCACAACTCACATTGGTCCCTCCCGAGGTGTTTGAGGTGGTCCCCGGGCCGTCTCGTGGATGTTGCACGATTTTGATCCCCGAAGGTCTATTTTCAAGCTTAAGCGTGAAAAAGTTCATTTTTCGACTTAGTTTTCAAACCGGGAGTGCCATGCTAGTTCCGTATGTTTCCACAACTCACATTGGTCCCTCCCGAGGTGTTTGAGGTGGTACCTGGGCCGTCTCGTGGCTGTTGCACGATTTTGGGCCCCGGTGGCCTATTTTCAAGCTTAAGCGTGAAAAATTACATTTTTGCATTTAGTTTTCAAACCGGGAGTCCCGTGCTAGTTTCGTAAGTTCCCATAACTGACATTGGTCCTCCCGAGGTGTTTGGGGTGGTCCCCAGGCCGTCTCGTGGTTGTTGCACGATTATGGCCTCCGAAGGTCTATTTTCAAGCTTAAGTGTGAAAAAGTGCATTTTGGGACTTAGTTTTCAAACTGGAAGTTCCGTGCTAGTTCCGAAAGTTTTCACAACTCACATTGGTCCATCCTGATGTGTTTGAGGTGTTCCCCGGGCTGTTCCGTGGCGGTTGCACGATTTTGGCCTCCGGTGGCTTATTTTCAAGCGTAAGTGTGAAAAATTACATTTTTGGATTTAGTTTTCAGGCCGGGACTCCCGTGCTGGTTCCGTAAGTTCCCAAAACTCACATTGGGCCGACCCGAGGTGTTTGAGGTGGTCCCCGGGCCGTCTCGTGGATGTTGCATGATTATGGCCCCCGAAGGTCTATTTTCAAGCTTAAGTATGAAAAAGTGCATTTTTGGACTTAGTTTTCAAACCGGGAGTTCCCTGCTAGTTTCTTAAGTTCCCAAAACTCACATTGGTCGCTTCCGAGGTTTTGGAGGTGGCACCTGGGCCGTCTCGTGGCTATTGCACGATTTTGGTCCCCGGTGGCCTATTTTCAAGCTTCAGTGTGAAAAATTACATTTTCGGACTTATTATCAAACCGGGAGTCCCGTGCTAGTTCCGTAAGTTCCCACAACTCACATTGGTGCCTTACGGGGTGTTTGAAGTGGTCCGTGGCTGTCTCGTGGCTGTTGCATGATTTTGGCCCCCGAAGGTCTATTTTCAAGCTTAAGTGTGAAAAAGTGCATTTTTGGACTTTGTTTTCAAACCGGGAGTCTTGCGCTAGTTCCGTCAGTTTCCAACACTCACATTGGTCCCTGCCCACGTGTTTAAGGTGGTACCCGGGCCATCTCGTGGCTGTTGCACGATTTTGGCCCCCGGTGGCCTATTTTCAAGCTTAACTGTGAAAAATTACATTTTTGGACTTAGTTTTCAAACCAGGAGCTCCGTGCTACTTCCGTAAGTTCCCACAACTCACATTGGTCCGTCCCGAGGTGTTTGAGGTGGTCCCTGTGCCGTCTCATGGCTGTTGCACGATTTTGACCCCCGAAGATCTATTTTCAAGCTTAAGTGTGAAAAAGTGCATTTTTTGATTTAGTTTTCAAATCGGGAGTGCCGTGCTAGTTCCGTAAGTTTCCGCGACTCACATTGGTCCCTCCCGAGTTGGTTGAGGTGGTACCTGGGCCGTCTCCTGGCTGTTGCGCGATTTTGGGCCCCGGTGGCCTATTTCCAAGCTTAAGTGTGAAAAATTACATTTTTGGACTTAGTTTTCAAACCGGGAGTCCCGTGCTAGTTCCGTAAGTTCCCATAACTGACATTGGTCCCTCTCGAGGTGTTTGAGGTGGTCCCTGGGCCGTCTCGTGGCTGTTGCACGATTTTGGCCCCCGAAGGTCTATTTTCAAGCTTAAGTGTGAAAAAGTGCATTTTTGGACTTAGTTTTAAAACCGGGGGTCCCGTGCTAGTTCCGAGAGTTTCCACAACTCACATTGGTCCCACCTGACGTGTTTGAGGTGTTCCTCGGGTTGTTCGGTGGCTGTTGCACGATTTTGGCCCCCGGTGGCCTATTTTCAAGCTTAAGTGTGAAAAATTACGTTTTCGGACTTAGTTTTCAATCCAGGAGTGCCGTGCTAGTCCCGTATGTTTCCACAACTCACATTGGTCCCTCCCGAGGTGTTTGGAGTGGTACCCGGGCCGTCTCGTGGCTGTTGCACAATGTTGGCCCCCGATGGCCTGTTTTCAAGCTTAGGTGTGAAAAATTACATTTTTGGACTTAGTGTTCAAACCGGAGTCCCGTGCTAGTTTTGTAAGTTCCCACAACTCACATTGGTCCCTCCTGATGTTTTTGAGGTGGTCTCTGGGCTGTCTCATGGCTGTTGCACGATATTGGCCACCGAAGGTCTATTTACAAGCTTAAGTGTAAAAAAGTACATTTTTGGACTTAGTTTTCAAAGCGGGAGTCCCGTGTTAGTTTCGTAAGTTTTCACAACTCACATTGGTCCCTCCCGACGTGTTTGAGGTGGCCTATTTTCAAACTTAAGTGTGAAAAATTACATTTTTCGACTTAGTTTTCAAACCGGGAGTCCCGTGCTAGTTCTGTAATTTCCCAAAACTCACATTGGTCCCACCCGAGGAGTTTGAGGTGGTCCCCGGGCCGTCTCGTGGATGTTGCATGATTTTGGCCCTCGAAGGTCTATTTTCAAGCTTAAGTGTGAAAAAGTGCATTTTTGGACTTAGTTTTCAGACCGGGCGTGCCGTGCGAGTTCCGTAAGATTCGAAAACTCATATTTGTCCCTTCTGAGGTGTTTGAGGTGGTACCTGGGCCGTCTCGTGGCTGTTGCACGATTTTGGTCCTTGGTGGGCTATTTTGATGCTTAAGTGTGAAAAATTACATTTTTGGAATTAGTTTTCAAACCGGGAGTCCCGTGCTAGTTCCATAAGTTCCCACAACTCACATTTGTCCCTCCCGAGGACTGTGGGGTGGTCCCGGGGCCGTCTCGTGGCTGTTGCACGATTTTGGCCCTCGAAGGTCTATTTTCAAGCTTAAGTGTGAAAAATTCATTTTTGGACTTAGTGTTCAAACCGGGAGTCTCGTGCTAGTTCCGAAAGTTTCCACAACTCACATTGGTCCCTCCGGACATTTTTGAAGTGTTCCCCAGGCTGTCCCGTGGCTGTTGCACGATTTTGGCCCCCCGGTGGCCTATTTTCAAGCTTTAGTGTGAAAAAGTACAATTTTGGACTTAGTTTTCAAACCAGGAGTCCCGTGTGAGTTCCGTAAGTTTTCAGAACTCACATTGGTCCCTCCTGAGGTGTTTGACGGGTTCCCCGGGCCGTCCTGTGGTCGTTGCACGATTTTGGCCCCCGGTGGCCTATTTTCAAGCTTAAGTGTGAAAAAGTGCATTTTTGGACTTAGTTTTCAAACTGGGAGTCCCGTGCTGGTTTTGTAAGTTCTGAAAACTCACATTGGTCCCTTTTGAGGTTTTGGAGTTGGTACCTAGGCCGTCTCGTGGCTGTTGCATGATTATGGCCCCTGGTGGCCTATTTTCAAGCCTAAGTGCGAAAAATTACATTTTTGGACTTATTTTCAAACCGGGAGTCCTGTGCTAGTTCCGTAAGTTCCCAAAACTCACATTGGTCCCACCCGAGGAGTTTGAGGTGGTCCCCGGGCCGTCTCGTGGATGTTGCATGATTTTGGCCCCCGAAGGTCTATTTTCAAGCTTAAGTGTGAAAAAGTGCATTTTTGGACTTAGTTTTCAAACCGGGAGTGCCGTGCTAGTTCCGTACGATTCGACAACTCACATTGGTCCCTCCCGAGGTGTTTGAGGTGGTACCCAGGCCGTCTCGTGGCTGTTGCACAATTTTTGTCCCCGGTGGGGTATTTTCATGCTTAAGTGTGAAAAATTACATTTTTGGAATTAGTTTTCAAACCGGGAGTCCCGTGCTAGTTCCGTAAGTTCCAACAACTCACATTGGTCCCTCCCGAGGTGTTTGAGGTGGTCCCGGGGCCGTCTCGTGGCTGTTGCACGATTTTGGCCCCCGAAGGTCTATTTTCAAGCTTAAGTGTGAAAAATGCATTTTTGGGCTTAGTGTCCAAATCGGGAGTCCCGTGCTAGTTCCGAAAGTTTCCACAACTCACATTGGTCCCTCTGGACGTGTTTGAGGTGTTCCCCAGGCTGTCCCGTGGCTGTTGCACGATTTTGGCCCCCGGTGGCCAATTTTCAAGCTTTAGTGTGAAAAAGTGCATTTTTGGACTAAGTTTTCAAATCGGGAGTCCCGTGCTAGTTCTGTAAGTTTCCAAAACTCACATTGGTCCCTCCCGAGGTGTTTGACGGGTTCCCCGGGCCGTCCTGTGGTCGTTGCACGATTTTGGGCCCCGGTGGCCTATTTTCAAGCTTAAGTGTGAACAAGTGCATTTTTGGACTTTGTTTTCTAACCGGGAGTCCTGTGCTAGTTTCGTCAGTTCCCAAAACTCACATTGGTCCGCTCCAAGGTTTTTGAGGTGGTACCAAGGCCGTCTCGTGGCTGTTGCACGATTTTGGCCCCCGGTGGCCTATTTTCAAACTTAAGTGCGAAAAATTACATTTTTGGACTTATTTTCAAACCGGGAGTCTCGTGCTAGTTCCGTAAGTTCCCAAAACTCACATTGGTCGCTCTTGAGGTGTTTGAGGTGGTACTCGGGCCGTCTTGTGGCTGTTGCACGATTTTGGCCCACGGTGGCCTATTTTTAAGCTTAATGTGTGAAAAATTACATTTTTGGACCTAGTTTTCCAACCGGGAGTACTGTGCTACTTCCGTAAGTTTCCACAACTCACATTGGTCCCTCCCGAGGTGTTTGAGGTGGTACCCGGGCCGTCTCATGGCTGTTGCACAATTTTGGCCCCCAGTGTCCTATTTTCAAGCATAAGTGTGAAAAATTACATTTTTGGACTTTGTGTTCAAACCGGGAGTCCCGTGCTAGTTCCGTAAGTTCCCAAAACTCACATTGGTCCCACCCGAGGTGTTTGAGGTAGTCCCCGGGCTGTCTCATGGATGTTGCATGATTTTGGCCCCCGAAGGTCTATTTTCAAGCTTAAGTGTGAAAAAGTGTATTTTTGGACTTAGTTCTAAACCGGGAGCGCCGTGCTAGTTCTGTAAGATTCGACAACACACATTGGTCCCTCCCGAGGTGTTTGAGGTGGTACCCGGGCCGTCTCATGGCTGTTGCACAATTTTTGTCCACGGTGGGCTATTTTCATGCTTAAGTGTGAAAAATTACATTTTTGGAATATGTTTTCAAACCGGGATTCCCGTGCTAGTTCCGTAAGTTCCCACAACTCATATTGGTCCCTCCCGAGCTGTTTGAGGTGGTCCCGGGGCCGTCTCGTGGCTATTGCACGATATTGGCCCCCGAAGGTCTATTTTCATGCTTAAGTGTAAAAAAGTACATTTTTGGACTTAGTTTTCAAAGTGGGAGTCCCGTGCTAGTTCCGTAAGTTTCCACAACTCACATTGGTCCCTCCCAAGGTATTTGAGGTGGTACCCGGGCCGTCTCATGGTTGTAGCACGATTTTGGCCCCCGGTGGCCTGTTTTCAAGCTTAAGTGTGAAAAATTACATTTTTGGACTTAGTTTTCAAACTGAGAGTCCTGTGCTAGTTCCGTAAGTTCCCAAAACTCACATTGGTCCAACCCGAGGTGTTTGAGGTGGTCCCTAGGCAATCTCGTGGATGTTGCATGATTTTGGCCCCCGAAGGTCTATTTTCAAGCTTAAGTGTGAAAAAGTGAATTTTTGGACATAGTTTTCAAACTGGGAGTGCCGTGCTAGTTCCGAAAGATTCGACAACTCACATTGGTCCCTCCCGAGGTGTTTGAGGTGGTACCCGGGCTGTCTCGTGGCTGTTGCACGATTTTGGTCCCCGATGGGCTATTTTCATGCTGAAGTGTGAAAAATAACATTTTTGGAATTAGTTTTCAAACCGGGAGTCCCGTGCTAGTCCCGTAAGTTCCCACAACTGACATTGGTCCATCCCGAGGTGTTTGAGGTGGTCCCGGGGCCGTCCGGTGGATGTTGCATGATTTTGGCCCCCGAAGGTCCATTTTCAAGCTTCAGTGTGAAAAAGTGCAATTGTGGACTTAGTCTTCAAACCGGGAGTCCCGTGCTAGTTCCATAAGTTTCCACAACTCACATTGGTCCCTCCCGAGGCGTTTGACGGGTTCCTCGGGCCGTCCCGTGGCTGTTGCATGATTTTGGCCCCCGGTGGCCTATTTTCAAGCTTCAGTGTGAAAAAGTGCAATTGTGGACTTAGTGTTCAAACCGGGAGTCCCGTGCTAGTTCCATAAGTTTCCACAACTCACATTAGTCCCTCCCGAGGTGTTTGACGGGTTCCTCGGGCCGTCCCGTGGCTGTTGCATGATTTTGGCCCCCGGTGGCCTATTTTCAAGCTTAAGTGCGAAATTTTTGGACTTAGTTTTCAAACCGGGAGTCCCGTGCTAGTTTCGTAAGTTCCCAAAACTCACATTGGCCCCTTCTGAGGTGTTGGAGGTGGCACCTGGGCCGTCTCGTGGCTGTTGCACGATTTTGGCCCCCGGTGGGCTATTTTCAAGCTTAAGTGGGAAAAATTACATTTTTGGACTTATTATCAAACCGGGAGTCTCGTGCTAGTTCCGTAAGTTCCCACAACTCACATTGGTGGCTCCCGGGGTGTTTGAAGTGGTCCGTGGGCCGTCTCGTCGCTGTTGCACGATTTTGGCCCCCAAATGTCTATTTTCAAGCTTAAGTGTGAAAAAGTGAATTTTTCGACTTTGTTTTCAAACCGAGAGTGCCGTGCTAGTTCCGTAAGATTCGAAAACTCACATTGGTCCCTCCGAGGTGTTTGAGGTGGTACCCGGGCTGTCTCGTGGCTGTTGCACGATTTTGGTCCCTGGTGGGCTATTTTCATGTTGAAGCGTGAA